>CM073001.1:3287188-3812188 GCA_037038555.1 Rhynchonycteris naso
ACCAATCACAGACCTTGCCCGTCCATGTCTCTCTAGTCGCTATAGTTAACGTGGAGCTGCCGTGCAGAGAAAGGCCCTGTGCAGAGAGAGGGGGAGATGGAGCTGACATGTCGATAGAAGCAGGGATGCAGGAGTTTGGGAGCGTCTGAGGCCTGGCCTCCATCTGCTCGCTTGAAGCCAGCCGCAGCCGCGGGCACCTGTGTGTTGTGTGCCCCTTATTCCTCTTGCTCCGTAAGACGCCCGAGCTGGGTTTCTGTCCCTGAAGGGCCCTGATGGGGCTCCCGCTCTCCTGGCCGTGGGGTGGCTTTCTCTGAGGATCCCCATGTGGCTTCCTCCCGGGGTTGCCGCCCCGGTCCAGACGGTGTGGTTGCACACTGGCCGCTCTGCTCGCTGAGCAAGGTCTTGAGCGGGTTCCCCAAGCGCTCTGTGCTTGCTCCCCGTCTGCAGCGTGGGACTCGGGCCACTATTGACTTCATCAGGTGGTTGGAAAAGTGAAATGAGTTGATGGTGCCTCACACACGGTGAGCTGTGCGTAGCCGTTAGCGAGCTCGTCCCAGGCTGTCCGTCACCACTGCCCACCGCATCCCCTCACGGAGCCCACTCCCAGAGTGCTGGGCTAACACAAGCGTGGCTCTCCCCCCACACACCCTGTGACCTAGATAGATTGCAGAGGGCAGTGTGAGTGTCCGTGGGTGGGACAGATCCCAGCGTGCGGCCGGCCCTGGCCCAGGGAGAGGGGTCAGCAGGAAGGGCTCGGAAGGAGTGCAGCCTGTAGGGCAGGGCTGCCAGCCAGGGGTTGTCTCTGCGGCTGGGCACTGGAAAGCTTCACAGGGGACAGGGCACCACTCCCTGCACCCTGTGAAACTTCTCCAAGGGGGTTGGAACTGTGATGAAAAGTTTATTAGTGGATCCTAGTGCCTGTATAGTAATTAAATCATACACCTCTGAGAGTTCACTCTCAGCTGTGGTCCCTCCTCTTCATCTTATTTTCTGAAGTCTTAAATCATTTTTTTGTAAAGAAAAGACCAAAGGTGAACGTGGAGGGGAAAGCAAGCTGGGAAACTCGGATGTCTCTCCTATGTCACTTGCTGGGACCGTCCCTGCCACTACGGCACTGGCAGCCTTTGACGGGTGGCGGGGTGGCCCTCCAAGTGCCCAGGGCTCATCTTCAGTTCCCCCCAGGTCTGAACCCACACAGTCCTTTCTTCACGGGCCCTTCACTCGCCTGTTACCATAGAAACTGCTGCCTGTGTCAGAGCGCCTCTGAGGGTAAAGAGGAGGCATGCACTGCTGCCATAGCAACGCTGGTCTCCGCAGCAGCAGCAGCAGCCCTGGCTGGGCACTGCCCGGGTCCCCACAGGGAGGGGTGGTCACAGGGAGAGCCTGGGTCATTTCCCCCGGGGCTGGGCGCAGGCACTCAAATACCTCGTCCTATTCCGTGATTCAGACAGCTCTGCCTTCAGGGAGGGCTCAGAAAAATACACCCCCGCAGGAGTCCTAAGATGAGCCGTACTTGCTAGTGCCATTGCTGGAGAGGTGAACGTACGGGTCCTGGTGGTCTCACTAACGCTGCACTTGCACAGCTAACGCCCCGGGCATCAGGTCCCGAGTGTCGGCTCACAGCCAGGCTCCCTGGGGTCAGGGGCTGGCTTTGTACTTACGGGCTGTGTGACCTTAGCTAAGTCGGCTTGTTTGGGCCTCAGTTTCTTGTCTGTAAAATGATCATAATAGTCCCCACAGTTGCTGTGAGAAGCAGGGCACTGAATTCAGGAGACGCTCCAAATCCTGTATCCTATAATAACCCCCAGGAAATGTCGCGGTTATTGTCATAACAAAGAGATGACACTTAAGGAGTACGGAATCG
This sequence comes from Rhynchonycteris naso, assembly GCA_037038555.1. Classification (NCBI taxonomy): domain Eukaryota; kingdom Metazoa; phylum Chordata; class Mammalia; order Chiroptera; family Emballonuridae; genus Rhynchonycteris; species Rhynchonycteris naso. The sequence continues at coordinate 3,289,053 of CM073001.1, forward strand.
GTGATGGCCATGGGCACACGCTCCACCTGCAGCCCGGCCCGCGGTCCGTAAGGTAGCCTCACAAAGGGCCAAGGAAGGCCCTGAGGCCTCGAGGGGCTGCGCCTGTCGGCGCTACGTCTAGGATGCCCATTCTCAACGGGGCAGAATCACCCCTATGGCGGCAAAAATGGACTCCAGGTGCGGCGGGGGGGGGGGGGCACAACTTAATCTGTTATGTCTGAGGCGCAGGGAAGCACACAGATATGGACACGTTTTCCCACAGTGCGTCTGTGATTTTAGCTCTTCGTGGGTGCCGGTCGGGGGGAGGCTAGCGGGGAACCATGTCGGAGGCTCTGTAGGGCGCTGGTCATGGACACGGAGCTGAGGGGTCAGGATCAGGGCCGGTTTTGAACAGCTAAACTGTAGGCACATCTGACTCTAGCCGCACCCTCTGCAGGGTATCAAGGCCTGAACTTCCAAATCATCATCCCTTCGCCCCATCCCAGTACCGAGAAGCAGCAGGAAAGGCTCGCTTTCCACAGCGGCCTTGGAAGGAAGGAGCCCAACAGCCAAGACCTTAATTCCTCTGACCTTACTTGAACAGAGGAGGATGTCGTGATCCTTAGCACTGGTGGTCAGGTCCCAGATTGCCTTGGGGCTGAAGTCCCAATGCGCTTCCTTGCCCTGTGCAGAGACGGCTGAGCAAAGGCCCTGGGGGGCGGAGTAGGGTGCAGCCAGCAGACTACTTGTGCCCCAGTCTCCTTAGGGAGCTGTTAGGATGGGTGAGTCTGGGTCCTGACTAGCCCTCAGGTGTCTGGGAGGAGACTGACGGGGCCAAATCCTCCTGTAAACACTCCCCAGGGACAGGAAGCTTTTCCATCTCAGTGGCCTCAGCGGCTCACCTCTGGGCATGGAGATTCTGATTGGAACAAGTAGGTACCCCGAGGGTTGGCGGGCTGTGGCAGCCACAGGGCAGGGAGAGTGAGGCTCCCTGAGAGACAGCGCTGATGGTCCCAGAACGCAGAACCCTCAGATACACGAGGCAAAACCCTTAGCAAAAGCAGAAGTCAGCCTGGAACTTCCTCGTGTGCAACCTTGTGTGATTTGCTAAGTGATTCCACACCCATGAGAGCTATGGGAGGCCATTGTCATTAATATTATAATCAGAAAACAGAGAGAGAGAGAGGGCAGGACCCCCAATGTTTTCCCAGAGGGACCCCACAAACCAGAACCTTCAAACATGCTGGCTGCAGCTAGACTTAGGAGGTACGGTTTATGTCATAGAGAGGTGTACACACACGTGCGTGCACACGCAGACCTGTGAGTCAGCATGAAGTAATATGTGTCCTTAACATGGATGATGCACTTTGATATTTCCTATTGGAGCCTGGTGCAGTTTATATTTAAGGGTGCATGATTCACTAAAATGACTTCACGGGTCACAAGCCAAGATTTGAAGAACACCATCAAAGACCACACGTCGCTCTAACTCAAGACGGTGACGAGTGGAGGTTGAGAGCCTGGGTTCTGGCGTCAGACTCCCACAGTGCAAGTCCGAGATCACCCGTTACGGGGTGCAGGTTTCAGCCGCGCGATGTCCCACCTGTAACCCTCGGGGTGGGAGTGTGGGTGGCCCCCAGCCCCCAGGACCTACCTACCTCAGCGCTGGGCAGATAGAAAGTGGCCCCTGAATGACCACTGGCCCTGTTAGTGCTGTTGCCATAGTGGTGGCTGTTGCTTTCAAAGAACGTAGAAGGTGCCCTGGAACCCAAATGGTGCTCATCTAGGAGTTCGGTGCCGGGCAAAGCTGCCCCGAGGGTGGAGCCAGACCCAAGGAGGAGGAGGCTGTGCCTGTGAGGTGAGGAGACCGGGTGGGCCCCTCATCAGGGGAAGGCGAGGGCTCCCAGTGAGGCTTGGGAGGGGACTTACTCCCACGAGGCTGTGTGTTGGGGTGGGGGGGCCTCTGAAACCCTCACGTACAAGAGCTCCTTCTTCCTTGCACAGTTCAGACCTCACTTGCTTTCAGGCTGTCGCCGGTCACAAAGCAGATTCTAGAAGGCAATGCCGTGGCCTAGGCCCTAGGCCAGCCCGGAAGCTTACAACGCACTCACCGAAAATTTACACACTTGGTTTTCCGACTGCCGGGTGCTGCCCAAAGGTGGTCTTGAATGCGGGTCTCAACACATTTGCCCCTCCTGGCTCACAGGCTGGGCCTGCGGAGCCACCGGAGTTGCTGGTGAGCCCCCAGAGGGGACCCAGGTCAGCCTGCAGATCCCTGCGCCCAGAGACCTCCCTTCGCCCTTGCTCCGGGGGAGGGGGGGGGACAGCCAGCCCAGGTGCTCCTGGAGCCGGTTGGTCACAGAGGTGTGCGTGTGTGTGACATGTGCGGGGTGTGTACGTGGTTGTACATGCGTGAGCGTGCGTGTGCACCGGGCAGATGCTCGCTGGAGCGGTGGAGGAGAGGCTGCTCTACCTGAGAGCAGATGGGCAAGACGGAGACGGCTCACTGGCGGTCGTCACGTCGAAAAGCGACGATGTTTGCTGGGCACTTGCTTGGCGCCGGGAGGACACAGGGCTCCTGAGTCGCACAGCCTATTGACTTCTCACGAGAGTTGTGTGAGACAGCCATTAGTGTCACCCACTTGTGGAAGGGGAGTCTGGGACCCAGATGTCCAGGGGGCAGCCTGAGGTCGAGCGGCGGAGCTGAGGCTGCGCAGAAACTCGGACGGTTGAACTTAGCGCGCCATCCTCAGGGCAGCAGCGACAGGGGCGTTGTCACCTGGGAGGATGTCGCCTTTTGCACCCGGCCGGCCGAAGCTGCCCTAGCTCCTCCACACGGAGGCGCAGGGTGTGGCCGCCCCTTCAGACAGGTGCAGGTGCTGGGGGCAGGCGAGGAGGCGCTGCTGAGATGCTGCCCTGCCCAGATGTGCAGGCTGTCCACTATCCCCGTCGGGGTGGCCCTTCGGCTTTGCAGGTGGGGGAATGGAGACGCAGAAGGGGACAGTGACTTGCTCAGGGCCACACGGCAAGTCAGCAGCAGGGCCCGGATGAGGATGTATGTCGACAGCCTCACGGTCTGAATGCTTTCTCCACAGTCCCAAAGACAACATTAAAAATCAGCACTATCTTAAACACATACTGAGAACCTGTGGTCCGCCAGAGACCATGCTAAGTTCGTAGTATGTATTAACTCGGTTGTGCCTCACAACAGCCTGATAAGGCCTGTGCTATCCCCAGTTCACAGCTGGAGAAACAGCGGCACAGAGAGGTTAAGCAACTTGCTCAAGATCACACAGCCAGGGATTGCTGTATGTTCTTCAAGGCCAGAAAAAGGAGTCATTCTTCCCTGTTTCGTTTGCTCAATTTAATTGGCCCAATTCCCTCCCCATGTCATTTTCCCACGGCTGCCTGCTCTCCCCTCTCCCGACTCCCTGCCCAGAGAGCCCAAAGTGCCCTTTCCAGCATGATCTCCAGGGCTTTAGGCGGGAGGCTCTGGAGTGTGTGGAAGCCGGCCCAGGACCAGAGCGTCTGCCCAGAGAGCTCCCTTGCCAGGGGCAGGGTTCCCACGCCTCCTGGCGCAGAGGAAGGCTGGCCCGAAGGAACCGCAGGGTCCCTGGGCAGGAACACAGAGGCTGGCTGCGGTGCTGACAGGCTCTGGGCAGCGAGCACAGCACGAGGCCTTCTCTGTGAGGCATGACTCATCCTCCGCACCCTTCAGAATTCCGTTCTGAGTCAGGTGGCACCTGACAGGGACAGGGCTTTGGTTTAATCTGGGTTATCTGGGCGGCAGTTGTCTTTTCTGCCTCACCTCGCCCTTTTACAGCTTTAGCCCAGCTCCCCGCAGGCGGGATGAGGGACAGACCAGTGCTGATGGGTCAGCCTGGCGCACCGCCACCGCTCTGGTTGAGCCGCAAGTCACGGGAGCAGCCTGGGCCTCCCCCACCCGATGCCCACCCACGTGGGGGGTACGGGGTGAAGGTGGCACCCCTCCAGAGCGGAACAGATTTCAGCCTGGTACTAGGAAAGCAAAAAAAAAGGAAGGAAGGAAGGAAGGAAGAAAGAAAGAAAAGTTACGGGAAGGAGCAGTCCAGAGGCTGAGGACCATGTGCGTGTCGGGATTAATGACTGCGTCCACCCTGCCTTTGACCTGCTGGGTGCAGAACCCGAGGGCCAGGTTCCTGGGGCCTCGGGCTCTGGAGTCAGACACGGGGTGTCGGGTCCTGAGTGACGTGCACTCACGTAACCTGTCCAAGCCTCGGTTCCCCCTGCTGCAGGGCGGGGACCCCAACCAGGCACCACGGAGTTTCTACGAAGACATCAAGAGCAGACATACTGACCTCAGAGCCCAGCACCAGGGGCTCGACCACCTGGGGGCTGTTTGCAGGAATGCAGATGAACCCCAAGCACCAGGAAGAGTGACAGAAGCAGGCGCAAAGGAGTGCACAGTGCCTGCTCTCCTTGGGGAGGTTCCAAAGTGCGCAGAGCTGACTGGTGGTGGGAGGAAGCAGAAGAGTCGTTGCCCTGGACTGGGAAAGATGGGAAGGACCCAGGGCTCCGTGTCTTAGTAGAGGGGTGCACGGGTGGAGTGGTGATGGGTGGAGTGGCTCTATGTCTTAGTAGAGGGGTGCACGTACGTGTCATACCTCCCCGAGCTCAAGAATTAAGACCTGAATTTTACTGTCTATTAATTATACCCTCGTTGAAACATTACCAGGAATAATTGCAATTGTTATTATTCTGCTTGTGCTTAGCATTCTGTGTCCTAAGAAGTCTTCATGAGTAGTCCTCCAGTGATGGAGAGTCAACTAGATAGACCCCAAAGGCGAGTTACTGACCCTCTGAGCTGGGAAGTCCATGCACAGTCTGGATTCAGGACCAGCCGGACTCAGGGGCCACCTCTGTGTCTCTCGGCTGGCTTCCTGCCACGCTGACTTCATCCTCAGGAAGCCTGTCCCCACGGGGGGCTACTGCTAGCTCCAGACTTACCCACTGCCGTGGGTGGCGCTGAGCAGGGGGTGGCCTCTTTGCTGATCACTCTGCAAAAGCCACGGGGAAATATATTTTAAGAACAATGGAATCTACCATGTCTCTTCATCTCTCTGGGCCTTGACGACTATTGGTTTCAGTGACTGTGCCGTCAGGGGACAGAAACATACACGGTCAAAGGATAACACTGGACTAGCCCTGGCTTGTGAGAGAAGGCTCCAGTGGGTCTCCGTTCCATTCTTGTTCATGGTTTCCTTGATTTGAGTATTCCACGGGTCAAATCCCATCTCTGATCTGACGTAATTGGCCAGTACACACACACACACACACACACACACACACACACACACACACACACACACGTACCTTGAGATACGAATTTAATTTGTTCTGTAGCCGAGCTTGTAAGTCAATCAACTCGTATATCAAACTGCCAATTCTGGACCCATGGGCCAACACGCCAACTAGCAGCAGCTTCCCGAATCATGACTCGTATCTCGGAATTTCGCTTGGATCTCGAACAAAAATACAGACCGAGTTGCAGCTCGTGTTTTAAATATATATATATGTTGGTCTGTTCGTATCCCAAGGTACCACTGTATACATAAATCCTGTTTCCTACCCCCGAGGTGGTAACCTTTCCATTGTCATACCAGAGAAACTTACCCACAGCACCAGGCGTGAGTGCTGGTCTCCGATGGGAGTTTTCTCCCGGCGTGAATTATTAATGAATCTGTCACTTTCCCACGGCCTTCCCAGATTGTAGAACTTGGTACACTTCCAAGAGGACCACATGAAAATTTGCTGAGTTCAGTGGCAAATGAGTTTGGGTGTATTTATTAACCAAGGAACCATGAGTGTGTAGGCACTAGCTTGGCACGGGGCACCACAGCAGGGGAGGGAAGACAGGCTGAGTGGTGGGAGACGGTCCCTGGCGGCCAGCAGCTCAGAGTCCGATTGACGTAGACCAGCCACGTCAGTACTACAGTGTATATAATATTTCAGGTCACACTGTCGCTGAAATCCACAGCTGAGGCTAGGGACTAGTTGTTTGATCTCAGAAGCACATCTGAAAACCTTTCAGTCTTCTGACATGATGGTTTTAAATTTCTGGTCAGCGATGCTCAAGCTTCCCTGCCACCCCTTAGCTGAACTTATCACCTCATAAAGAGTGCTGCTGCTTCTTCTTCTCCTCCTCCTTCCTCCTTCCTCCTCCTCCTCCTCCTCTTTCCTTCTTCCTCCTCCTCCTCCTCTTTCCTCCTTCTTCTTCCTCCTCCTCCTCTTCCTCCTCCTCTTTCCTCCTTCTTCCTCCTCCTCCTCCTCCTCCTCTTCCTCCTCCTCCTCCTCCTCCTCCTCCTCCTCCTCTTCCTCCTCCTCCTCCTCCTCCTCCTCCTCTTCCTCCTCCTCCTCCTCCTCTTCCTCCTCCTCCTCCTCCTCCTCCTCCTCTTCCTCCTCCTCCTCCTCCTCCTCCTCCTCCTCCTAATCCTCCTCTTCCTCCTCCTAATCCTTCTCCTCCTCTTTCCTTCCTCTTCCTCCTCCTCCTCCTCCTCTTCTTCCTCCTCCTTCTTCTTCCTTTCTTTTTAACTCAATTTATGGGAGCAGATGGATTTTTGGTAGAACGAGAAGCCCTGGATGGGGGGCATTGTCCTGCTTGCAGCCCGTGCCTTATTATGACTTCCCACCGCATCTGACACTCACATGAGCACATCTTCCCATGCATCACGTTGCAGTTAAGACAATAATTTGCCTGCAGAGTTGATCCCCAGAAAAGTTCAGTAATGCTAGAGATCCATCATACCGATGTAATTTGCTAGCGCTGTGATCATTTTTAGTAAAATGACCCAATTATACTCCACATAGCTTGTTATTAGATTCCCTCCCTCCAAAAGGGAAAATTGTGTCATGTCATTAGTAAATGGCTAATGTGAGCTCTGTGCACCCCAAAGCCTGGATTTCGACAGTGAATTCTGCAGGCATCAGCCCCAAACCCTCTAGCCACTCATTTGCTCAACAAATGCAGGCGAAACCCCTGCCCTCTGCAGGACGCTGTGCTGGGAATGTGCAGGGAGGGGCTCAGAAGGGAGTGAGCAGGGGGGCCCAGACTAGGCACCGACAGTGTCCAGGCTGCTGGCGTGGGCACTGGAGGCCGGGGCCACACCTACTGCACTCCACACACCTGTCATCTAATTTTGTAAAGGAGCCAGACGCCTGGGCATTTGGCGACATCTCCTGATTTGAAAAGCGTGTCTGTTGGCTTCTAGGCTTCTAGTGGAGACCTGATTAGAGACCGGTTCCCTGCCCTCAAGAAGCGGAGGCGGCAGGGGACACGGGTCACTTTGACACGGTGGAGCGAGGCCGGCAGTGTGCGAGAGGCACCTCCTCGGTCTGGAGAGGCAGGAAGGTGGGGTGGAGCTCTCCAGGCTCGGGGGACAGCAGGGGTCTATGGGGCATCTGTCAGTTCGACACTTTCCTGTGAAGACCTCACACCATGGCGTGGCGATTATATTAAACTGCATTCAATTTTCACGTTAAATGTAATGTTATGTTGTCAAAATTTGCTTTTAAGCCTGCCCAGGTGGTGGCACAGTGGACAGAGTGTCGGACTGGGATGCGGAGGACCCAGGTTCGAGACCTCGAGCTCGCCAGCTTGAGCACGGGCCCATCTGGCTTGCGCAAAAGCTCGTCAGCTTGGACCCAAGGTCACTGGCTCCAGCAAGGGGTTGCTCGGCCCGCGGTCAAGGCACACGTGAGAAAGCAATCAATAAACAACTAAGATGTCGCAATGAAAAACTAATGATTGATGCTTCTCACCTCTCTCTGTTCCTGTCTGTCTGTCCCTATCTATCCCTCCCTCTGACTCTCTCTGTCCCTGTAAAAAAAAAAAAATGTTTTTAAAATGTTCATCTGAAAGATTTTTTTATTGATTGATTTTAGCGCGAGAGGAAGGGAGGGGGAGAGAGACAGGAACATTGATCTGCTCCTATATGTGCCCCGACCCAGGGATTGAACCGCCACCCTCTGTGCTTCCAGACTAGTTATCCGGCCAGGGCGAAAACGTTCATTTTTCAGCATCCTATTTTTTAGCTCATTCCTTCCCCTCTACAGCAGGTCTTGAACATTGTCAGAGGCTCATGAAACCCTTGAAAGTCATCGTGGATAAAATGCCCCTGGGTTCAGGAACGGTGTCGTACATGATGGAGAGAGAAGGGCGTTTCCACCAGCAGGGGAGGGGCTGAGGGGCTTTCCAGAACCTTCAGGAACATTCTTAAAAGGGTCAGGTATTCAGCCCTTGTCAGGCCAGAGGGCGAGAAAGACAAGCGGGAACAAATGTGGGAGACCCGGTGTGGATTTTAGACTCTATTTGGCACCGACGGTTTCTGAGAAAAGCGCGGTGCTATCCGTGGCGTTGTTGTCCTGGAGCTGCCCGTGGTGCGTCCTGGCGCTGTCCTTGGTGCTGCCCGTGGTGCGTCCTGGCGCTGTCCTTGGTGCTGCCCGTGGTGCGTCCTGGCGCTGCCCGTGGCGTGTCCGTGGCGTTGTCCTGGCGCTGCCCGTGGCGTGTCCGTGGCGTTGTCCTGGCGCTGCCCATGGCGCGTCCTGGCGCTGTCCTTGGCGCTGCCTGTGGCGCTGTCCGTGGTGCGTCCTGGAGCTGTCCTTGGTGCTGCCCGTGGTGCGTCCTGGCGCTGTCCTGGCATTGTTGATGGAACTATCCTGGGAAAACAAGGAGTTGAAGCTCCAGCTGAACTCGGAAGCATGAGCCTCAGAGCAGAGCCTGGTGCCGACCCTTCTGTTCCCTGCTTGTCTGGTTCCTTCCTGTCACTTTGCTTCTCAGTGCTCCTTCCCACCTCCTGACGCTATTTCCCCTCAAATGTGCTCTGCCCTCCGTCCTCTTCCCCAGCGTGCCGCGGGGGCCTCTCTCTCTGTCCTCCGTCCTCGTCCCCAGCATCCTGCGGGGGCCTCTCTCTCTGCCCTCCGTCCTGGTCCCCAGCGTGCCGCGGGGGCCTCTCTCTCTCTGCCCTCCGTCCTGGTCCCCAGCGTGCCGTGGGGGCCTCTCTCTCTCTGTCCTTCCAAGTCAACATTTCGCTCACTATCAGACCCTCTTTCTACCATAGAAAGCATTTATTTTCTAGAACTTGAATGCTGGAGGGAACATGCGAAGCCAACCATGTTTCATTCCCTCAAGTTTCTATAGTAAAGGAAACATTTAGATAGGGAAGGGGACTTGGTTAAGGTCGCCAGGCCAGGGCCAGAGCTGGGACAAGAATCTGTGTTGTCTAACCTGACCATGTATGCTGTTCTTCACCTGCCCCCCCCCATGGGCAGAACCTGGAGACTGAACGGGCACCTCTACCACACGCTCCCTGAATTCTCTCTGAATTAAGCTCGGTATCCCCTGACACAATCTAAAAATACTTTGTTTGGGGCCCAGTTGTCCTGGGGCCACTTAGTCTGAGCATAGGAGGCTCTCCCCACGTATCTTCCAAGTTAGTCTCTAATTTACTTTCTTTTTTTGAGTTGAGAGTGAGTGAAATAAACGTCGGGACTGATGAGCTGCACTCTCCCCGCCCCTCCCCCCCAAGAAGAAATGCCTTCCCTGGAAGTAGCCCCTGACACTTGCCGTGTGATCTTGAGAAAGCTCATTAACCTCTCTGCCTCAGTTTCCTCATCTGCAGTGGGACACAGGGTTGTCGTGAGGACAAAAAGTCAGTATGTGCAAAGCATCCAGAACTTAAGTGTTGTCATCTGAGTGTGATCAAGGGGCAAAAAGTGATTAAAGACCCCAGAGGGAGGGAAGGGCCCAACCTGTCCATTCAAGGCTTCTGCCCACCCTTGGGAAAGGAGTAATGTCAGACCTAGCCCTGAGCCACCTCCTCTTCCAGCCTGCCTCCCCCCCCCCCATTCAAACAGTGAGGGCTCCCCAGGCACCATGAGTTTTGCAAGAAACCGTCATCTGTCTTGGGAAGAGACTCAGTGCTGAGTTTTCCCACGCCGGTGTGTTACTATTGCCAGTGCGGCTCGTGGAGGGGGCTGTGTTGTGGGGGCAGGGTGGCCCCAGAGTCACCCTTGGCAGACCTGTCTCCTCCCCGCTCTTCTGGTGCTAACTTCAGGTGGCTGTTGTGCCCCTCCCTGAAGACCTCCAGGAGGGGAGCAACCGTGTGCTGACCCCACAGCCTCAGCCTGCAGTCTTATCATCAGATGTCCCCAAAGCAGACTCTCCTCCCAGCTGTCCCCTCCACATTCATTTAGCCTCTCCCTTCCTCGGCTTGCTCTCCAAACACGTGCAATGGACTGCCAACCCTGGTTCTCCTTTGTGTTCACGCCAGTGGCCTGGCGTTCTGAGACCAGCCCCAAGGGCTGTCGGGAGGGTGCAGGCGGCGTGTGGGGAGGGTGTCCTTGGACTCGGGCCCCCCCCCCCAGTTTTCACCTGGGCTGCCTTTCTGGTGGCTCCTCTTGGGGAGCGGCCAGACCATTCCTCTGTGCCCCAGCCTTCCTTCAGGACGCCGGTGGGCCTGCTGCCTAGCCCAGTGAGAGTTTCTCCTTGTTGGAATCGGCACTCCCAGCTCCTAATTCAGGAATAACTTTCCCTGGGCTGCCTCGAGCCGAGCAGTGTGCTTCCATCACCTCCTCTGCCGGAGTCAGAACTACAGGCCTGTCACCCCTGGCTGTTCTCACAGATGCAAGGCAATGAATTGCACCTACATGCTCCCATCATTAACTTCTCCTTGCGGTGGGTGTTTAAATGTCTCATCATAACTGCAACCTGCCCAACTTTGCGCCTCTCAGAGTGCTAATGAATTCCACCTTGTTCAAGAGTGCCTGCCTGGGTTTCCTTCTAATTTCTTGCTGTAACATGACTTGGGTTTTTCTAAAGTTCTTTCCCCTTCTCTTTGGGAAAGGAGGAGAGAAAAGCTTTCTCATGGAGAGTTCCCATTCTTCTTTGAAGGGCGAGGACCTGGAGGTAGGGGACTCGCCTTCCGGGTTTCGGATTTTGCTTTGAGCAGACGGGCGGACAGGTTGGGTCCTTCCCTCCCTCTGGGGTTTTTAATCACTTTTTGCCTCTTGATCACGCTCAAATGACACTTAAGTTCTGGGTGCTTTGCACACACTGGCTTTTTGTCCTCACGACAACCCTGTGCTCCCACTGCAGATGAGGAAACTGAGGCAGAGAGGTTAATGAGCTTTCTCAAGGTCACACGGCAAGTGTCAGGGACAGTCCGGTCCCAGACTCCTCATATCCTTTAGCGGTGTTCTGAGTCATGACGGACAGAAGCGCAGCACGCGTTAGCGAGGCAAGAAGGGAGAGTTTGTTTCCTCATAAAGCCCACCCTTGAGGAGACCAGGCTGGGCGCTGCTCTCTGGGGTAACGGAGGCTGGGGAGGCCACTGCCCTCGTGACACGCTACCTCTGATCTCCAGCTATCTCTCCGGTTCCTCCAGCCGGCCCCTCCCTCAAGGCTGCAGCCAGGGTAGCCATTTCCTCCTCAGCTGCACGAGGAAAAGAAGGTGCTTGGCCCCAAGCTCCAATTCAAAAGGAAAGAAAGAAACAGGAAAGGGCACTGACAGGCACTTGGGAACATGCCCAGTCCCTGGACCAGTCGCTGTGGTCAGGAGGGTGCAGTGCCAGGACCCCCTGTTATCCGTCCAGCCTGGGTTAGGTGCTCGTCCTCGGAGATGCTTATTCTCCCCGGGAATAAAGTCATTTCCGGTCAGTCACATGTTAGCGTTACGGAATGAGAGGGAAACAAGAGAGGTCCCTAAAAGACGGGATGTGGCACCGTCAGGACACTGGAGTAGTTACTGCGAGCACAACGTCCTCGCGACAACACTTCTCCTACCCTCTGTGTTTCTCGGAGTTCGTTGTTATTATCCCAGGGTCACATGGGACAGAGCCACACATCTGGCCACACCAGACTTGCAGGTCAACAGTCCGCTAGACTGAGGACCGGCTTCTCCATTTAGGTGGGGTGGGGTCAGCCCGCTCTGCTCCCTTGCAGGGGCTGCCAGACTCCTGTGGGCATTTGAGCTCGAGGCAGGTGGTGGAGGGGGTCACCCCACAGCACCTTCATTCACTGGGATGACCAACCAGAGCGCCCATAGCCCATCATGTTTGGCCAACAGCCCATGGAAAAGGTTAATGCTCTGAAGAAGAAAGAGGCCAGGCAAAGGATCTGGCCATTAAAAACAAAGGTTGGTTTTGTTTTTTTTTTTTTTGACAGCCTGGCTTATGGAATTTGACAGAATTTTTCAAGGTGCCAAAAAAAAAAGCTTGACAGTGAGTTTTAAGCAGAGACGTCTGTGGCACTTCCAGAGCCCATCACTGCCGCCTTCTTGTGCTTGCGGTGGGTGGGTGGGGTGGGGTGGGGTGGGGGGCTTCTTCTCTCTTCTCCCATCTCTCCAGCCGGAGCCTCTGTCTGTCCCCTGCAGGTGGTCGTGGGAAGCAGGCAAAGCCATTCCCCTCTTGTTTCACTAACATCCAATGCACTCATGGCGTCCCTTTGTGGTAACACCCAGGGGCCCCAGCAGGACCCCTGGCCCTGGGCCTTGTGGGAAAGCCTGTGGAGCCGAGAGAAAAGGCGTCCTTTCCCAGAGGGACCGGCCAGAGTGGGCATGTGGTGGGAACACACGGCGAAGCGCGGCACGTGGCAGTCAGCCTCCATTCTCATTGGGGTTGTGGGATGTGACCAGAAGCAGCCTGCTGGGGACAAAGGGGGGGTCCACCACCTGAGAGCCCAGCCCAGCCACGCCCATCAGAGCACCAGCGAATAGGAAGGGGTGGCGAGGACGCGAAGGAAGAGCAGCGACCAGGTGCCACCGACCCATTCAGAGCACACAGTCCCCTCCTCAGGGCGCTCCCACGCACTCCCTGGTTGGGGCTCACAGACCCCCTCCCATGCGGTTGGCAGGGTCAGCCCCCATGTACAGACGAGGACTCCTAGCTGGGAGATGGCTGGCGGGCTGGGACCAGGTCCCCACCTGCTAATCCAGGTGGGGTTCCTATGTGCTCCCTCTGGTCTATTCAGAAGACAAAGAGCCTAAAGCTGGAGTGTGGGGGCTTTGGACAGCTCCCACTGTGGTTTTCTGTTCCTTGTCTTCTGTAAGATGGAGGCCGGGCCAGCGAAGAGGTGGACACCCCCCACTGTGGCTACCTGTCCTGAGGCCACACCACCTCCCTACCGGGGAATGACCTCCCCCCCACACCCCGGAGAAATTTCCTCCATTGTCTCTCCCTGCCTCCTTGTCTGGGATTGGGAACCTATCTACCCTGTACCCTGGGGAGGTTGGGAGGCTGGCCCTGCCTCCCCACACGGGGGAGGGGGACGTGTGGATCCCGTGGCAGGCACCTGTGTGCCCAGGAATGCCGCAGGCTTATTACCCGATGCGGCTCCCTGCATTACTCTGCATCACGTCGTCCGACTCCCTCCGCTCCCCCCCCCCCTTGATGATTGTTGCACTGCCTGCACTGACAACAGGAGATCTCCTGACAGCCAGTCAGTCTCAGCACTCACGCATCTCCCTAACTGACGCCTCACGCCGGCTGTATCTCCCTCCACCCCTGGGAGCCGCGGCCCCCCTGATCCTGTCTCAGATTCTTCCTGCCGGTGGAATGATGCAGCATTTGTCCTTCTCTGCTTGGTTTCCTTCACTTAGCCTGATGTCCTCGGTGTCCAGCCGTGTCATTCCATAATGTAGAGCTTCCCTCTTTTTCACGGTGGTCCGTGGTACATCCGTAACCCATGGTCATTACCCGTTCCCCGGCCGGTGGATCGGTGGGTACTGACGTTGCTTCCACAGCTTCGCGGCTGTGAATAATACCTCAACACTGGAGTACGAATATCTCTTTAAGACCCTGACTTCTATTCCTTTTTTCTTAAGTACCCAGAAGTGGGGTAGCTGGGTCATATGGTTAAAAAAGGAAAGAAGAAGAAAAAGAAGGAGAAAGGAAGGAAGAGAGAAATCTGTGGTGTTAAGCACTAGGTTTTCAGAGAGAGTCAAAAAATAGAGTTTGAATGAAGCAGTGTGGAAAGAATGACTCTGACACCTTGGAGGAGCTGCAGGGGAGTGATGAAGGGGCCCGAAACCCATGTGACTGGGGGGCCAGCGGGATCGAGGCGTCGGGAAAGGAGGCGCAGCCAGCCGCAGCCCTGGGGTGCTCACACACGTGCCCGAAGAGCAGGCACCTCGTAAACATCTGTTGAGTGCGTGGCTTAATTGCTGTACTTGGAAAAGAAGGGGCTGGCTTCAGAAAGACCAGTGACAGCTGATGAGGAGGACAGGTTGGAAGAGCTGCCAGTCTTTGGGGGAAGTGGGTGGCACTTGTCAGTGCTTCTCAAACTCCCCTGTGCTCAGGAGTCACGGAGCTCTTATTAAAATGTAGTTTCTGATTCATTGGATTTGGGGTGGAGCTGAGAGTCTGCATTGTCAACAAGCTTCCAGGGGTGCAGAAGCTACCCCTCACGGACCCCTTCTGGGCAGGGAGGAGACAGGTGACGCTCCCCAAAGAAGTCAGTGTCAAGGGTCCCTGAGCACTGAGCCTTCCACCTAAAAAAGACAATGTTGAGAAATATGGTAATACAGATGCATCTCTCTGTTGATATAAATCCAGAGGCCCCTGTGCCGGGAACTGTGACCAAAGCAAAGAGGAGGTACTGTGTTTGTCTGCTCACAGCAGAGGAAGAGCGTCCCTGGTGATCCTGACAAGGCTAACAGGTTCAGCACACGTGGGCTGCAGCTCACAAAGAAGTCTGCTCCGTCCCGTGCGTTCAAAGCCTGCCATATGCTTTACAAGCAGAAAACACACAACGCGGGCAGAACCCCGCAGATACGTAAGAGCCCAGCGAGGTCTCGAGTGTGCACCGTGTCTCCGCAGCCCTGTTTCTCTGAGTTACCGGCTTTTCCTCCAGCTGCGCCCAGACGCTGCTCCTGTGCTTGGTCCTGCAGTGCCCGAGGAAATGGTCCTCCAGCCCATGAGCTGACCACACGGGCTGTTCCTGAGCCGCCATCTGTTCCCGTCAGCAGAGATCTCTGAACTGACAGCTTCCGGCCGGAGGGGGTGGCCCGTGGACGGGGGAGGAAAAGGAGGGAACCACATCACTGAGACTCAGCTGCCTGCCAGACACTGAGCCAGGCTCACCTCCCGGTTCCCTGCCGCTCTTTGTACCTGGCGTCAGAGAGCAGAGGAGGACACAGAGGGGAAAGACGTCTCCTGAGGGGCATGGGAATCGAGGGGTGGCGAGCAAACCTTTCCCAGGCTGCTCCCCTGTCCCTCTACACACAGGTCCTGGCTCTGACGAGGTCCAGACGTCTCCCACTGTCTTTAAGGGGCTTGGCCCCACAAGGAGAGCCAAGTTGGTATGTCCCCCCAGCCGTGTGCTCGCTCCCAGGGGACAGCTGCAGGCAGCCCACGCAGGGATTCTGCCTGGACCCGGCCCGCCCTCGCAAAGATGGCAGATCTCTCTGGAGCCGCCAGTGCCAACCTAAGAGCGCGAGCCCATGCCAGGTCCCCGCGACGTCAAGTCCCGTCAGTAACCCTGTTGAGTCCAGGTCTTTTTCCAGCAGGGGAGGAATTGATCAGTGCCGACAGGTGCCCTCTGTGGACACTTGCTCGTGCTGGCAAGAAGTGCCCAAGGTGAGAGGGACAAAAATAATAACAGTGCCCCTGCGACCTTTCAGCAGCACGGAGGATACAGCTGTTCTGCGGGGACTCATTTTGGGGGGCTTGTCATGTTTTTTTTTTTAGCCACAGGAAATAAAGAAGGCGTTGTGTCCTACCCTTGAACTCCATGCTTCCCCCACCCAGTTTCCATTTCCCCGTGAATTAAATGGGTGCGACTTTGCAGGCTTTACTCACATCCCCAGCTCCTGTGAGCTTTGTTTTCAGAAGCCCCTCAGCTGTTCCCCGTGAGCGCCTCCCTCCACGTTCCTAACCCAGCTCCGCCCCCCACCCCAGGAAGGCTTTTGTACACACTGTGGGACGAGAGCGAGGTCCCCTGCACACGTGGCAGGTGCTCGGTCGGGCTGCGCTGGGTGAAACGAAGGCATGAGCCAGGCCCAGTCTTGGTCACAGCCCACAGGGAATTACGGGATCAGGGGACACGGCTGATCACCCCCATACCCCCGTCTAGTTTGCTCTTCCACGCCATCACCGCAGATGTGCACTTAGGGGTCCCCACCGCCGCCCGTGCCCTGGGAAGAGGTCGCCCGAGTGAGTACCCTGGTGGAGCCCCAAGTGTGGAGTCCCCCCCCCCGAGCCCGCCTCAGCCTTCGCTGCCTGCGCCGGTCAGCACAGGGCCTGTGGTGCAGACGGAGGGGGGCCGTTGGGATGGGGACGGACACCCTGCTGATTGGGGTCACGTGCTCTCACGGTGGAGGCCAGGGTGGCTGCCCAGATGCCCTGACATCAGACAGCATTCCTCAACTGAAATCATCATGGCTTTGTCTCTTTGTAAACAGCTCGGCCTTGGTTCTCTGCCCTGACCACAGCAGCCCCTAGTGGCGGCCGGCAGGACTGGGCGGCTCCCTCAAGGGGGACGTGGGAGTCAGCACGGTTTCTCAATGGGCTCCCGACACCACCCCCTTCATCAGTCTAGTTTTTATTTCTTACGGGCTGAGGTTAGCCTTCTGGCTTCTCTCTCTCTCTCTCCCCCTCTTTCTCTCTCTCTCTCTCACACACACACACACACACACGTACATGGGTGTGCTCATGCACACTGGTGGGGGGCGTCTGGGTCGAGGGGCCCCTGGGCTGGGGTGATTGGTGAGGAACGGGCGTTACTCTGCACAGATTGCCTATTTTGCTGGCCCACTGTGTCCCGTGAAACCGAGATGCGGCTCTGACTTGACTTTTGTCTGGAGCAGGCAGTTATCAGAGGGGGAGTAGTGGGCAACTCTGGGCTCGCCCAGGGGTCACCATCTGCTTTTATCCTTGGGAGCGGCTGCCGCCAGCCTCGCCAGCCATGCCGGGGAAGGCACAGGGCCCCTGAGAGAGCCCTTCCCAGAGAACAACAGCTTAGCACTAACCCTTCCTAAAGAAACCTAAGTGCAGGAGCTCACTGGTCACAGCGCCCCAGGAGTCAGACAGCCACCCTGTGAAGGAGGCCGGCATGGCTTTCACTTCTGGGGCCCGGGTAACCAGGTCCCTGGCCCTTCCTCTTCCTGCAGTCAGGGGTGCGGAGGGGGTGGGGAGCACCAGCCTGCTCCTGTCCGTTTTGGAGGGGCCGGGCAGGGAGAGGGAGGTGGGTTTGTGCCTGCCTGCCTGCGGGGTGTGAGGCTCTGCGGAAGGCGGGCGTCTCTCAGCCCGCTCAGACCCCGCAGGGAAAACCAGCATGTGCGGAGGGCGCCCCTGGAGGGGAGGGAGCCCCCAGAGGGGCAGGAGCCGCAAGCCCAGATCCTGTCTCCAATGGCCTCTGCAGATGGTAGAATTGATTCAGTGGAACTGAAACCGAGTTGGGTGCTTTTGACATCAATTAATATACTCCTCCTCTGATCAAGTGATCAGAAGGGGGGTCTTTGAATGAAGCTGAAGGAAAAGAAAAGGAAAATCAGCCCTTGTACTTCCTGCTTTAAATTTTAACAACAGCATTTACAGGGCACTTGTCCTCCCAGCTTATTACAAAGACTCAGAAGAGGCTAACCCCCAAAGGAAAAGCCCAGGGCTCTGTGTCCTGGAGGAAAGGGGGAACCACGTGTGATCTTGGACTAGGGGTGGCGTGCTTTCGAGCCTTTTGAAGGATGGTTGTCAGAGCAGTCGGGCTGGGCACCCGGGGACCTTCCAAGGGACCCAGGTGTTTTAAGCACTTGGACCTCCTGCCCCTCAGAGTTCCCCCCAAGTCCCAAAATGCAGCAGACAGTGAGCTGTTTTCACCTCTTCCCCTGCTGCAGGCTTTACCCACTCTCGCCTTCCAGGTCCCTAGCCTCCTCTCCCCTGCCCCTCCTCCTGTCACTCAAACCAGCCCCCCTGTAAGTGCTGACGCTGTCCAGGTCTCTGCGCCAACCCAGCGCCCCCCCCCCCCCCGCATCTGTCCATTCATTACGCGCCTGCCATCTGCTGGGCCTTCTTCCAGTGCCGCGGATCCAGCACTGAATAGAACAGACCTGAGTCCCTGCTCTTAGGGACTTCGATCCTACTGCAGACGTTGGCAAACGTTTTCTGTAAAGGACCAGCGAGTAAATATTTCAGGTTCCGCCGGCCACATGGTCTCTGCAGCTCCCACTTGGCTCCGTGGCCGCCTATCAGAAGTAGCCGCACGTGAACGTAGGGATGCGGCCCTGCACCAGTAAAACTGCATTTACAAAACGTCCTGTCGGAGGGAGAGCTGTGGCCTGTGGACCCCCAGGTCGTGAATTAATAGCCCCTCCAGTTTTTCTCTGAGCAGACTCCCCGTCCCTACTCTCGGTTTATGTCCGGGTGGGCCGGAGCCCACTCCTCATGTGACCTCGGCTCACACAAGGTCATCGCGAGTATCTCAGAGGGTCCCGGGGCCTGGGAGCTTGGCCCCCGACCCCGTTCTTGAGCCCCTTTCCTCACATACTTTCCCGGGCGGTCTCTTCCACGTCCGTGTGCTTCTGAAGTCGCCTCCATGGAAGCCACTCCTCGGTCTCGATTCCACGCCCCAGCCTGAGCCCTGGGCTCATACTACCCACTGCCCGCTGGACATTTCTGCTGAGACGCTGGCACCAGACCAGTTCCTAGCTGGGCTGGGTCCTGCCCACAGCACGGTCCGGGACTTCCAGGCTCCTGGCTTGCACAGGAAAGCATTTGAGAACAAGTCTGAGTAAAAGCAAAAAGCAAGTTTTATTTAGGTAGAGAAGAGGCCAGGATGTGGGTTCCGGGAGGCAGGATTGGGGGGTCAGGGGGGAGCCCAGGACCAGCGGCTCACAGGGCACCCCCTGCGGAAGGATCAGCAAGCAGACCTCGGAGGGGATGTGGGGGAGCTCCCAGGTGAGCTGGGTCGCTGTTGGTCCATTCGGGGGATTTTATGTGTTTCCAAGGGTGAGTTGCTTCGGAACTTTGTGGCGCCCAATTCTGTGACTGCCTTCTGGTTGGGAGGGGGTCATGTTCCTAATATGATCCATTCTTTAGGTGTCATGGTGTTTGTCCCCCTCGGTTCCCTTCTCCTTGTGGTGCCAGTCTCCGTTATAATGAGCTTCGGGGTTGTTCTCTGCTCAATTTTTCCTCTGTCTTCGATCGATCTGGTTTTAGCCCTTTCTTGTTGTTGACTTCTGTGACCACCGCAGGAAGTTTCCGCCATACGCTGTTTCCCTTTGATCGTGAGTGGAGGTGGGGGCTCTGAGGAGAGGGCCTAGCAGCTTATTGGCCTGTGATGGCTGCTCCAACTTCCTCGTCCTCCTGTCCAGAGCCTTCCCTGGCTTCCTTGCCCTAAGACCATGGAGGTAGGTCACAGCGCGGAAGCGCTGTGTAGACATGGCAAGTGGAGCCTGTCTAGGACTCAACTTGTCACGCAGCCCCATCTCCCCCAAAAGCTCTCCTTTGTTCCGTAATGACAAGCACAGTAACCCCAGTGCCGCTGTGCCTCCGTGCGGGGCCGTGTGGTGTGCATTCTCTGTGTTATCTCATTCCCCAGCTTCCGTGCAAGGCCGGTATTCTAAGCCTCACTCTACAGACGAAGAAACTGAATCTCAAAGGGTCTAAGCTTGTTTGATCGTAAGTGACTGAGACACAGTTCACAGTAGGTGAACTGTCCCCGAAGCCTTGGTCATCTCCTGTGCCCAGCCGGCTGCTTCCCGGTTTGGTTAGTGGGACCACCACGCAGTCCATTGCCCCAGGCAAGAACGTTAGTATCCCTTTGACCATAAAGGCCCATGGACTCTTCTTTTATCTTCCTCTGCCTACACAGCTTCATCCTGGTCAGAGTTCTCATGCCTGAGATAATCGATCAATGAGATAATCGATCAGCATCTAAATGCCCTCTCTTTCCCCAGGTCCTTCCCTCTACCTCCTGTCCACACTATGTCCAAACCCCATATGAACAACAATTTTAAAATCTCTGCCTCTTGTCATTTGCATGCTCAGAAATCAGCAGTTCCTCCATTACCTATAAGGTAAAAGCTGAGCACCTTCCCTTGAAGTCAAGGATATTTAAAAAAAAAAAAAGCTTTACCCTGGCCAGTAGGCTCAACAGGAAAGCATTGGCCAGGCATGTGGAAGTCCTGGGTTCGATTCCCGACCAGGGCACACAGGAGAAGCACCCATCTGCTTCTCCACCCCTCCCCCTCTCCTTTCTCTCTGTCTCTCTCTTCCCCTCCCACAGCCAAGGCTCCATTGGAGCAAAGTTGGCCCGGGTGCTGAGGACGGCTCCATGGCCTCCACCTCAGGTGCTAGAATGGCTCTGGTTGCAACGGAGCAACAGCCCAGATGGGCAGAGCATCGCCCCCTGGTGGGCATGCCGGGTGGATCCTATTCAGGCGCATGTGGGAGTCTGTCTGTCTGCCTCCCCGCTTCTCACTTCAGAAAAATATATTTTAAAAATGCTTTATTGAGGTAACTTGATGCATTAAAAAAAACAAACGCACACTTTATACATTTTGATGAGTTTGGACATATGCACCCACCCACGAAACCCCTACAACAAGGGAGCAGACACCTGTCACCTCCTCCAGTACTGTGTCCACCCCTCTTCCTTTCATTTGGTGGCAAAAATTTTAACCTGAGCTCGACCTTCTTAACAAGTTCCAAGCTTTTAGTCAAACACCATTCGCTATGGGGACCGTGCTCCCTTGCTGTACACGTCAGGCGCACACCCTGACGGAGCTCTGGAAACCTTCCGTAGGGCCCCGCCCATTTCCAGTGCAGCCCTGGACCGACATTTCCAGTCTCCTCTCTCGCTGACCCCCCACTTCACACACTCCTCTCGCCACCACTCCCAGAAAACAGCAAGTTTAATCTGCTTTGCTGGGACTGTTGAGACCACTCCAGCTCGGAAGGGTCCAGCTGCTCCCCGACTCTCGGAAATCCTCCTTGATTTCCAGCCCCACGCCCCACGAGCACTCCTGACCACTCGAACCTCCTCTCGGGGTCCACGTCTCCCGAGCTGTCTTGTCCCTTCCGCTCACGCAGGCTCTCTGTGTCTCTCCTAGTCAAGAGCTACTTGGAAGCACCCCTCGATCTGTTGTCTTATTTCACCAAGTAACACGTCCCTTGCTCTTTTAACTGCACTTGATTTCCCTAACGAGGCTGTGGGCACCTGGAGGTCAGAGTTTTCCATTTTTTCATTTCTCCGCCGTTTCTGGAACGTTCCCTTGTGACAGCTCTTCTCGGCTCTGGCTGCACATTAGAGTCCCCGGTGGAACTTGTTTAAAAAGTACCCGTGCCAGGTCCCAGAGCCAGAGAGCTGGATTTAATTGG
The DNA here is from genome assembly GCA_037038555.1 of Rhynchonycteris naso. NCBI lineage: Eukaryota > Metazoa > Chordata > Mammalia > Chiroptera > Emballonuridae > Rhynchonycteris > Rhynchonycteris naso. The sequence goes on from CM073001.1 coordinate 3,310,377, forward strand.
TTTGATGTGAGGCCCAGGCCTGGGTTTTCTTTCAAATCCTCCCAGGTGGTGCTGACGTGCAGCCAGGCTTGGGGACTAACCGTCATAGCGCCTCCGAAAATGGTTGGCTATTATTGGATTGATTGACTGGAGTCCAGATGGGGGGAGGGGCATTTTATAGTTAATTAGTCCAGGTTTATTTGGCCGCGATCGCAAAGCCCTCACCCGGCGGACTTAATAAATCATGTCTGGGTTGCGGGAAAGGACGTCGGTGGTGATGGTGGTGATGGTAAAGACCGGAGACAGTTGTGTTTCTGATCTCAGCACCAGTAAGAACCAGGCCCGCCCCGGTTTGGTCTTCTCAGTGCCTCGCCGTCCCTGAGAGGTGCCGTGTGACCGGCCACAGGCTGCACCCAGGGTGCTCCGTGGGATGGCAGGTCTCCTGCAACAGCGGAGCGGGCTCCCTGGGAATAACCCAGTTCCTCCCCCTCCCGAGGCCACGCTTTATAAAAAGCTCAGCTAATTTGTCATTCCGAGGAACTTCTGGGCGCAGCGAAGTTCTTTTCTTAATGAGGCCTGGCTCCCAGGGACCTGGCGAGGACACAGCCCTTGAGTGTCCTGTGGCCTGAAACGTCCTCTCTCAGAAGAAAGGGGGTTTGTGTGGGCAGCCGTCACTGGTTATTAAGACGCATTTGCTAATGAGGCTGTGACACAGCTTCATCTCGTCACAGAGGAGTGAGCTCGGCTTCATTCCCTGGCTGGGGCCCTCCCCCAAGCTCACCCAGCACCTTGCAGATGCCCTCGAAGCCTCCCTGGGGTTGAGAGGAGAGTGGGGACAGCTCATCACTGCTGGGTGGTGGGAGAGAGTGATCCCTGAGGTGACCCCACAGTGACAGCCAAGCATCCGGAAACTGGGGGCTGTTTCTGCCATATTATGGCAGAAATTGTTATTGTTGATTGATTTGATAGAGAACACTAAACATTGATTTATTGTTCCACTTATTTATGTATTCGTTGGAGATTCTCATACGTGCCCCTGACCGGGGATCAAACCTGCAGCCTTGGTGCATCCGGATGACACTAACCACGAGAGCTACCCGGCCAGGGCCTGCTTTACGGCAGGACTGTTGAAAGAATTATCGTGGTTTGAAGCCACATGAGATGTAAGATGCAAAACCCAGGCGTGTATTTTTTCCTTCCTTAGTCTAATTTCTACTGAAAGTCAGAGGAAACCAGGAGAGGTCTAAGTAGGTCAGGCACAGAGGGCCTGGAGCCCTGTCTGTTTGGGGGACCACGTGGAGGCCACAGCAGGGGTCAGGGGCTCGTGTGCGAACCCCGCACCGGCCTTCCGCCGTGGATTTCACCTCTCGAGGCTTCAGCGTCCATATTTGAAAACTAAGATAACAGTAAGTAATAGTGACAATCCTGGAGGGTTCTGGGTCAGGGCAGAGGAAAACTGGGGAGGGGGGCTGTGGCCCCAAGGGCCTCTGTGGCTCTGTGTGCTTGTGAGCTTGACCCCACACCCTTGCTCCCAGCAGCCTGACTTCTGTTCATCCCACCTCCCAGGCCGGCGGCTCTCCACCGCCTTCCTGGCAGACCGCTGCCTCCATCGGGGTCCCCTCAGGAAAGCAGGGCCCCCCCAGGTCTGCCACGCAGAAGCGGGGAGACACTGGGATCAGGAGCCCAGATAGTGCGGGAGCCCGGGAGCCAAGCCGGGGACAGCCAGGTGAGTGAGTGGGCAGCGATGGCAGGAAGCCCTGTCATCTGAGGGCTGGAGGGACTATCGATCTGGGGCAGAGGGGCAGAGGGGGCCCACAGAGTCCAGAAGCCAGGCCACCAGGCAGGAGCTGACATCACGGCAGGGGCTCCCGGAAAGGTCTGGAACAGCGGAGGGGGCTGTGCAGTGGAAGCTGAGGCCACAGAGGAGCCGTCAGAGCAAGCCGGGGGGGGGGGGGGCTGCTCTTTTCCACCCTCTCAGGGGGCGGGGCGTCCACAGCCATGGCCTGTGTCCCTCTTCCTGCTGCGCCTGTCCCCCCTGGAACCGGGGTGAGTTTCGGTGCCAGAGGGCGGTTCTCACCGGATGGCAGGTGCCCAGTCGGCTGGAAGGGTCCCAGAGCGCATTGCCTGCTGGGCGCTACGGACCCGTGCCCAGAGCTGCCCTTGCGGTCTCAACTGGCTTGTTTCCTTTCCTTCCCCCCACCCCCACCCCGCGCAAGTGCCTCGGTGCTTTTCATTATTAATCTGGGGCTTTTCTCTCATGTTCTTTATGCGCCTTTGGAAGATTAATTTCAACCAAATCTGTGGCTTCCCAGGGGGCTAATCTGTTCTCCGGACTCTTTGAACAAAGGACGTCTATTATTTCTCACCCACAGGGAAGTGCTGCGGTGGGAGCGGAGAGCCAGCCGCAGCGTCCAGCCTGCCTGGGCAGCCTGGGGGCCTGGGACGCAGGGGAGTGGGGAGATGAAGCCTCGGTTCACGGGGGTCGGGGGTCGCGGCCTGGAGCTCCCCTTCCCCGGGCTGCTTTTGCTTCCTGGTCTCATTGCCTGCTCCCTGTTCCCTGTCTTTTGGGAAGCAGGACACTTGACCTCAGTCAGTGCTCTCGGGGAACCCAGCCGGCCCTGCCGACCTCCACGCAGGGCAGTAGTCAGTCTGAGGCCTTTCTCGGCGTGTTCAGCAGAGGAACCCTTGCCTCACAGTCCGCCTTGAGGGGCCGGGGTTCTGGAGAACACTCTTTGGGAAGCGCTGGTCCAATTCCCGGGCAGGAGGCCCTTGTTGCAGAGCTGTTGAGTGGGAGGAGGTCGAGGGGGTGGTGGATGGTCAGGGAGGGAGGCAGGGGACACGTTGGCTAGAAATATTCGGCCACTGAGAAATACCTGGGGGGAGGGCTCGTCAGGGACAGCCGCCCAGAAGCCCCGTCTGCTGGGAGGCAGGTGGCCTGGGCAGCAGAGGAGTTCACCGCTGTCACAGGACTTGCTCTGAGTCACTGTCCTGCTGCTTCTCACACAGAAAAATGATGTCTCTCTGCCGGCGAGGGACTCGAAAATGGTCCGAATCTCCCCCAGCTGTGAGATGGGGAGGAGGCGCCCCCAGGATGGGGCAGTCCTGTCAGGCAGAGTGGCAGCTGAGGGTAGGTGGCCCGGGAGTTGTTTCTTCCCAACACCTTGGCTGGAGCAGGCCTGACTCCAGACCTGAGAGGCATTCCTTCGGGCGCGGTGTCTGCAGCGTTTGGTACAGATGGGGTCCTCTTGTCGCTGGGAAATGTGAGGGCGCCCTCCCGTCAAGGCAGGATGGGGCAGCAGTGGGGAGGGAAGCCGGCGGTGAATCTCCGGGTCGGACCCGCGTCCTTCTCAGACGCACAGGGAGACATCCTCTGAATTTCTGCGTGGACTGGGAGCCTGTCTTGTCCTAGAAGTTGTGGAATGTTCTCTCTGATGTTGCACAGCAGACATGGGGCGTGCTGACTGAGTCTGCACACCGGTTTCCCACCAACCGAGAACGAAATCCCCCCTGCCCTGAGTTCCAGCCCGAGTCCTGGGTTTGAGTCTGGCTGGCCCTGCTTAGCTCATGTGCCCACCCCAGACTTCTGGCACCACAGAGATGTGACTCTGCTTGGCCGGGTCTCCATCCCTGGCCTCCCTTGAGACAGCTGGTGGGGTCAGCCTGCTCTGAAACTGTCTAGTCTCTGGGCTGAGAGCAGTGGTTGGTGGGTCCCCAGCAGGTGCTAAGACCTTGGAAATAATGGGGGTTAGGTTTGACCCCTGGGTCAGGTAGGATTCCCCAGGAGTAGACCCTGAGACAAGGGTCTATGCTAGTATTGATCACAGAGGTGCTCCCAGGGAGCATCTGTGCGGGTCAGGGCAGAGCAGGACAAGGAGGGGAAGGCACAGGCTCTGGCAAGGCCCCCCCCCCTGCAGAGGGACGTGAAATGTAGGTCCCCCACCCGAGACCAGGGCGCTGTGCCTGTCTGCTCAGAGCTGCCCCAAGGAACGTCCACGGGGCTCTGCTCCCACCCTCAAGTGTGCACAGTCCTGGGAAGAGGAGTTCAAGGTGCCACCGCCGGGGGCAACAGCCCTCCGAGATGACCAGGACCAGGGGGCGGGGCAGAGCACCAACACCTGCTGGCATCCCTGAGCCCGGGCCTGTGTTCCACCGCATGTCCCCATCCTCCCGCCCCTCAGTCCACATTCTGCCCTGTGGTCTTCACTTAGAGTGCGGACCCTTGGCTCTGAAACGCCCGGAGAAAACCGAGGCACGTGATTGCTGTCATCTCATGGTTGTGACCGCTCACCAAAGACCCCCCTGAGTTGCCAAGGCAGATGTGCTGTCTGCACAGAGGCCTCGTGATTTCCTATATGACCCTGCTGTTCCGACGGCCTCGGACTTGCCCGTTGCAGGAGCAGGTGCACCATCGAAATGGATGTGCGGGCGACACGGCTCCCGTCTCGCCCTCTGCGCGCCCAGGACAGAGCTTCCTGCTGCGGGGATGGCCTGCCCGCTCCGACTAGCAAAGGTGGCCCCGGCGTGTCCCTGGCTGTGTGTCCTGGGGACGCCGGGGTGGGAGGGAGAGATGTGGCAGAACCCAGCGTTTCTGTCCCGGAGCCTGCTGGCCCCGCCGCTGTGGGATTGTGGGAGGCCCCGCGCCTGCTTGGCCAGGTGCCCTCGATGGCTAATGGCCTCTTCCCAGCGCCAGCCCTGTCTCCACCACAAACTGTTCTCCGGCCACCAGTAGTGTCCCAGCCGGCGCTCGTCTCCCGCTGTGTCTGAGGTGCAGATGGTGAAGAAGCCGACCGTTTTCCAAACAGCCCCAGTGAGGCCGACACCCTCTGTCCCCTCCACCAGGTCTCCGCACGGTGTCCCCGTCACCTTCACGGCCCCCACCAGTCCTGCGAGGAACTGGCGGCCGCTTCTAGAGCTGTTCTTACTGCTTCCACCTTCACTCGCCCCTCCTTTTTTTTTTTTTTTTTTTTTTTTTTTAATGGAAAGGAAAATTTAAAAAGTGAGTGACAAGGTGAAATGAGGCGACGGCCTGAGCCCCCGTGAGCCGGACGTGCTTCCCCTGCTCTTCACGGCACGCTCTTGGGCCCTAGTCGTTTCCCCAGCAATGTTACGAGCTCCCTGGGGAAATACGACTTTTTACTTCCCTCATGGCGCGGGGTCACGGGACTGGTGGAGAACAGTGTGCAGCTCGTGGTCAGCAGGACGTCCTGGGCTGGCGCTGAGTTGGAATTCAGGATCCGAGTCCTCCTCCTGCCACTCTTCGGATGAGCTCGGGTGAAAGCGGTTTTAGACTCTCGGGGCCTCAGTTTCCCAATCTGCACAGTGAAGGGATCGGACTGTTAGTGCAAATTCTGCTTCCTCTGCCTACCATCTGGGTAAGCCCGGGCAGGTTGCGCCATCTCCCGGGCAAACCCGGGGAAGAGCCATTTCTAACCTTGCCAGTTGTTTTAAAGACGTACTGAAGTGACACACGACAGGCGCCTAGCCCATAGCTAATAGAGCCTGAGTTCCCATCTGCAATGGCACAGTGAGAATCCTCATTCAGGGCGCCCTACTAAAGAAGGAACTTGGGGAGATGACAGAACAGGGTCTATTCGGTAAAGGCTCTTCCAGGTCGTGCTCATTTCTCTCTAAAAGAAACGCATGACCAACAAGCCCAGGGGAAAACGCTCTGTACCCGTAAACATCAGGCACAAGCCCAAAGCACCAGGAGATGCCACCCCGCACTGACCAGGAGGGCCTTTGGTAAGGGCTTGGGGCTGACACAGACCTTAAGGACCCCTGTGCTAAGAGAAATGGCGCGGTCACGGAAAGATGGTATGAGGTGAGGTACGTAGAGCCGTCACCCCCACAGAGACGGGAGGCAGGGTGAGTCAGGGGTACAGGGGCCGGGGGCGGGGGGCCTGGGGACTTGTTGCACGGGCACAGAGCTGCAGTTCGGGCTGAGAAAGGTCTGGAGACGGTTACTGTTCTCGGCAGTACCACAGCGTGCGTGTACTCAACGCCACTGGTCTGTACCTGTGAAAATGGTTAAAATGGCAAGCTACCTTTTAACAGAACAAAATAAATGTTAAAGAAATGTAGAGTAGTTGTCATGAACAAATTTAGGCTCCTGGGGTGTGCTTCTTGACAGGCGAGGGGGGCCCAGCACTCCAGGACCCCCCAGGGCCGAGGGCAAAGCCCAGCCTGGCCGGTCTGCATTCTGTGCTGAAACCATAGCGATGACCTCGGTCTGGCCTCCAGTGCCAGCCTCTCGGGAGGGGAAGTGTTGCCTCTGGAGAGTGGGTGTGCCGCTCTGGAAATCGGGCAGGCCCTTTCCGTGGAAATCGGCATTTGTGTGAAGGTTTCTGCGCCCGATTTAGCCTCACCCAGAGGTCACCTCCTACCCAGGGCCAAAAGGAAAGTGATGTCTTTGATCGGTCCATCTGACCCCCAACCTCCTGTATGTCCTTTTTCAGGTCATTTACAATCCTGCTGTTCTGGCCAAAGCGATTCCAACGCTTAGTAAAGAATATTAGAATATTGTAAGTTTTAGCCAAACTAGTCTGGGTCAGTTTCAGGTCTGTTGACTCAGAGAGCAAGAATAAAACAAGTGAGTTGTTTCCGAGGCCTCTGACCTCAGGCAGCGGGAGGGAAGGGAAGGGAAGGGAGGTGTGCATCTCTGGGGCCCTGAGAACTGGAAGCTTCCTTGTTGTCATGGGAACTAGCGCTCATCTAAGGTGGAGGAAGACGGGTGAGACTCCCAAGGTGGGACTTCTCCTCGGCCAGAGTGAGTGAGCTCTCCCCCGGGATGGGGTCATCCGTGTCTTCTGCATTATTTCTGGTGGTTTCGGTTGCAAGGAACAGCCAATCGGCGCCAGCTGGTCGGACGATGAGAACAAGGGGTGGGTGGGGTGACGGCAGAGTTGGGGAACCAGCTCCGTGTCACCAGGCGGAGCCATGCTCCCCGTCTCTCCGCTTCATGCTCACAAGGTGACCACATGGCTTCGGACAGCTCATACACGCCAGGCAATGGGAGAGAATGCTTCCCAGAACCTGCCCCTCCCCCCCCCAGCCACCTGCCCACTTCCGTCTCACAGGTCACGGATCTCATGCTCATGCCTCAGCCAGGAGTGGGCGAGCTGTCCCCTTACGGAGCAGGAGAGCAAACACTTCCGGCTTTGAGGACCCGTGTTTGGTTGTACCTTGTTCAGTTCTGCCCATAGAACGTGAAGGCAGCCCCGGGTAATGCATTCTTAACGTGAGGGTGACTCTGTTCCAATAAAACTTTATTTATAAAAATCAGGTGGCAGGCAGGATTGGGTCTCTGCATTTGCTCACCTGTGCTCTAGGTCAGCCAGCCTTACAGTGAGCGTCAGGACACAGCTGATTGAAACATGTCACGGGCCGTGTGTTACTAACGTGTAGTTACAGTGCTTCTAAGTGGCTTACTCTGTTCTCTGCTGGCATCGAACAAAGAATATTTGAGAGATTCTAACTCATAGCCTCGAACACAAGCTCACCCAGGAGGCAGGCGGGCAGACAGGGCACAGCAGAGCCGGGCACCAGATTGAAATGAGAAAGTTCCAGGACGTTCTGTTCACTCGTGAGCCTCGAAGTCGACAGCAAGGGAAGACTCGGAGCTTGGTAGGACTTTGTTCAACTCACCTGACGAAGTTAAGGTATTCAAAAATGTTTAGTTCCACGTCGGTTCCTGATAACCACCTTGAAATCTTTGGTTTCTCCTGGGCACTGGGAATGGTCATAGCGCCCATCTCAGGGGCGAGGTGAACATTTGATGAAGTCATTTCCACGAAAGCGTCTGTCGCGAGGCCTGGCACACGGCAGGCCCCACGAGGTGTGGGGACTGGCGTTCCCTTCCGGACAGTGCGAGCTGAGGGGAGGTGGGCGGCGACTCGCCCTTCAGTAAATGAGCCATGGGGATCAGTGTCACCCTGCTCCCCTTACCTCACGGAAATACCTTCCGGAAGCATGGACTGACGGTCTGCCTGGTGCCGAGCTGATGGAAGATGGAGTGCCCTTCCCCCATCCACCTGGCTGGCATGGATTCCCATGGCCTGTATGAACTGCCAGCGGTTCCCACATCGGGGAATCGCTGGGCATCCGTCAAGGTGGTGGCCACACTAAGCCTGGGGCAGCTGCTGTGGAGCCCAGTGGATGTGGGTCTGTGACCTCAGACCGGGGGGTCACACGCCATGGTGGGCAAAGGCGCAGGGCAAAGCAGGAGGCCACTAAACAGTGCACCATGTCACTTCCCAGGGAGATGGGAGTTGGCAGGGAGCTGTTGTGGAAGGAGTCCCACGCACATGGCCTTCCCAACCACACCCTTCGGGGTGCGCCCCCTCTGCTGGCGGCACCGCTGGCGCCTCGCTGCCACAGCCAGGACCTTGCCAGTCTCCAGACTGGGAGCCCGGCCCGCCACCGGCTGCCTCTGCTTTCCCTCTGGTCCTGTGGGCACCTGCCTGGGTTTGGCCAGCGGCAAGCTGGAGAGCAGTGTGATGGAGGCCAACTCCACAAGCCCGGCCCTGGGGGTGCTGGCTGGTGGCTCATCTGTTGTGCAGATCCGCCTGGTGGCAGGGTGGGGGTGCAGGGGGCTCCCCGGTTCCTGCCTTTGTGTGAATGAGTCCATGTGCTGATGCCACTCACTCTGGTGCTCACAGGTGCCCAGCACGGCTGCCTCCATGTTTGGAAGGATGGGGCTGGGGCTGGAGACTGGACTGGACTGGAGGGTTTGCTGGCTGGCTGTCCCTGCCCCGTGCCTCATCCAGAGCTCAGCCTGGGGAACCTGCCCCAGGGCCTCCAGTCCTGAGGCCTGAGAGACATCACGCTGGGCGGGCCCTTCTTTTTTAATTTTATTTTTCCCACTGTCACTGTGCATCAGCAGCTCTGACTCCTAGGCCACTGGGATGTCTTATGACTGCCTCTGTCCCTACAGACCAGTAAGTCAGAGCGCCTTTCATTTGAGAACGCTTTAGGGGTTTATGACTGAGTCAGAGGAGAAAACAAGAGTCCGTGAGAGGAAATAGAACACTCTATTCTGACAGAAGTTAGAAATACCATCCGTGAAATAATTGCAAGGCAACATTTGGGGGTCGTTTATAATTTCCTACTGCATTTTAATGACCAACAGAGGAGATAGAAAAACGTCACTTAGAGAAATGCCAACACTTTCTTTTCCTGGTTATTCTAATAGATCAAATGGAACATACAGTATGATTTTTTTTTTTTAAGTATCGTCTTGCCAAACCACTGGAATCACCCTTTCATGGTGCAGATCCGGGCAGTTGCTGCGCGTCAGGCGCTCCGAGTACAAATGGACAGAAGCTGAGCGGGAAGAAAACTCAGGTCTTTTCCCTTCCGACTATAAGGTAGGAAACCTTTGCAGATTCGGTCCTGGGGATTTGCCCATTCTGTTTACTTTGACTGGTTTTTAACTGGAAGTTACTGTTTTTCAGACATGGACATGGTGTTCATCAGGGCACGTGAGAGACCGTGAGGGTGTCAGGTGACGGGCAGCTTTTTAACCCTTCGACTTCATGTCCCTCTATTCCCAGCCCAGAACCAGCCTCGGGCCCACCAAGTGAGGTTAGGAGGCATGGACCGGGCAAGGCTAGGAAGCGGCTTCTGCTCAGCTCAGCCTGGGTGTCAGGTAGAGGGTGGGAGGGACGTGGGCCAGGGCTGCCTGCGGGAGTCACAGCCCTCCACCAGCAGGTTCACCCAACTCTTCCCCCTCCTCCTCCTCCTCCTCCTCCATCAGCTGATGTGGCCCACACGGGGGCCTTTACAAAAGGGCCTTGTTTTCCGCGGCTAGTAGCATTGCAAAGGCAGACTCTGGCTTCTCGGCAAGGACTTCAGGCTTGTCGAACTCAACCACCTGAAAGTCAGAGAAGAGGAGCTGAAAGTGCCAGGAAGTACCCACCTGCCAGAGAGCCCAACCCACCGACACCGGGTGACACCACTGACTTCCCGTACCTTCCCATTTTCCATGACCAGGACAAGGTCACAGTTGAGGACGGTGTTGAGGCGGTGGGCAATAGTCAGCACTGTGCAGCCCTGGAAGGCATCTTTGATGGTGCTCTGGACAAGGGTGTCGGTCTTGGAGTCCATGGAGGCAGTGGCTTCATCGAGGAGAATGATCTGTTGAGCAAGAACCATTATAAAAAGTCACACTGAGCCAAAGCTGTACTAAGAGGAAAATTTATAGTCTTAGCTCTACTTATATTTTTCAAGGACAAAGGCTGAAAGTAATGGGTTAGGTATCACCTATCTCAAAAAGTTAGAAAAAACAACAGCAAAATAAGTCTCATCACACCACCTTTATTTTCTTCAGAGGGACTGGCTGGGGAACAAGGTTGTATAGTCTCTACTCCTCTTTTTAAATGGTTTATTCTTTTTTTTTTTTTTTACATGGACAGAGAGAGAGTCAGAGAGAGGGATAGATAGGGACAGACAGACAGGAACGAAGAGAGGTGAGAAGCATCAATCATCAGTTTTTCATTACCGTTGCAACAATGTAGTTGTTCATTGATTGCTTTCTCACATGTGCCTTGACCTCGGGCCTTCAGCAGACTGAGTAACCCCTTGCTCGAGCCAGCGACCTTGGGTCCAAGCTGGTGAGCTTTTGCTCAAGCCAGATGGGCCCGCGCTCAAGCTGGCGAGCTCGGGGTCTCAAACCTGGGTCTTCCGCATCCCAGTCCGACGCTCTATCCACTGCGCCACCGCCTGGTCAGACTTAAATGGTTTATTCTAATCTGCAAACTGATAGGAAGAAGCACCCAGGTTTATGTTCCGTGCTAACACGAGTCCATATGTGGTCCTAATAACAACACTTACATTAGCTTTCCGTTGTTAGCTGTAACAAATCCACACACATTCAGAGGCTTACAACAACACAAATTTATTATCTCGCCGTTCTGAAAGTCGGAAGTCCCAAAGTCAAGGGACTGTCTGGGCTGCATTCCTTTTGCGGGCTCTAGGGAAGAAACCGGCCCCTTGCCTTGTCCAGCTCCTAGACTCTGCCTGAACGCCTTGGCTGTGGCCCCTTCCTGGCATCGCTCTAACCACTATTTCCATGGTCAAATCTCTTCTTCTTGGCTCTCCGGCCTCCCCCTTATAAAGCCCTGGGCCCACCCACGTAATCCTGGGTGGTCTCCTCATCTTGAAACCCTTGACTTAACTGCATCTTCAAAAGTCCCCTTTACCAGATAAGGTAGCAGTCACGGGTTCCAGAGGAATCAGGACGTGGATGCCTTGAGGGACATGGGGCGGGGGTGGAGTCATTATTCTGTCCCCCACAATACCAGTCTACTTGGTCAGTGGGCTTGAGCTCAGCGCTCTCTCTGCTTAACCTTGGCTAGATGACTTAACTTCCCCCAGAGCTTCATTCCTGTCTTTGTTGGTAAAAAGGAATTGTACCTTCTTAAGAGCATGGAATGCAGAAAACGACACCAAACTGCTTGGCAGTCAGCCCGGAGGACAGGCAGGCCCCCCTCTCCTGCCGTTAGCCCATCTAGAGAACACACACAATGGCTCACGTTTCCGTCAGGGAGTTCAGAGAATGAGCTTTTTTCTAAAACACCGGCAATCTCTTCCTCGGAGCCAGTGAGCCAAGGATGTTTAAGTCGCTAAGAAAAACGAGCGTGCATTTCACCGTCCTTCTATCCTCACGCTCTGGGGTGCCCTGGGTCCTATTTATCAGGCCTTGGAATCATTCGGGGACAAAGGGAAGAAGCTGAGAGGGAGATTTCTCACACTCAGACCACTTAGGATGAGGACAGAGCAAATACCTAAGCGACACCCCCGGGGAGAGACCCAGGAGGGGCCGGTGCTGTTGCTGAAAATGGCTGTTATTATTCAATCGTTAGCTCCCACAAGTTTGTCTTAAGGAAAAAGAGCGATGGATTTCTAAATGGCTCAATTGCTCTCTCTGTGCTGAGGACAGAAACGCAGCTCTACCCTGTGGAGGCAGCGGCGCAGGGCGTATCCGGACTCCGACCCGTCCATTTTCCGTGCTGCGCCCTTACTTTTGAGTTGCGAAGAAGGGCCCGAGCCATGCAAAGCAGCTGCCGTTCCCCTACTGAGAAGTTTTCCCCGTTCTCGGTGACTTCCGCCTGTAACTTCTCCGGGAGTTTCATTATCTGTGAGACAGAGAATGCCAGGCTCGTGCTGAGGGCCTGTAAAATGGTCCTGGTGGTCTGTAGGGATCCGCCCCTCCCCAGACGTTCATTTGGCTGGCTTTATTGCACCGCGGGAAGGAAAGGAGAAAAAGGCCATCGTTGCAATACTGCAGACGGGCACCAGGGAAAGGCCGGGAGGAGGTGGACTTGAATCATAAACCACAGGATGATCTCGCCCGGTCGACACCTCGCCAAGAGGAGTATGCGTGGAGCACAGTCGGTCAGGAGAGGCACAAGCACGTGTAAGTGGCTTCCAGGGTCCCTATCTCAGTAGGCAGAATAGAGGTGGGATAGGACAGTTTCCAGGGTCTCTATCTCAGTAGGCAGAATAGAGGTGGGATAGGACAGTTTCCGGGGTCTCTATCTCAGTAGGCAGAATAGAGGTGGGATAGGACAGCTTCCGGGGTCTCTATCTCAGTAGGCAGAACAGAGGTGGGATAGGACAGCTTCCGGGGTCTCTATCTCAGTAGGCAGAACAGAGGTGGGATAGGACAGCTTCCGGGGTCTCTATCTCAGTAGGCAGAACAGAGGTGGGATAGGACAGTTTCCGGGGTCTCTATCTCAGTAGGCAGAATAGAGGTGGGATAGGACAGCTTCCGGGGTCTCTATCTCAGTAGGCAGAATAGAGGTGGGATAGGACAGCTTCCGGGGTCTCTATCTCAGTAGGCAGAATAGAGGTGGGATAGGACAGTTTCCGGGGTCTCTATCTCAGTAGGCAGAATAGAGGTGGGATAGGACAGCTTCCGGGGTCTCTATCTCAGTAGGCAGAATAGAGGTGGGATAGGACAGTTTCCGGGGTCCCTATCTCAGTAGGCAGAATAGAGGTGGGATAGGACAGTTTCCGGGGTCTCTATCTCAGTAGGCAGAATAGAGGTGGGATAGGACAGTTTCCGGGGTCTCTATCTCAGTAGGCAGAATAGAGGTGGGATAGGACAGTTTCCAGGGTCTCTATCTCAGTAGGCAGAATAGAGGTGGGATAGGACAGTTTCCAGGGTCTCTATCTCAGTAGTCAGAACAGAGGTGGGATAGGACAGTTGTCTGGCCATGAGGAAAGGTAAGACAGGTTCTGATTTATCCCGCATGACAGGTCAGAGTGGCATGGGGACATGATGCTCGCCGTGGTGCCAAGTGCCCCCGGCCCCGTGGGCTGCAGAGGTGACCGCTCCCCCGTGGAGCCCAGCACAGCCCTTACAAGGTAGGGCAGGCCAGCTCGCAGAGGCCAGGTCCACTCAGCTCAGCCGCTCTCCCCTCCTGGAGCGGGTCACACCCCCCACCTCCCGGGGATTATTGTCCTCAAAGGCAGATGGCCCTTCCCTCGGCTCTAAGTCAGGGGGTGCAGTGCAGGGGGACGTGGGTTCGAGTGTCCATTCTGCCGTTCAGTCCCCTGCACCTGTCACTTCTCTGAGGCATCGCTTATGCATCTCTGAGAAAGGAGCAGGCACACCCGCCTCCGAGGGCTGTCGTCAGGGCCGAGCACAGTGACCCCCACGGGGCTCTGGGCTGACTCATCGCCGACACCTCATCTTACCTATTGTTGCCTTTAATCAGAACAAGTGAACGAGGCTTGTGTTCTGACACACGTGGGGCCGAGTGATAAACCTGGCAAAGTGCTGGCCCAGTGCTTGTTGGATTTAAACCGGGGCCAGGGGCCAGGGCCTGGGTGCCAGACAGCCCGGGAGGGTGAGGCCTACCGTGTCTCTCATGTACGCCCTCTGCAGCGCCTGCCAGAGCGCCTCGTCCGCGTGGCTGTCAAAGGGGTCCAGGTTGTACCTGCAGTTGGGAGGGGGGAGAGCTGGTCATGACCCAGTGGCTCCCCAGGCAGGGCTTGCTTAGCCCAGGACGACGGCCCATAAAATGCCAACCTCAGGCCAAGAGACCAAGGACCCCCAGCTCTGAGGGAGCACAGACCACCCAGGCGGGACACGGGACAGCCTGCCCAGACACGGCACCGAGCTTGGGGCTCAGGAGGGCAGTCTGGTCCTCTCAGTGGCCGCGGGCAGTCCGGCGGCTTCGACCTTCTGCACATTCTTGGCAGAGAGACAGGGAGAGGGGACAGCGCAATGGCTGTCGCATTCAGCCCACCCCCAGAAGCACGAGCTCCATCTGGGCTCCCGGAGCACCCCAAAGTGAGTGTCTCCCTTGCGGGGCAGGAGCCAGGCATAGACTTCCTCTTTCATACGACACTGAACATGGCCCCTGCTGCTCCGTGGGGGAGATGTCCCCCCACGAGAGTGTCAGCCGCTGCTCGGGACCAAGGGAGAGACTGGCTTCCTCCCTGAGCCCAGACAGTGGCCTTCAGCCCTGTAGGAACTGCAGCCACCCTGTTCTCGGACCTGAACTTCTGTTCCGACACACTTTCCGACGATGGACGCATACATTGGATAGCCACTTACTTTACTGCCCAAACCGGGGTACTTCTGATCAGATGCCAAGACACAGGCGTGGGCCAGGGCCACACGGGGTATTTGCTCACCCTACGCATAAGCACCTTGCCTACTAGCGATGGGGTGTACTGTACACCATACCAGTGAGGTCAGGGGCCCTGGTTCTCGAACCCTCCCACGGCCTCCCTGGGCAACAGGCACCAACCCCTTGCCATGCTGCTTCCCCCGGGCAGAGCAGCCCCTGCCAGCCTCGCCGTGGGCGCTTTCCAGGGCCCCTGGTCGGTCTGGTTTCACTATCCAAAATTAAGAATGCAGAACGATTGAAAACAGCTACCTTACTGTACCTACGAACAGGACAGGGTCCTGGGGGATCACGGTCAGCTTGGTCCGGAGGTCCTCCAGGGCCAGCGTGCAGATGTCCACCTCGTCGATGAGGATGGTGCCACCAGCCGGCTCCACCAGGCGGAACAGGGCCATTCCCAGCGAGGACTTGCCTGGGGACGATAGAAGCAAGAACAGCAAGCCCCACGTCAGTACATGCTCCTGCCACATCCAAGTATGGAATCAGTGCTGTGACAGCGGCTCCATGAGGGTGACGGCCCCATATAGACAGGAAGTCCTCCCTCTGTGGGAGTGGTCAGCGACCCTGACACGGCCAGTCCACCCCCAGCTGACCCACCCCTCCCTGAAGCAGCTGTTGCCACGCGGCTCATCCTCTGGGTCCCATTTGACCAGAATGGTCGTCATGTAATTAATTCAGTAACTGAGTGAAGAGATCTGAGGGACCTCGCAGACGGCCTGCCGCACGCCGCCCCGCCATCCATGTGGCTTCGCCCGCGGCCCATGCGGAGATGCGAGGAAATGGCCGGGGGAGACCCGCCCGGAGCCCTGCCCAGAGCCCGTCCTCACCCGAACCCGTTCTTCCGACAATCCCGACGGTCTGCCCACTCCGGATGCTCAAGTTCAGCCCGTCGAGAACAAGGGGAGTGTTGTCTCTGTACCTCATCTGGTAGTCTCTGAAGGTGATCTCCCCGCGGCTGGGCCAGTCGGGGGGACAGGTCCCCACTCTGCGGGGCTGAGTGCATTCAGGAACGCAGGTCTGAGAAGCAGAGTAGCCAGCGGGGGGTCAGTACTTGCTCACGCCTCCACTCATCGCGTTCGTTTGCTCACACAGTTCTAGGGACGAGCGTTCACGATGAGCTAGACCAGCGCCCACGGAAACCCACGTCCCAGGGGAGAGAAAGTCAGATAGTGAGGAGCAGGAACATCAGACATGAAGACGAGAAGGCAGAGGACTGTGCTGGAATACAGCGTGTGTTCGAAGGCGGTGGAGGAAGGCCCCTATGAGAGCCGAGGCACAGAGAAGGTGCCACCACAAGAAGGTTGGAGCCCGGAACCTTCCAGACACAGTGGGCAGCCCGCACAGAGGCCCTGAGGCCAGAGCACACGTGGGCACTGGGAGGAGCAGGGAGAAACATCCCGTGGCCGAAGGTTCGTGAACTGAGATGCGTAGACTCTAAGGGGCAGCCCAATAGCAGGCCTTGCGGGCCTGGGCAAGTGTCAGCAGCGAACCCGCATGCCCTGGAAGCTAGGTTGCACAGGCAATGACCAAGCCCTGAGGTGGTCAGAGCTCATCCAGATGCAACTTCTGTCCCTGCAACAGGGTGCTGGGAGGCAGGAAAAGGACAAGGGTGCAGGGTGTCCAGGTCAGGAGTCTTTAGAGTTCCATGGGAAGGACACTGACGTTTCCAGAGAGCCCGAGAAATGCGAAGTCTGATTAAGGACGGAGCAGCCTGGCTGCATTACAACACCAACCCTCCTCTGAAATCAAGAAGTCCCTGTTAGCGACAGGAAAGCAGGTCCCCACGGGCCCTGGTAGGGTGGCCGACCAGCCCAGACTTCTGGTCGATAAGCAGCCATAATTAGCCAAGAAAATGACTGTACTTCTAGACAGTATTTTCCACCCACGGAAGATTTAGAATGAACAATAAAAGTATTTCAGAGAAGTACAGTTATAGCTAACAATGTTTTTTTTTGTTTGTTTAAGGCATTGGCATAGTGTTTGAAAGTTTCATACCGTTAACAACATTCAGGCCTGTGATTATTTACAACGGTCATCGAATAACTTATTTAAACACAATTTTAAGTGGAAAGCTTATTTTTTACATATGGCATTGGAATTGTTAGGCCAACTCATAGCCCACTGTTTACGTAATGGGTGACATTACCTCCGTGGATATCAGATTTATACAACCTCAGGAGCATTCGTTTACTAAGTCAGATAATCAGGGTACTTAAAAAGGAAATGTGATTGATTGAATTTTAAAAGGCAGTTTGCAATGTTTTGGAGCGTTTAATGAAGTTTGTAAAGGGGCCAGATGCTATTCAAGGGCCTTGAAAAGTGATTGCTTGACTTAGCTAGACTTATTTTCAAAGAAGAGCTGGATTTATAAGTCGAACATAATAGCTTTTAAAGAAGCGTTAGACTAGTTTTGTTTTTTTAATTTACTTTTTTACTCAATTGAATATTAATTTTCAGAAACTAAAAGTAAGCCACCCAATTCTGTCTTCTGTGTATAGAAACAGCCTTGGGGAAACTGTTTAAAGAACAAAGCAAACCTCTCTCCCAACATCAAGGACTTCAGGTTGTTTTGTAAATATGGGTTTTAAGAAGAGAGGTTGTGGTCTGAGTTCAGTGTCTAAAAAGATCCCTTTCATATGTAAAAAGATAAAATGTTTGCATGAATTCTACCAGAGTTATGTAACTTGTTTGCACTCATTTCCTTCCTTCCTTCCTTCCTTCCTTTCTTCCTTCCTTCCTTCCTTCCTTCCTTCCATCCACCCCACAAGCCCCCTACCAGGCAATGCTTTGCCTATCTGGAGCTTCTGCTCATTACTTGGCAACTGAGCTATTTTAGCATCTGAGGCGGAGGCCATGAAGCCCTCCTCAGCACCCGGGGCCAACCCAACTTGCTTGAGCCATTTGAGCCATGGCTGCAGGAGAAGAGAGAGAGAGAAATAGAGAAGGGGGAGGGGTAGAGAAGCAGCTGCTTCTCCTGTGTGCCCTGGCCGGGAATCGAACCTGGGACTTCCACACATCGGACCGTCGCTCTACCGCTGAACCAGCCACCCAGGGCTCTGCACTAATTTCTTACCGAAATATATTCCCTGAGCAGCTCCACGGAGGTGAACTTGGCCTGGGTCTCTGTCCCCGTGCGCACACACACTTGGAGCAGCCCGCTCAGCTGTGGCAGAGGAACAAGCAGTCACAGTTGGGGACACCCGGTGAAGTCACCGCCCGCCTGCCCACTGCACACAAACAGCAGGCCCGCGTCCCCTGCCAGGTGCCGGAAGTGAATCTTCTCCTGCCAGGCGCATTTGCCTTTGCACACTCCCTTGTAATTGGAAACAAACGGTGGTGACATTGTGCCCAGCACTGAAGACGGTGAGGATCGGCCCACCACAGTGCCGCCTGAGCACGCCTCCTGGTTTGAGCGGCGGCGGGGCTGCGGGCTGGGGTTCTCCCCGGGCTCAGACAGCTGGGCAGGGGCCCTGGGGAAGGGGCGGTCCTGAGCCCCTCTGCTCTCCCTGCTGTACCCCACCCGTAGTCAAGAGGCATCACAGATGCTCAGAGGTGGCAGAAAGCCACCAAGCCCATCTGCCTGCTTCCAACATGAGAAAACCCAGGCCCAGACGGGAAGATGTGGCTCAGTGAGGCTCGGCCACTTTAGGCCAGGGTCCCTGGAAGCCACCCCTGAGAGCCGAGTGCAGGCAGTTGTATTAGGGCAGGGAACGGTGGCCCCCCACAACAGGTATGTCCACACGACCTGTGAATGTGACCCATTTGGAAAAAGGGTCTTTGAGTACGTAATTAAGACTCTTGAGGTCGTCCTGGATTACCTGGGTGGGTCCTAAATCCAGTGACAAGCTTCCTTTTAAGAGAGGGGAGGAGAGACAGCATTTGTTTCTCCTCTACAAGGACGTCACATTCACCTTCTGCTCTGTGGGACTTCCCTCCCACGTCTCACCCATCTAGGGAGCCTCCTCTGTTCTCAGGGGACACGCCGTCATTCGGAGTCTGTGTCCCCCAAAGGGGGCTAATGGGCCGTGAGCACCCCCAGATCTTGGCGTGTGCAGACCCCTCGTGAGGGACATTTGCCAACGGTCTCTGGGGAAGCTGACAGTACCTGCCCGAAGCCTGACCTCAGCGGAGGGAAGCTGGTTCACTTGGAGAAAGGAAGAACACCTATTCCACACCATCTGTTTCATGTGTCGCTTAGGATAGAGCCCTGTTTGTTCCTCCTTCCCAAAACCCCATTAAAATGATGTCAGAGAGATTTTCAAAGAGGAAGAGGCCTCCAGCAGCCAGGCGGTTAGGAAGAGAGAGGTACAGTTTCTGGAAGTTGGAAAGAGGATGCAAGCACTTTGAGGGGGTGGAGACAGGAGGTCCTGCCGGGCCACAGGACCTGCAGGAACTGCGCCCCAGCGGGACCCACGGAGGCTCTAGGTGTGAGAAGGGGTCCACCAGGCCAATTAACAGCCTCTGTAGGCTGCTTCTCCTCTTGGAGCTCTCTACTCCCTTCCCTGCTTGTTTCTCCTGGCCAGAGGTAGCTGGACACTTTATCCTTTGGCCAGCATGTGTGCAAGCATGCGCACGCACACACACACACACACACTTCTTGGAATAAGTGGGGCTTCCAGAGCAGTGCCCTAGATAAAACCCCTTTATATCTAGTGCTTGGGTACCTGGAGACCAGCTCCCCGGCCACTTTCTTGAGTGAAGCCCACCTGGGGAAAACCCTTACCCACCCAGCCTCAGTCAGAACGCTTCCCATCAGGAGAGACCCTGCAAGGCGAATGCAAAAGCAGAGGAAACCCTGAGCACCCCCACACACCCCTCCTCCTCAAATACAAATGGGTCAAGAAATGTACAAACAATGTCAGTGGCACAGAAGAGCAGGAACCGGGTGAACCAGAGAAGAACCTACCTCGGAAGAAGACATATCAGTCAAAGAAGAGAGGACAGTTTAAAGAAGGGAGGGGATCTCTAATTCATATACTCAAAGATTTAAAATCCATTTAAAAACTCTTTAAAAACTCACTGAGCCTGGCCAGGCGGTGGCACAGTGGATAGAGCGTCGGACTGGGATGCAGGGGACCCAGGTTCAAAACCCTGAGGTTGCCGGCTTGAGTGTGGGCTCACCAACTTGAGCGTAGGATCATAGACATGACCCCATGGTCACTGGATTGAGCCCGAGGTCGCTGGCTTGAGCAAGGGGTCACTCGCTCTGCTGTAGCCCCCCCCCCTTCAAGGCACATATGAGAAAGCAATCAATGAACAATTAAGGAACCACAAGGGAGAATTGATGCTTCTCATCTCTCTCCCTTCCTGTCTATCCCTATCTGTCCCTCTCTCTGTCTCTCTGTCACACACACACACACACACACACACAAAAATACCTCACTGAGAAAGAGTTCATGGAAATTTAAGTATACAAACGTGTGATTGCCAAACTTAAAACTCCGAAGAATGGCTGAACGACAAAGCTAAGGAAAATTCCCAGATAAAGATGAAAAGACAAGAACACGAAGACTCGCAGATAAAAGAAAGAAAACAGGAAAATGTCGGTGCGAGAAATTCAATAGCCACCCAACGTCGGTCCCGGGGGAAACGGAAATAGGAGATGAGGAGATGTGAAGAGGAGGTAAACAAAGAAAGAGGAGACCTTTGCCCAGAGATCCAGCCTCCAGGCCACACCACCCCCAGCCTGGAGCAGGATGAATGAAGGTGCAAGCCACTGGGACAGACCCCTTCTGGAACTTAGAGCAGCAAAGACAAGGGCTGCGTGGGGACAGCGTCCAGAGAGGAACACAGGGGGCAGAGGTCCAGGAGGGTGGGTCCGACTGAGATGGGCTCAGACCAGATGGCCTGGGTTCAGATCCCGGCTCTCACACGTGACAGGTGTGTGATGCTCAGTCTCCTCATCTGTAACATAGGGATGGTGGCAGTACCCTATCTCGTCGCTAGTGACCTAATTTACGTTAAAGGGTTTAGAACAGTGTCTGAGACATTGAGTAAAGGGCATGTGACTCACGATTGTTAGTTTTTAGAAGGAAAAGGCCAGAGTGACCAGAAAGAGAATCAGCGATTACTTGTCGTGGGCGTCGTGGCTGCCCCCTCCGGCATTCTGTCCTTGTCCCCACGTGGGCAGCTGTGACGCCTCTTGGCCTAACCCGTGACCCCCATCCCACCATGCCGCTAATTAGTTCTGGGATGCCTAAGTTAACCCAGAAAGAGTGAAGCCCTGGGCGTTTGTTCAGTGGGCAGGGCAGGAAATGCTTGCCGCCTGCTGTCTTCCTTCCGTAGCCCTCCGAAGCTGCTGATCACCCACCACAGCCATGAAGAAAGTCACCACAGGAGGAGGACAGAGCCAGGGGCCATGACCCAACCATGCCTGAAGCCCACAGACCTTTCAAAGATGGGAACCACTAAGCTCTCTCCATTGTTTAAACCCACGGGGGCTGGGTTTTCTGTTACGTCCCTCCTCCCTTGTGGGCTCCCTGTCAAGGGCTCCGGGCCCAGCCCAGCTCCCCGGCGGCTGTTACCTGGATGATGTAGGACAATGACAAGCCTTTGGATGAAGCACTGATCGAAGAGAAACTCAAGGTCACCAGCAAGGCCACCAGTAAGGTGACGGCGTTCATGAGGACATCTGTTCTTAGAGCAAACCACCTTAGCGCGCAGTTGAAGTACAGGAGGTGGCTGGAGTTTTCGTCGTTTAGCATCTTAAACCTGAAGTTAAGAAACGGGACTAAACAGGAGATGAGGCTGTGCGTTGTGGGTTAGCGTCAGGGCCCCTGGAGAAGCAAGGCGAGGGGGCCTCTTAATCAAGGGAACGTGCGCTGTCACAAAAATGAACATATATCCATGCTCTTTAAAGTCTGCTGTCATGGGCGGTTTTTTTTGTTTGTTTGTTTTTTGGGAGGTTTTTTTGTATTTTTTTTTCCAAAGTGAGAAGCAGGGAGGCAGAGAGACAGACTCCCGCATGCACCGACCTGGATCCACCCGGCATGCCCACCAGGGGGCGATGCTCTGCCCATCTGGGGTGTTGCTCCGTAGTAACCAGAGCCATTCTAGCACCTGAGGCAGAGGCCATGGAGCCATCCTCAGCACCCGGGCCAACTTTGCTCCAATGGAGCCTTGGCTGCAGGAGTGGAAGAGAGAGATAGAGAGAAAGGAGAGGGGGAAGAGTGGAGAAGCAGATGGGCGCTTCTCCTGTGTGCCCTGACTGGGAATTGAACCCAGGACTTCCACACGCCGGGCTGACGCTCTACCTCTGAGCCAACCAGCCAGGGCCCGTCATGGGCATTTTTGATCTGCGTGTGTTTGTGACGCCACGTGAGGTGGTAGAGTGCGCTGAGGGGACTCTTGCTGCCTTTCCCGGGACTGGCGACGGGAACCCCAGCTTAGAACGGAAGGGGTCGAATACCTCACACGCTCCCTCGCAAAGACCCCCGTGTTAGAGTCGGCTACCCGCAAAGGCCGTGTGGAAGTGACTGTTGGCCTCTGGATCTACAGAAAGGGCGGGCTGGATTGTGGAGGTAGTGGCCTTTAGGGACGGTCAGTGTTGCTGATGGTGGTAGGGGGCGGGGAGGGCACTTGATTGGTTCCTCTCCCCTAGTCAGGGAAGGGAGAATCCAGGTGGCTGCTGATAAAGCGAGGACTCCCTTCAGGAAGAGGAAGCTGGCGTGGACCTCCGCCGTGCGGCCCCTGGGTGGAGGAGGAGGGAGCACAGGGCAGAGTGGCAGAGATGGCAGATGCCACCAGGGGCTGAGGGCAGGACCCGCCCTGGCTCCTGTCCCCCAGATACACGGGAGGCAGACCCCGCCCAGTCCTGCAGCACAGAGGGAGCGTGTCTGGGCCCCGGTCCTGAGGCGACATTGTCCCCCATAAGGCAGAGGCTTCTCCTCAGAGGATCTGAGGGTGAGGCTGCCGGGTAAGGCTCACTGGAAGCCCCGGGCAGACCCTGCCGGTTGGCAGTGCCTCAGCAGAGCTGCCAGGGGTCTGGTGCTGCCGGGGCCTCTGCCGTGTTTGCACGGACAGCTGGGTCAGCAGGAACAAGCCGCGGAGAGGAGAGATGCCCTGGACACAGCGATCACCTGAGCATGTGTCCTCCCTGCCTCCATTCCCCTGCACGGGCCTCAGGGAAGCAGGCCCAGAGACTGGGCACATCCACGTAGCCCAGAAGGACCACACCAAACCTCTGGGAGCAGGGAGGGCTGGGTCTTCAATACATTCAGGATTGAAATTTTAACTGGACTGAGCTAACCCGTAACCAAAAGAGACACTCAGATCCCACTGTCACTGAAGTTTCCCCTGACCTACTCGGAAAAACTGGTAGAAATCATTAAGGGGAAAATATGGAGACTTTTCAAAGTTCCAACCCCTTGAGAGCTAAAGAGATCCGCCCCTGGCACCAGCTGGAAGTCCTCAGGACTGGTGCTCCATCCTGTTCTGAGAGTCCTTGCAGGGTTCTGTTTGGAGACACCTCTGGCCGGCCAGGCTGGGTCCTGCTGCACCCTCCCGCCACCGGTTTCCTCTGGTCCCCAGAGCTTAGTTAAAATATTCTTGCAAACACCTTGGTGATTCTCTCTTCTAGCTATAAAGCCTTCATACTCAACTGACAGCTTAAGTGACTTAGAAGTCACCCAAAGTCTTATCCAGGAGGTGGGTTGGATTGCACAGAAATAGAAGCACTGGCTGGGATCAAGCTGGAATCGGACCTCAAGCCTCTTGTTAACGCTGTAGCACTTGTGTCTGGTGGCAAAATCCCTGTGTGTCAGGAACCCCAAGCCCTCTGGAAAGCCCGTGGTAGAAAAGGGCATACTGAAAGAGGAAAGACCCGCCAATCACACAGGCTCACTCTGCTCCAGGACCCCCCGGGAGACCCTGGGGGGACAGAGCTTGAATCTGCTCCACGGACAGACACTGGGGCTCGGTGTGTGATGCAGGATAGTGACACGTGACATTCAGGTCAAACTAGTGACAGGCAGCGTAGGACTGACCCAGAGGCACGGGGCCGACGGGCAGTGTAGGACTGACCCAGAGGCAGGGGCCGACGGGCAGTGTAGGACTGACCCAGAGGCAGGGGCCGACGGGCAGCGTAGGACTGACCCAGAGGCACGGGGCCGACGGGCAGCGTAGGACTGACCCAGAGGCACGGGGCGACGGGCAGCGTAGGACTGACCCAGAGGCACGGGGCCGAGTCCAGTGAGGTTCTGAGGGTGGACGGCAGGGAGAGTTATCTGCCAACCTTGAAGTGTGTGTGTTAGGCTTGTAAGGGAGGAGAAGGTAGGAAACAAAATCTCTGCCGCTCCAGTATCATGTGAAGAGCAGAGACAGCCCTGAACGCACGTCGGGTGAAGAAATAAGTAAAAAACCAAAACAAAATTATTAAAAATGTGGCAAAGGTTGCTATAGATGGACCAAACTCCACTTTCTTTTCCTCCTGTGGATACCATTGGACTACGTTTCCCAGCCTCCTTTGCAGTTAGGTGAGCCCATGTGACCAGTCTGGCCAATGACTATGCAGAAGGATGAGCATCATCATTGGGGTTGAACCAATAAAAATTTCATATGGGTCCTCCACCCAAATCCCTCCCCGTAGACACAGAGGACCCTGCAGAAGTTCCCAGAACCCTTGAGATGGAAAAGTCCCAATGAAAAGAGATCGTGCACCTCAGTGTGGAGCAGAGTCCCTATGCGTGCCCCATGGACGCCTGTGTAGCTGTGACTTGGGGCGGGGTGGACATGTCCGCCTCCGGGCCCTTCCCACCTTGCTTGGACCTGCTTCTTCCCACCAAGTGCCTGCGGTGGCCAACGCCCAGTGCTTAGATGTGATGAGGTTGTGCGTTAGAAGTTTGAAGCTGGAAGACACCAGAGGAATTTTCTAAAGATGGACACTGGTCTGTCCGCTAAGCGCAGTGGAATGTGGCCTTTAGAAGTTACCTTGACCAGGGTCATGTAATAACATGGAAGATGCTATTTAAGACCAGAGCAAGATGAAAATGATAACTATTTCAGAAAGAGAAAGAAAAGACTGGAAGGAGACATATGAAAACAGTAATAGGATTTAGGTTGGGGGGCCTATGATTGGCTGGGTTTTTGTTTTTCTTTTTACCCTTTTTGTTTTCTGTAGTCTCCTGTTTTCTTAAATTGAATGCATTTTACCTTTGGTGTGACAACATAGAATATCGCAAGTCACATGCTCAGGGTGTCACTGAAGGAGCTCTCTCTAGGCTTGGGCAGCAGGGCAGACTCCGGGAAGGAAGGCTGAGCGTCCAGGCCTCTCCTCAGTTTGGCCGGCTCTCCCCATCCCGCTGCTCCCCGGACTCCCCTTCCCAGAACCAGGGGAGCCTTGACCTCCCGCTCGGGCACGCGGGCGACGGGGGCCGCCACAGGGACTCACTTGCTGACACAGTCCTCCTTCCTGTCGTAGGCGTGGATGACGCCCAGGCCCTGCACAGAGGAGGTGATGTGGGAGAACCAGGGCGCCCGGCTGACATTCTCCACCTTCTTGAGCTCCCGGATTCCTCTGTGGAAGATGCTGCGGGCACAGCAAGATGGACTGACACGGCAGCCACGTCGGGTCTCAGAGGGCTCGCCCCAGCACGCGCAGACCCAACTGTGCCCTCGGGACAGCGCCAGACAGGCGGCATCCAGCTAGGGACAGGGGGGTGGCCCACCATTCTCCTCTAGGAGGGGCCTACCCGGTTGTGTATGTGTGTGGGCCACGCCCCTGTTCTAGAGGAGAATGGGTGCCTTATAATGTGGGTCTCTCGGAAGCGGGAGCCTTTCCTGCCTGGTGTCTCAGCTCAGGGTGCTTCTTGCAGTGTGAGTGGCTTGTCGCATGGGACACCATTCTAGTCCCTAAGGCCAGAGTCTTTCATAGGGTGAGGCCTCTAAAGATAGCCAACCACTTTCCGATGCTTAGCCAGAGGACAAGGGATCTTTCTCAGCTCTGGAGACAAATCTGGGTCTGGCGCGTCAGCCGCCACCATACAGTCTTCTGAAGGCTCGTTCAAGGTGGCTTTGAGCGGACGTCACAGGAGCCTCAGGAGCAGACTTTAAACCCGAACCCTCTGCAGGGTGCGACTCCCCTGGGGGTTGAAGCCCCGGACGCAGGACTCACGCCTCCCCCCCCCCCCACCGACGTGACCCTGTGGTTGTATGGAGTCACCCACACACGTAGGCTTCGCTCGCTCCTTTATGAAATGGCACCTGGACCCACCGTAAGAGAACCAGGAAGCCCACGGCGAGGCCGGCCAGCACGGGAAGCACGGCTGGGAACACGGCGGCCAGCACCACGAGGATGCACAGCACCATGAAGACCTGCTGCAGGAAGTTCTCCGTGTGGAAGGGCAGCCTCACGTCCAGCTCGTCCATGTCCTTGGAGAACTGGTTCATGAGCCTGCCGCTGGGGGTCACATCGAAGAAGCTCATGGGACTCTGTAAGACCTGGGGGCGCGGTCGGGGGAGGGGGGGGGTCCGTGTGTGCAAGGCGGGCGCCCGGTGAGCACAGGGCCCGCCCTTCCCCTGAGGCCCCACGGGAGGGCAGCCACGCTGGGCCAGGGCAGACGCTCTCCTTGTTATGGCCCCCAGAAATGCGTGAGTGTGGGACTTGGCCCCGTGGGGAGCTCTCCTCCAGATCTGGGGTACGGCCTGCGGCCCTTCGGAGGAGGATGGAGGGATCTTGTGCACAAGTACGATAAAAACCCAAATTCCTCTTCAGTCTGGGCCACACCTGGGCACCCCAACCAGGCCCTCACAGCAGTGGCGTCTCGAGGCCCTTGAGGTACTCGGGGTCTTTGGG
The DNA here is from genome assembly GCA_037038555.1 of Rhynchonycteris naso. Lineage (NCBI taxonomy): Eukaryota > Metazoa > Chordata > Mammalia > Chiroptera > Emballonuridae > Rhynchonycteris > Rhynchonycteris naso. The sequence continues at coordinate 3,336,786 of CM073001.1, forward strand.
GTGGGAGATGCCCTCTTGGCTTGCTCACGTCTGCTGCTGTGCAGCACCCTTGGGGAAACGTCCTGAGCCCTCCAGCCAGCCTGAGGGCCCCCTGACGCCCCCTGACATACACACACGAGCCCCTGGAGTTTGCCGCCATCGCTGGTAATCAGATATTGGGGAGATTCTTCCCAGATTCGGCAGTCGGCCCCCCTGAGCACCGCGCCCTGTGTGCTGCCCGCGCTTAGTAACCCTGGTGCTGAGGTGGCCCCTGTGCTGCTCCCGGGGGCGGTACCTTGTCAAACACACGGTCGTGCAGCGAGGAGGATGCCATCAGGGTGGTCTTGGTGAAGGTGAAGCCTTTGGTGATGCTGAACACCAGCACGGACACCATGCTGCCCATGTACACCCACTGGTAGGCGTGCTGCCCGGTGTCCGCCAGAGCCGCGCCGGCCTCACAGGTACTCTTGTTGCCCTGGGGCCCGCAGGTCATCTGTGGGAAAAGCAAAACATAAACCACCACCAAGAATTGGTAAACTGTCAGCAGAGTAGGAACTTTCCAGAAAGAAGAAACTGAAAAGAGGGTCCTTATTAAGAATGAGCCGGCTCTAAAACCACGTCAGTTCCCTCCGGGGCCTCTGAGCTTTGCGTGGGTCCTGCTGCTGGGCCGCCGTGACCCCGCGGGGGCACCTGGCTTGGGAGGCTTGGCCCGGTCCGGTCCGTGGGAAGGCAGAGGACACAAAGCAGGCAGAGACAGAGGGCAGCGGTCCCAGAGGCCAGCCGTGCTCCAGGACATCAGGGCTTATGGTGAGCCCGGAAGGTCGGACGGGAGCAGAGGGAACGTTTCTTCCATGAGGCTGGCTGAGCACCGCCACTCAGGGACCTGCCTCCCACCTGCCCACGGGAGCCACCAGGCCTCTGGGGACGGGAGCCACCAGGCCTCTGGGGACGCGGGGCTTCTCTGTGTGACAGGACAGCCCCTGGCGGGGAGGAGGGAGCCTGGTGAACCCAGGGCTCGGGGGATCAGAGCGCCCATATGGCTCCATCCCGCCCGGGGAGAGCACAGGTCTCTTCCTCCCGAGAAACGAGAAGCGGGCTGTTTCTTTTCCCTCTGAGCCATGCGCTAAAGCCAGGGCCGCCTCTGGGGAGCAGACAGGCGTCTTTTCTCTCAGGGCCACTTTGCCAATGACCGCAATCGTGGAAACGTAAACCGGAGGGGGCGGCTGATGGATGGACGTCCACGAGGGGAAAGCACCCAGGACCTAAGCTACTGGCGGTGGGCCTTGCTGTGCCTTCAGCTGTGCCCACGTCATCCCGCCTGCTCAGCCAGCCAGCGGCCCTGCCTGGCAAGAGGCTGCACCCCGACCCGAAGCCTCAGGGTCTCCAAGGAGGGGCTCTGCGTGAGTGAGCCCGCGTCCGGGGGCACGGACATCCTAGAGATGGCTCTCTCGCTGCACAGGGCTGGCCACCCAGGGGCTGGCTTCTCCCTTGGGAACGGTCTCCGGAAGCCGTGCCAAACTCCAGGGGGACCGTGGCACTGCCCCGCCGCCCACATTTCCCCAGGGCCTTCTGCCTTTGGTTGTCATAGCAACAGAACTGTACCACAGTGTAACCCTGGTGGATGGGCAAGCACCCCACAGCGTTCCTCGGGGCTCCCGAAAAGCTTGAAAACCATTGGCCAAGAGCCGGGCGAGCTTCCAGCAAGCTGGAGCGCAAGCAGATCTGTCAGCACTGCCCAGGAGGCCCGGCCCCGGTGGGAGCCTAGGAAGCCCTGGGGGGACACCGGGGCCTGCAGCATGCCCTGGTCCTGTAGGGGGACTCCAGGGAGCAGAGCTGTGGAGGCTGCAACCCTCTGGCACCGGGTGGGGTCAACAGCAAGATGCCAGCATCCCTTCAGAGGCAGGAAGACAGGGATCAGGGCAAGGCTTCCCCAGCCCCTTCCGCCCCTCCTCAGGGGCGCCTGCCTCCCCACAGAGTCTGCCAAGGGTCACTACCCTGCACGTTCGGGGACCCCACAGATGTGCTGTGCTTGCCCGGCACAGTCATTCAGAGACTGGAGGTGGAACTCCAATGCCCTGCTTGCCTTGAAAAACTGAAGAGGGCTTCAGGGTCTGAATCGTGTAGTGTAAGCAGGGGACCTCCACTCCCTGAGCGGGGGCCGCAGGGGGCAGACGGAACCGCTGTGTGGCGTCAGGCGGGGTCGGGCACTCACCTGGGAGCCCTTGTCTAGCCAGATGCCCAGCCACCAGTTGCTGAAGGCCGAGCTGCCGATCATCAGGAGGAAGAGCAACAAGGTGAAGAGAGAGAGAAGGTAGCCTGCAGGAGACGGGGGAGGTCCGTGGGTGCTGGGGGCCCAGGGGGGCGCCGTGGGCTGGGCGTCCTCGGGCCCAAGCCCGACCGACACAGGAAAAGCCCCCACCCTGGGAACCCCCTTCCAGGCTGATGGGAAGTTCTGGCAGTTGTGCCCCTGAACCCAAGTTGGGGGCACTTGTCCACCTGGTTGAAAGATGGATCCAAGTTGTGAACTCTCAGTAAAAAGCAGCAACCTGCACCCTATTAGCAGTGACTCGGTGTTCCTGAACAGCAGACAGGTGGAAGCCCCATCTTGCTGGGGAGGGGCAGGGAGGGAAGCTGTGGGGACGTGTTTTGAGCCCCGAGCAGGGAACCTGGCCCTGAGCTGGTGGCCTCGGTGACTGACGGGAGCGATGGCCAGCCCAGCAGCTACGGGGACAAAGGACGGTGCCATTGCAACAGCCCTGTCACCTGCCTTTAGGCTTTTAAGGGGGAAACTGAAAACAGTGATAAACAGCCCTGGCCTAGAGAGAAGTACTTGTGACAGAAACCGTAAAAATGAACCCCACGGTCTGAGCCAGAATTCTTTTCTCTCTCTCTCTCTCTTTTTTTTTTAACACAAAGTAAATCAAAAAACTCGTCGTCGTATACTGAACCTCCGGACGCCTTGATGTACGTGTGGTACGTCTTCCAGGTCACGCTTCCTTCCCAGGGGGATCTAGCCTGGACGAGCTGGTGCAGAGGAGCTGTGGGGACAAGCACCGGTCCTGCAGGGGGCAGCCGCCCCCTCCCACACACCCCATGCGCCGCTCAGGGCGGCAGTCTTCCTGCCGTCTGCCCTAGGACCTCAAATTCCCGACAGGCCTGCGCCCACTTTGCTCTGTGGGAGGCAGGTGGGCTTTTGGTCTTTGGGGAAATATTGACTAAGCAGCTGCTAGGTGCTCAGCCCCCGGGAAGATGGCGAGGGTCTGGGTGAGTTCTCCGGACGTGGGTCCTGAGGCGAGGAGGCTGTGAATGCAGGCAGGTTATGCGGGAGTTGAATGGAGGGAAGCCAGGAGAAGGCACAGTGAAAGACCATCGAGCCGGCCACGTCTCAGCCCCCTGTGGGGAGGTCTCGAGCCAGGGCGGAGATCACTGCTCTAAGGGTTTTCATGTGATGGGAAGGTCCGAGATGTTTCTGTGCCGGCTCCCGTCCTTGGCTCGGGGAGCACAGCTCCCCGGGGGGTTAACTGACCAGCGGTCAGTCCACGGCTGCCAGAGGAGGCCCAGGCACGCACTGGGGTGCAGAGGTGGCGGCTGGGAGTTGGGGTGTGTGCACGCACACTGAGTTGCTCAGGGCACCCAAGCACCCCCCACAGGGACAAGGGGAAGGTGGCCTGTCCTCTCAGGGCTCACTCCATGCAGAACACACCCGGCACCCTCCTAGGTCAGCCCTGTCTGGACTCCTGAGGCCCTCCAGGCGGCTGTCCCAGGTCCTCTCCATTGTCCAAGGGGAAGGGAGGGTGACCGCCATATTGTCACAGAACCCGCCTCCGAGTGCCGGGATGCTGCTGCCGCCTCTCCAGCCGCCAGAGCACATGAAAGTGTCCACCCCGAAGCAGAGCCCCACACCTTCCTGGGCTTCATAAACAGCGGCGGACAGCTGGACGCGGCTCCTCCGGCCATGGTTGTCTGCGCCCTGCCCGGTGGAAGGGCTCTCACACCGCAGTGGCCTCCGTGAAGACAGCCGCATTATCCCCGCTCCCCTGGGAGTCTCCGCGCGCCTTTGAACTCGCTCCACTGGGCTCCGCCTCCTTGTCTCCCTCTGTGACCTCAAAATGCAGAAGCGCTCGGCGGGTGGGTACAGCCTAATGACAAGCCTGGTCAAGTCCCAGCTGGTGCTCCGCTCACCTTCGCCGCTTCAGCTAGTGCCCGGCGCCCGGCCGGCAGGCAGCGCCACCTTTAATTGGTCCCCTTCCTGCAGCTGCCACATGGTTTGATCTCCTGGTCCCACTGTGACCATCAGGGAAGGGGCTGGCGGGTGGAGCGGCACAGGACCCCCGCTCCGGGCAGCCCGAGCTTTCCCTGGACGGCGCGGCAGCCGGGCAGGCGGCTCAGTCCGGCATGGCTGCCCCCCTAGGCAGTAACCACGTGTTGTCTCTGCAAACAGCGCCATCGCCGGGTGAGCCCCGTCCAGCTGGAGACGTGTGTTTATTCACGTTTTTACGCCTCTGAAGTCAGACGAGCCTCCCCTTCGGTGGTGGGCACACTGTTGGGCTGGCGGAGGCTCGCCTTCCTAAGGACAGGGATGCGTAGCGTGGTGGCGATCTCACCACCACGTGCTCAGGTTGCTGTTTTTCAGCTACCGGTGACAACACTAACTGGGACAGCACCTCGCTGTGGACACTTTGAGGACACAGACTGTGGGTCTTGACCCCTGTCCTCTCAGCGCCCAGCGTAGGGCAGGGTGCAGGGCAGGGGCGCATCGGCTGAGTGGGGGAGGGACAGACGGTGACAGGGTGTGAGGACCAGAGAGGCAGCTTCACCAGCCTGGCCCTTCCCAGGCCTGTCTCCCACCTCTCTCCTCTGCCTTCCCGGAATTCCCTCTGCCCTCAACCCCAAGTCTCCCCCTGCCCCGCCTTCTCACCACAGTGTCTCTGGAAAATTCCTAACTAACTATGTATCCTTGAAGGACCAGTCCAGAGGTTGCCCCCTCTGTGAAGCCCTCCTTGACTTGCTACTCCAACCACAACTCTCATTACAGCTTCGGTGGGGCTCCACTGGCCTGTGACCCCCGCCAGACCCTAAGTACAGGGGCATATTATCTCTGTCCTCTCAGACTGGCTGGGTGCCCAGCACCAAGTGCTTAGTCCTCGTTTGTTGAACGAATGAATAACCCAGTCCCACTGCAGCCTCTCTGCAGCCGCACAGCCTTTCTCGGTGTGGGGAAGCCATTCCGGAGCTTCCGCCTCCTGCTGGCCGGTCTGTCTCTGTGCTTTGCTTTCAGCTTTTCAACTCATAACAATAGTGACTATTGAGGGTCGCTAGGCGTTGGGCATTCTGCTAGTTATTTTATGTACAGCTTCTGAAACAGTCTTTGCAAAAAACCATCCGATTGATAATATTATTTCCCCGTTTTTATGGATTGATAAACTAAGGTCCAGAGTGGCCAAGTTATCTTGCTCAGTATCCTAAAACTAGTACGAGGTTGAGCCAGGATTCAGCCTCAGGCTGCTGCACCCCAGGGCTCACACTGCAGTGACCACAGACTCCTGGGCACTCCAAAGGACACGTGCTGCATGTCCGCTTCTCTGTCCTGAGCAGCGGCTGCCACACAGACCTTTAGGAGATGAACGGTCAGTACCTTCAATGTCCGCAAGTTCTGAGCCCGCGTCAGCCTCTCCTCCTTCCTCCCTCTTGTCTCCTGGAGCCAGAACTAGAAGGAATGAGAGAGAGAGAGAGCTGCGTCCACTCGTGAGCCACAGGGACTGAGGCGGGGGTACCGAGACGCGAGTCATAGCCGCACCTTCCTCTCCGTCTGCGGGGCTCTCCTTCAGGGCTTCCACCATCGCCGCGTCATAAATGTGCTCGGGGTCCTGGGGACGAGAGGAAAGGCCTTCTGAGAGCTAACGACAGACCTTCCCCGGGCCGGACACAAGGAGGGAGGACACCCAGCCCCGCGCCCGGGGACCCAGGCGTGCGTTCACCTTGAACTGCAGCCCTCGGAGGTTGTGAACCAGCCTGGCATAGCGCCCTCTCTCCTCCATTAACTGCTGGTGGGTTCCCTTCTCACAGATTTCTCCATCTTCCAACAAAATGACTTCGTCACAGGACTCCAGGAACTGCGGGGACAGGAGCCATCCGCAGTGAGCCCCCACCCCCGTGGAGGTGGTCGGTCAGGGGCCACGGGCCTCACGAGTCCACAGGGTCTTCGGCCACCACCGGGAAGCACCACAGAGCTCCCTGAATGAGCTTCTCTGCTCAGACCTGACGGGGGGTGGGAGGGTGGGATTTGAAGTAGGGAGTGGACACGGTTGCCACAGCCGGGATTTGGCGGAGGGGGGGGGGGGGAACGGGGCATCGGCGATGGTCTTTCTCTGTGACATCGCCAGCCTATCGCCGTCCTCACACAGCCCGGGGAGAGCAGATCATGGGGCAGACCCTGGCCTGCTGCGTTTACACCAGCTTTAACTGACGGTTCCGTTTAATGACGGCGTCCCGTGAGATTTCCCCAGATGGCTTCCGTTTCCCGAGCTTGAGTCCCCTCCCTTTTCACACCGCTGCAAAGACTCGTGCCAAGAGGGGCTTCCTCGCCTTTGGGGATGAGACAGGGCTCTCCCCGTGCGACCCACCTGTCTAAGGGCAAGAAGGACCCTCCTGGAGGCGGGTCAGACGCTGGGGGACTTGAGACGGTTTGGCCTAAAGCGGCCTCGGACAGGCTGGAGAAGGGGTGTCCCCCGGCACTGCGGGGTCTGCCCAAGGTCAGGGCAGCCTCTGAAGCTCCTGACTAGAGGCCCGAGCGGGGTGGCGGCGTTCGGTCATCGCACACCCGGTGAGGGCGGAGGGGGATGGGGTGGTGCCCAGCCTGGCGGGACGCTTTCTGACCTTGGCACAGGCTCGTCTCGCTTTTCAAAGCCTCCTCTCACCCCTTTTTTCTCGGTCTCCTACAACCCGGGGAAGGAAAGCTGGCAGCTTTGTGATCAGCCCATGCTCTGCATGGGGAAACTGAGGCAGGGGTGTGGGGTCTGCCCGCCTGGGGGCATAGGCTCCTGGGGAAGCCCCTCTGGCCAGCGAGCCCAGCTCGCCCGCAGGGGGACTCGGCACGGTTTGAGCGGCTCAGTTCTGCAACCTCATGACCCTGACCCGGGGTGGAGTTCAGCGGCCCGGCGCCCAGCAGCAGAGGAGCAGCCACCTAGCCCACGCGCCCGGAAAAATCTGGGAGCAGGCCTGCAGGCCCCAGCGTAAAGCAGGGAAACGTTCTGGAAAAGCCCAGGGTCCCGGTCCGGGGCTCTGAGCCCCTTTGTCCACTACAATGGGCAGCCAACTGGGATTCCAGGGCCTGCTGGCGGCTGCCTGCATTTCAATACGCAGAATAGGAGATCAAGTGACCCTAGTGAGAGGTGGGGTCTTTGAGGAAACTGAGCCCCGGGGGGGAGGCAGTTCTCGCCTGAGGTCATACTGCTGGTTACAGAGGTCCAAGGGCTGGACCACGGTGGAGTCACCATGCCCCCCAAAGAGGCCTGCTGGAAGGACAGCTGTGACCCACGTTTGTCAGGGCCCGGGGTGCCTCCCTTCCGTTCCCCTGGACTCCTCGGGATGACAGCACGCCCCACCCACTGCCGATGGCCTCCAGGGACTGGACCGCCGTGGTGCAGAGCTGCGGTCACTGGTTTAGGCCCCTGGCTGGACGCGCCAGCCCCAGTCACCTCGTGGGGGACCAGAAGAAACCAGCCTTCCCCTCCCTGACACCTGGCTGGCGCTGGAACCAGGAGCTCTCGTCCTCACCAGCCGGACGCTTCCTGGAGGGGATGCAGCCGAGCCCAGGCAGCCCCCACCAGCAAGACCCGAATATGTGGAACTTATTCGGAGAGCTCTAGCCCGCAGCAGAGAGGCGCAGGCTGGGGGCACGGCCACGGCCATGGGACGGCCTGGTTTTCCTGGCTCTTCGGGAAGCTTCTCCTGTTTTTTTTGTTTTTGGCTGGCTCCTCTGGAATCCTAAAAATGCTAGCTGGAGCATCCCGTAGCCATGACAACCTCCTCTGCCACCTCCTTCTCCCAGCTTCACTTACCCTGGCCAAGGCTGGAGACCTGCCCTCTCCCCCCGCAGGAGCCAGGCGTGCTCGCACGCTCGCGCACACTCACTGCACGCCTGGGAGAGGGCCGCGTGGGGCAGGGAAGCCTGGCTTGTCTCAGGGAGGAGGGGTCTGCAGCCCCCCCCCCCGGCATGCGGAGCCTTGTGTGTGTGTGGCACTGTCACAGTGAAGTGTCCCCACCCTACTAACGTCTCAAGCCCATTCAGGGCATGCCCGGTCACTCTCCTCAGTGAGATGTATGTTCCAAGCCTGAGGGACAGGCTCTGAGCAGGGAGAAGCTTCCTGCCTTAGCCCCATCGCCCTGGCTCCAGCCTTTTTCCCAGAGCAGTGAAGCCAGGGGTCCGGAGCCCTTCATCGGAGGGGTCCACTGTCCCCCGTCGTCCCCACACAGGCGCCCTGGCCACAGGCCCACCCAGTGTCTGCTGGAGGAAGGGTGAGTCTGAGTTATTTTCACTGGTTTCCCATCTCCCCACCACCAATGACCCAGAGCTAAAGGAGGTGCCAGTGTCCACAGAGGGGTCAGTCGTCCCCAGGGAATCTACCCCCTATTAGAGGAAGTGTCTTAGCCCAGCTGAGCCCGAAGTTAGGACCAATAGAGGCCATGCAGATAGAGGGGCAGGCAGGACTCTTTGCACCCAGGATGACTTGGAGTCATGAGTGTCTCCTGCACACCGGGCTCCTTCTGTGACCTTGTCCAGAGGAGGACAGCCAGGACAGGAGAGGCAGAAGTAGACAGAAGGTGGAACCACACCCATCCTGTGACCTCATGGATCCAACCCGTCCCAGTTACCTGCAGCTGGTGGGTCACCAGGACGACCGTCTTCCCCCTGAGCGCCTTCTTAATGCACTCCTCAAAGACATGCTTCCCCACGTGGGCGTCCACGGCCGACAGGGGGTCGTCCAGCAGGTAGATCTCGTGGTCAGAGTAGACAGCACGGGCCAGGCTGATCCTCTGTCTCTGTCCCCCGGAGAGGTTGAGGCCCCGCTCCCCGATCTGCAGACAGGGGCAATGCTATTGCCCGGCACAGAGCCCCACCGGCCATCCTGCAATCCATGGGGAGCACGCACTTCCTGACGCTTCTCAGGACTCGCCTGCAGACTGGTCATTGCCACACCTCAGCTCCTCAGCCCTTGCAGGGACCCCTGGCAGCCCCAGAAGACCCACTTCCGCTGGGGGGACCAGGTGAGCAGTGGCCACGGGGAAAAGCTCTCCCCACCAGGCTCACTGTCCCAGCTGCACATCCTATTGGGCATGGTGACCACTCACATGGAATGTGTAGAGCAGAGGGCCCTGGGAAAGTGGACAGGCCACAGGAGGGGGAATGGCGGGGAGCAGATGGACATACTCCATCTTGGGACAGGCTTTCCAGAGGCAGTGTTTGGAGGTGACCCGTATGCTCCTGGGCCTGGCAGAGACATGAGGCCAAAAGGGGCCCTTGCAACTTCAGCCCAAGTCCAGCCAGCCCTTGGGCCTTCATCCTCAGAGGGCAGAGCCTGCCCTCAGGGTGAGGAAGCAGCTTTGGCCAGAAACCTTCCATGAGATGCCAGGCAGAAGGTAGGAAGTGGCCCCGGGAGTGACCACAGGGACCCAGCACCACTGGAGCTGCCACTGACCTCTACTGTGGTATCCCCAAAGAACAGACCAGGTGGAGAATTCGAGGGAGGGGAACCAGACAGTCTCTCATCCAGGCGTCGGACGTGGATGCAGCTAGGGCTGCCCAGCCCCCGCCCTCCGCCCGGGCGGTCAGCTGGCCGGCTCTGCTCACCTCGGTCAGGTCCCCGTAAGGGAGGCTTCTTAGGTCCTCCTTGAGGGCACAGACACGGACCGTGCGCTGGTACCTGCAGGGCAGAGGGGAGAGGTTAGCGTGGCGGGAAGACCCGGCCGTCGTCACTGTCCTGGGCCGCACCAGAGACGCGGCTGTCTTCGTGGACCGAGTTGAAGGGTCCTCGATGTCCAAGGGCAGCTTCCCCCACCCGACACAGAGCTGACTTCGGATGGCCCCTGTCCTCACAGCATCCCTGCCACACGGGAGGAGGAAGTCGGTGTGTGTGACACCCCTTGGCCCCCCATGACCGAGGGCACCAGCTTCTGCAGGGGAGGGTCCCAGACAGGAAAGCCTCTCACTCCCAACGCTCGCTTTACCTTTGGGGGTCGTACTGTGCTCCGAACAGGATGTTCTCCCTCACGCTGCCGTGGAAGATCCACGCCTGCTGGGACACGTAGGCCAGAGTCCCGCTGACCGCCACCACCCCGTGCTGCAGCTGCATCTGGAGACGAAGCCAGAGAACCCTCAGGGGCTCACCTCACGAACTTCTCCTCCCCCCGGGCCCCTGGACACCTGCACCCCTTATCGGGTGCATAGTCGTTCTGAAGGTGCAAGCAGGGGGCTGTGTGTCCCGTCCACAGGCTGCAAAGCCCAGCTGTGCACATCTGCAGGGGGCCAGGCAGGAGCGGCCTGGAAGAGGCAGGAATGGGTCCCGATGCTGGGATGCCGGCCCATCGCAGAGGCTCCTTCTGCCTCCTAGGCCAGGCCCTGGGTGTGGCGAGCAGCGGTGCTGGGGGCGGGGCCCTGGCGCACACACCACCCCCGCGGGCAGTGGAGCGCGTCCTGTGTAAGGACGCAGGCCTGGTGTAGCCGCAGTTCCTCTCATTTTTCCAAGAGGAGCGAAAAGTCTCATATCACATGGAGATTTTAGACTTTTAAAACACTGATCCATCCAATTAAACACTTGTGGGCTCCCATCTGTGACCCTGAGGGCGTGGTTCATTTCGGATGGCCACACGGAGGGTGTCAGCTATCGGGAGGGGGAGGGGAGGCGGCCGTGGGCTCAGGGCTGACGCTCGTCGGGCAGTGGCAGTGTGTCGGGGACAGGGAAGGAGAGTCGTCACGGTGGTCAAGGGATGTGGGACCACGTCCCCTCAGGAATGGTCCACAGTTAAGCTTGGAGGCAGCAACAGTAGAAACGGCTGACGGGAACTGTGTGTGCCAACACTGTTACGTGCACGCAACACGCTGATCCCCGTGACCGGGAAACATGTGTGCCAGGCACTGTGCTACGTGCACGCAACACGCTGATCCCCGTGACGGCACCGGGAACTGTGCTTCCGTCACCCGTTACCTATGGGACCTCCTTTAGCCCTCACCCTCACTACAACCCTGCTCAGCCCCATTTTTCAGGCGGGAAGCCCAGGCTCAGAGAGGTGAGGGTACTCAAGGTGAAACAGTGAGCTCGAGGCCGAGCCAGGTGGTGGACCCGGGCAGTCCAGGGCCCGCTGGCTTGGCCACCCTGCCTCCCCACCGTCCCACTGAACACAGTGAGGGGGGCCGGGGTCAGCGCCCCGAGAGAGCTTCTGATTCATGTGGATGAGATGCCATGGCAACTCAGAGGCCCCGTGAACACACCGCGGGGCTCAACCGTCTCCCTGGGGCTGCACAGCAGGAAGGCGCAGGCAGGAGAACCCGGCTTTCCCCTCTTCCGACCGGGAGCTGTGCAGGGAAGCCGGGCGCAACACTGCCGCTGTGGCTCACGCACACACTGCCCCTCGTTGAGAAAGGCTTGGCGGGGCAGCTGCCCTGGGCAGACGCCGGCGGTGTGGACACGGACGTGGGAAAAACACGTCCGAAGTGTTCGTGAGTCAAAGGCTCCTGGGTTCTCCCCGTGAAGCCGCCCTGCTGGCCTTTCTGGTCACGACAGCTTGCGTCGTGGAAGAAACGGTGGATTTCCCAGCCCGTCTCCTCCTTCAACCAAGATGGAGCGCTGGGCAAGGGAGCAGTCACCGCGTAACACGCGTCCCTGGAGGCAGACCCGGGAGTCTGGCCAAGGGCGCGGAGCTGCCCAGCACATCAACCTCCTGGACACGGTCACCAAGTCCGCTGTCTGCACGGGGGGAGCCCAACGTGGCGGGCAGAGACCCTGTCACGGTCACGAGTGTCCCATCCTCACGGGGCTGCCTGCACAGCTTACCTGTCCCAGGAGAGCCGCCAGGAGAGAGCTCTTCCCGCTCCCAACGTTCCCGCAGATCCCCAAGACCTTCCCCTGCCAGGGGGACAGAAGAAAGACAGTCATTCTCCCTGTCCTTACAGGGTCCTGGGGCTGCCCTAGGAGGCACGGCTGCCCAGCCCAGAGGCACAGCCGGAAGGATGCAGGACCCCGGGTCCCAGTAAGTGCCTCCCCTCGTGCAAGGCAGCGGGGCGCTGGAGGGCTTGGGGAATCCCAGTGCGCCACCCCCCCCCCCACGTGTGCAACACCCTCGTGCTGGCCTGGGACACACAGGCCCCAGGAAAGCAGGTTTTGCAAGGTGAACAGCGAGTTGGGGGACAGACGGTGAACAAGATGAGTGGGTGAAATGCAGGGTTTGTCAGATGCATGCTGTGGAGACAGACGACGGGGAGGGGCGGGAGAGGCCCTCCTGCCAGGGTGCCCGTCTCAGGGAGGGAGGCCTCGCAGACACACGCCCTGAGTCAGGGAGCTGAGTGGAAGCAGCCTGTTTAGGAGGGGGCCATCGTGGCTGTCCTTAGGTCAGCTCCCGCGGAAGGCAAAGGGGGCTCAGTCCTGCTGGGAAACGGAGCCCAGCGTTCCCCCAGCAGCAGAGGGAGTCGGGGCAAATGCCCGGCTCCGTGTTTGTGAGCTGCTCCCCCGGCTGGGTGATGTCATGGCACTTTGTGGGTGATGGGGAGAGCCCTCGGGCTCGGAGGCAGGTCTGGCCATCAGAAGGTGGCCAGAGCCCCTGGGTCGGTCCCGACTGCGCCTGGCACCCCACAGTAAACAGGCCTGCCCTGCTGCGGGGCCCCATGGGGGAAGGTGGGTCAGCGGGTGGGAGGCTAAGCACTCGGCACAGGGTAATGCCAAGCCCGCCACAGTAACACCAGCTCGGCCATCCCGGGAGCCCCGCTGCTCGGTTCTCAGGGCACGAACCCAGACAATCCCTAAGCAGAGCTCTGCCCGGACACTGGCCTCCAACCTGGGAGGGGCCGTGGCGACAGACCCAGCTGGCCTCCTTCACTGGGCTGCTTGTCGACCCCAGTTTGCTTTTAACAAGGGCGGCACCGGGTGGTGGATACGGGCTGGCGCCCTGGGAGGAAAGCCCTCCTCCGGCACTAACTAGCATGGGACTCCGGCGAGTCACTCGGCTTCCCTGTGCCTTTGGCTCCTGGGCCGCGGGGCTGGGACAGCGAGCGCACCCGCCCCGTCGGGGTGTCGGGGTGGTTAGATGAGTCCACTGGGGACCTGCGCGTGAGTGTCAGCTACAGGTACCCACCCTAGTTCTCCAGCGTAACACTGAGAACCAATCTGAACACATCTACAAAAGCCTGTCAGGCTGAGCCTCAGCCACCTGAATGGACTGTTCCTTTGACACTGGCATGGGCGGCACACACCTCTGGGGCTAGAAGACTGGCACCAACACAGCCACCCTCTCCTCTTGGCGCAGAGAGGGTGTCTGCGTTGTTCAGGTGCACGGTTTGACAGCGTGGGAAGGAAACGGCCTGGCTAGAGACAGCCTGCCACCACGTCCAGCCCCCGCCCACCCTGAGTGGCGCGAGGCCAGCCCGCAGAGCCCAGACCCACCTTTCTCACCACGAAGCTTATGTCGTGCAGAACCGCCTTGGGACGGCCTGGGGCCAGCTCGGGGCCAGCGGCCCCCTGGGCAGACGGGCTCACCGCATACGCCTCTGACCTCTGCTGCCCGAGAAGGCGCCCCTTCTGGTGCTCCGCTCCCTGGACATCGCTTAGCCTCCTGGCTTCCTGCTCCCACGTCAAGGTGGCATTGGATAAGAGCACGACCGTGTCGAGGCCTTCTGGCTGGGTGACGTAAGATGGGGGGCTCTTAGCTACGAGAATTTTCTACGGTTAAAGAAACAAGATTAACTGGGCAGACGTCGTCCGTTGGCAAGGATCACCCCAATATATCTTTGAACGACCCCCGCATTACAGTCTTGTCAGCTCTACCGAGGACGTGCAGGGGAGGAGCTCTGAGGCTATTCCCCCAGGGGCGCCTGCTGCAGAAACGGTCCCCGGCTCCCGCTCTCTAGGAAATGGCTCTTGCACCACGGGCCCTGCGGATCACCCGCACGGGGAATGCTAATCCCAGCGACGTTGCACCCTCGTGCCCAGGACAGCAGCTTTGCCCGCATCCGGGTGGTGGGCTCATGGCCCGGCACTGATGCTTGTGAAACCATGGGCACATGCCCGGTCTCTGCTAGGCCCTCTTCCTGTGTCCCCACTCAGCTCAGTTCAGCGAAATGTGCCAAGTGCCTACTTGGCACCGGGTTCTGGGGTCAACGGCAGACACGCTAATAGGGAAAGGCACAGTTCCTGTCCTCGAAGAGATGACAGTCCGGGGTGGTGGGGAGAGGGGGATGTGACAGGTAACTTCTGTAATAGGGAGAAGGCAGAGACGGGACTCCGGGGCCCCCACCCTGGAGGCCCGTGTGGTCGACGCCCCGAGCTGGGTCTGCACAGCGACCGTGCAGGAAGACACAAGGACCGGCGGAAAGGAGAGCTTCCTATTGCAGGGCTGAGCACTGAGCGGCGGCGTGGCTGGTGGGGGTGGGGCTGGGGGTTGAGACCAACGGTTCGGGGTTACTGAGGCCCAGAGCTCAGGGCTGGAAGGGGACAGGAGAGGAGGTAGAGACCTCAGCCCCGGAAGGGGACAGGGATTCAAGCATCTCTAGCAGGTGAAAGAAAATCAGTGGTCAGACCAATGTGTAACAGCTCTTGGCTGCTGAACGCAGCCCGAGCTTGAGGAGAGCCGTGTGCGAAAGGACAACTGGCCCGAGAGTCGCCGTGAGGGTTCAGAAGAGAGGGGAGGAGGCGCTGGATGAAGGCGGAGGCCAGAGGGGCAGAGGGGAGCTTGCGGAGTTAAGAAATGGCATTGCTCCGCTAGTCTAAGACATCTGGTCTCATGACACACACCACAAATGCAACGGCGGCTGCGATTCTTGTCTTCTGTCCAAAAAAGTGAGAGCTCAACAGCGTCCTTGCTAACCAGTCTTACCCCCTGAGGGCATACAGTGATCAGGGGGAGGGGTCACCAGGGCTCTTGGTGGGTTAGAGGTGGGTGGTGAGAGGGAAGGGGCACGGGGACTGGAGATGCTTCCGGTCACTTCCAGATTCCTGGCTCGAGTGAGTAGGACCTCTCGGTCAGCTCACAGCTATGTGGGCATCCTGTCCTCTTGTCTGCAATGTCCTCCTCCTTCCCTGTCGCCTCCACCTCAAAACCACTCTGTCGGCCCTTCGTGGGCATCACTCTGTCCTTACTGCGCATGGCATGTACGGGGGGGTACCCGGCCTTACACTGGAGCAAAGGCTCATGGGAGTAAAGACTCTGTCATCCTGGTGTCTGCATTCCCCACAGTGCCTGTAGCACACAGGAAGTGCCCACACGTCTCTGGTGAGCAGATACATGAGTGAAGTGACCCAACAGTGTGGACCTAGGGTGCCCCCTGTCACTCTCACTAACATGCCCCTACAGGATAAACCAGACCAGCAGCTGGGGGTGGGTGGATGGCTTAGGGCAAGCCTCCCCCTGCCCCACCCACCCCCCGCTCTTGGAACAATTTAACGTGAACGGCGTGGACAAAGGGCGGAGGGTCAGTAAGTCGTCTCCCTGTGCAGGGACGTCTCACTTTTCCTAAAGGCACGGACAGGCCGCCTAGAGCACGCTGCCAGGGCCCTCCTCTTCACATCTGGCCACCCAGCTCTGCGCGAAGAGGGATTCTCCCGACGCCCACCAAGCCGCTGAGCCCGCCCTCCAGGGAGCTGACCCACCCGAAACCGCGACCTCTCCTCCCTGCTCACCCAGTGTTGGCCGTACCTTCATTCTCCTCAGGGCGACGCTGCCCTCGGCCGCCGCTTTGACCGAGAAAGGCAAGATGGCGATGGAGAACTTCATCACGTTAAACATGGCAATCACGCTGAAGGCCTGAAAACGGACGAGAGAGAGAGAGAGAGAGAGAGAAAGGGTTAGGAAGGGGTGTTGCCCTGGCCTTGAGCCGTGCCCTCCACGGGGACCACCCTGACCAAGAGGACAGACGGTGGCCCAGTGCGATCCTCAAAGGACATTTCTTCTCAGCTCCTGGCGCCGAGGTCACGGTCTGGCAAGTCTGGGATAGGAACACCTTGATATATGTTGTTTTGGGATTTTCACCAAAATGGTAGGAAAGGCACGCCCCCCCCCCCCCAACCCTGTCTCTGTCAATCCAGAGAGGATAAGGTCTGAGGACAGGTTCTGAGTGAATGCGTCGGGAAGTCTGCCCACACGCCATTCGTGCTTGGCCCAGACCCGTCACTCAGAACCCTGCGCCGGTTTCCCGGGCCAGAAGCGTCTGACCTTGGCAGCCCGAGCATCCTTCTCCGCCCCAAGGATGAAGGCAGGAGCTCCTTGGAGGGACCTGCTTGGCTCAGGTTGGCTTCGGAGAATGACATCTGGCCCTCTGGCCCCAGGGTCTGGCCTCCCCATACACCAGGGACAGATTGGAGAGCCTCTGTCCCCCTGCCATTGCCCCCAGACATGGCCGCCCCTCTTCACTGGGGCCTTGCTCCCTGAGCCCAGCCCCGACGGGGGGAGTGACTGTTGTCTGTATCACACAGACTCCATGAGGACAAGCGTCCTTGCTCGCGTGGTACCCCAGGGCACACGGCCTCCTCCCTCAGATTTCATTTCTTATTGCTCCAGCTTGTCGTCGGCAGCGCCTCCCTCAGCGCCCACTTAAAAAGCAAATGACACAACTTCCGTTGACAAACCCGGCGTGATCCCGCCTGCTGTGGACTGAGCCCCGTGGACAGGGTCCCCGGGCCCCAACTAATCCTAGTTAGTCCGTGAGCGAATGATGGCGTGCCTTCCCGTCATCACACCTGGTCTCAAATCCATCCCCAGGGAGCGCTCGTCCCCCGCAGGCCCGAAGCACCGTCCTGGCTCAGGAAACACGGGCCTTGGGTGACAGACAGTGCCTGAGCTGCCTTGTGGGACCGGGCGCCTCGGGGCTGACCTACGGACGGCCCCATGGAGAGATGACCGAAGACACAGGAGCCTTGTGTTCAGTGCACCCATTCTTGTTCTAGCTTTCTTCTTAATTGTTGTTTCAGAAAATAGTAACTACGCGTGTTCCATTTGGTTTCAGATTAACTTGGTCGGTGTGTTGCTGATGGGGAACTTATTTGTTTGTTTGGGAATTGGAGACCATCGCCATAGTGGGGTAGCGTTTATTCAGGCCAGTCGGGTCCGTGGCTGGGGTCAGGCTCTAGACTGTGTGAGCATAAACTGGGTCAGAGATCCCCAGGAAATAAAATCAGCTCCCAGAGAAGCACGGGGCAGTGCCTGGATGGCCGGTCTGCGTGATTCCCCCTCCTGAGCTCCCCCACCCTCTCCATTGTCTTCTTTCTGTGGACTTTCCTCCAGCCACTTGCCCTTCAGACAGTGGGTTTAATATTTCAGCTGTCCCTCCAGCTCAGAGTGTCTGTGCCTTTGAATGCACAGGCCCCTTTGAAGCCCCCCTGGACACCTGGCATTCGTCTCCGGTCCCCCTCCGAGGCCCGGCGCCCGCTCTGCCCGGCCCGGGGAGCACCGAGCTGAGAAGGGCGCACCTGAGTATACCTGAAAGAAACCTTTCAGTCCTCACAGCTATAGGGACTTTATGGTCTGTAAACGGGGTGACTCCGTCCACAGATCACAAAGTCAAGGCAAGAGAACTTCAGTGATTTGCTGTAAGTCTGGCCGTGACCCCACACCGCTTGTCCCAGGAGCCACAACCCCGCCCGCCCAGAGGACCCCCACAAACCGCAGTGTCCCCGAATCACTGTGGATAAGACAGTCTCCCGTCTGCGTCTGTAACATGGTCAAGCCCCAGACATGAACCACAGGTGAGGTGTGGCCACCAGAACCGGGGAAAGGTAAAGCAGAGGCTAGAACAGGCTCCCCTCGGGGCGGCCCGTTGTCTCATGGGAGGGTTGGCAAAGTTGCCTGCACCCGGTGCAAGTTCAGGTCTTAGCGGGCGCCAAGTGCAGGTAGATCCCAACCTGACCCGAGACGAATGCCTGGAGGATCAGTTAGGATTCCTTCACTGCAAGAGGCAGAAACACCTTCCCCACCCCAGTGAGAGGCTACGTCACACCTCCCAGGATGGCTGCATTAGGAGGAGAGACAGGACGTAACTGCGGGGGCAGGGGGGACGGGGGGCGTGGGGGAGTCAGCACCCTTGTTCACACACACTGGTGGGGATCTAAGATGGTGCCCTGCGACCCTAGGAAACAATGTGGCAGTTGCTCGTCTGGTTTCATTGTTGTTTTCCAAACGTGAGATTGTGTTGCAACATTAACAGCGACCCCAGCCCCGCCTCAGACGGGAGGAGTCGCTGTGAGTCTCCGCCCCCCCCCCCTCCGCCAACACGCTCATGCGGGAAAGTCTGGGTGCAGTTCTGACACAGCCCGGCCCGCCGTGTCTGGGTGGTCCATTCCGGGGCAGGCGGAGGGGGGGAAGGAGTTGCCCTGGCACCTGTGGGAGTCGGGGGACACGAGAGGCTGGCATGGCGCGCACGATGCTCTTACCACCGGGGCAGTGAGCTGGCGTTGTAGGAGGATGTGGCCGCTGAATGTCAGCACGATGGCGATGGTGGACGCGATGGGGGCCAGGGCCGAGTTCCCACTTTGCACAAATCCAGCTTTTTCCAATAATCTCCTTTCCTGCCTCCTTATGTCTGCAAAACAGGAGAAAGGCCATGACCGTCGCATTCCGCACTCAGGCCCCTGCCCGGTGGGCCGGCACGTGTGTTAAGGATTCCTGCCCTGACGTCTGAATGGGAGGCAGCACAGAAAGCCCAGGCACAGGGCCAGCCGTCCTGGGAGCTCAGTGCTGGCCGGCTCCCAGCTGGTGGGTTTCCAAGGTCACCTCCAATCCGGACTCTCTGTGTGTGGGGAGTCATACGCTCAGACACCTGCAGGGCCCAGGCAGGTGATGTCATGAAGGGAGTGGGCAGAGGAGAAAGCCTGAGGAAGCGTGTGGAGGGGGCCCGAATGGACACTGTGGGTCTCATTGTGAGGGACCAGCAGCCTGGGGCCACCAGAGCTTCCACGGTCCCCGAGTCTGAGATGGGGACGCGGGTGAGACCTCCCCGTGCTTCTAAGTGTCAGGAACTCATTGGAAAGGGTTAGTCAATGCCATCGGGGCCACACAAGACACGCGTGCCGGATTGGGACGCCTGCCCCGTGTCCCAGGAGCAGCTACAAACCGCAAGGGCATCGCTCTGGTTCGCGGGCCCTGCGGGGACACGCGACTGCGCACTGCTCCCAGGTTCGGGCCCCCAGTCAACTTCAGGCCCCCGCGAAAGGCGCCCGATGCGCACCGCCATTCGTACTGAGCGCCCCTAGCACGTGGGCGCGCGCCAGACGCCCAGCGAACACTGCGCAGGGCTCCGCCCCTTAGATCGCCCTCCCCACCACGTGACGCGGGAGGGGAGGCCGACGTGCAGTTTCGGGAAGGGGAGGGACGTCTTCGCCAGGGCCCAGCCCTCTGCTGGCCTCGTGCCTTTGTCCTGGAGAACACCCGGCCACCTCCTTTCCCTGAGCTCTCACCCTTGTGTCCCGGCCGCCGGGCCTTGGCTCCTACCTGGGGGCTCCCCCAGCTCCATGTGCATCCAGATTCTTGATGTCCTCAGAGCCCAGCTGACCTGCCCCCTCTGCCCTCGGCTTTGCCTGACCCTGCAGCCTGAGGTGCCCACCCTGCAGGGGTGTCTCGCGGTTTCCCTTGTGCAAGTCACTCATGTGAGCCTGCAACCGATTCACGTGTCCCCTCAGTGAACACACTGTCATCTGAAGTCTACCCGATGCCAGGGGCCAGGCTCGGTGCTGGGAGCATAGGGAGCATAGGGGTAGGCAGGTCTCAGCCCCCTTCCAGAGGCGGTGCTGGACAGTAAACGGCTGCACAAGGTAATTACAGACTGGGTTGGGTGATGTGAAAGAAATGAACAGGGTGACGTGATTAAGAGGGAGTGGTGGGGACTGTGGCCAAGAAGGCCTCTTAGTGTCACTGACCCCAAGAGGAGCCCAAAGTCAAGGCAAAGTCATCATGGACATCTAGCAGAGGACATTCTAGGCGGAGGGAAGGCAGCCACAAAGGTCCTGAGGTGTGAGGGAGTGTGGATGTTGTTTTGAAACCGCCCAGAAGGTTCTCATGGCCCAAGCGGGGTCCCCCAGGGCTAGGGGAAGATGAGAGAAGGTCAGCGAGGAGCGGGGTTGCACCGTGTCTAACAGGCGGTGGGAAGGAATTTGGAGTTCGTTCTGAAGTCCTAGCTTTGAGCCACCTAAGAGTGGTGAGAAGCCACTAAAGATTTTCCTGCAGGGGAGCCAGGGAGGGCGGGAGGGGCCTGGCTGACATTTCAAAAGGTCGGGTTGCGCCTGGAAACCCTTGCCACCATCGGAGAGGGGGTGTTGGCTTAGACTAGGGTGGGGTGAGGCAGAGAGAAGCAGACAGGTCCCAGGGGTGTCCTGCAGGGAAAACCAGCACACTTACACCTATGTTTGAGCTTAGTGAGCTCACCCTCCATCTTACACGCAAAGGGGACCCTTCTGCTGAGACTCTGTGTGCCCCTTGTGGCCTGGCACTGAGTAGCAAGCAGCAACCTGGCCCATATTTATTATCTTACACTGAGTTCTGTGTAATTGAACTAAGTCAAATGGGACCGCATGTATTCAAATCAAATCAATTATGCGGAAGTGAGTTCGATGTGTGAGGAAGTATTTCTGGGTTCTCAAAGAGGGTCCCGTGGAGCGGCCGGCGGCCCAGCCTGGGACAGTTCCTTCTGCGAGCTCGGAAGCAGGTCTCCCAGAGCTGCCGCCTGAGACCCAGCCAGCCAGCCTCGGGCCCAATTACATGCTGGTCTAGAAGTGTAATTGTGGACCTGGGAGTCAATTGTAACAGTGTTTCAGATCATTAACCGGCCAGCTACCTGAGTCTCTGCTGGCAATTATGTAAATGTTCCTGCAATTAGATTTGCATTTATATCTAATTGAAATGGTTTTAGTATCATCTTTAAAGAGAGTAGCTGTATCTGTGTACCCTCATATCAGTGCGAGGTGTGTCACGCCCGTGGGTCACCCAATGACAATGGGGCTTCCACAGGCATGGAGGGGATTTATGGGTGAGTGTGTGTGTGTGAGTGTGTAGACATCTGACATCTTCAAGGTCGAGGAAATCCCTTGAGTCAGCTCTTCTCCTGCTTGCAATGCGTGAGTGGGGTATTTCTGTAGAAGGTAACGAACTGGTCAGCACCGGCAGCCATATGTCCCAGCACAGGCTAAAGCATATGGTACCCAGCTGCCCAAGCCCCTGCGTTCATCAGAGCAGATGACTGTTCTTGTTACCAAAATCTCCCTAATCCTCTGCAAAGTCTGCAGGGCCCCTGGGGGGGTGTGTGGGGGGGTGCCCTCCTCCGCCCCCTCCTGGAACCTGAGAACCCCGGAGAAGAGCCTGCACCGCAGGGTACGTACGCCCTTAGTTCCGGCCGCCGCGCCCCTACCTCGGATGGTCTTGGTGAAGGATTTCTCCCAGGCGTACATTTTGATCAGCTTGATGCAGGTCACAAACTCGTTCATGGTCTGAACCCGCTTGTCCGTCACCGAAACGGCGGATCTGCGGAAAGCTGAATTGAGCTTCGCCATGGACACCTGAAGGTAAAGGCACATAGACCGTGTTCAGGGACGCGTGCTGAGCTGCCATCGTCCGTCCCGAGTCCCCGGGATCGGGGTAGGCGTACCAGGGGAGGACCTGGGGGAGGCTGTCCCGAGGCCTGGGCGACCTGGAGAAGCACGCTGTGCCCAGGAAAGAGAGCACATCGGGGGCGCCAGCGGCCCGGGCTCCAGGGGCACACCCCGGGAGGGGCGCCTCCGCGCAGGTCCGTGACGGCGCGTGTGAGACGCCAGCGTGACGCAGTGCCAGTTGCAGCGGCCGGCCGTTACCTGGATGGGGATGAATATGATGTACACGGATATCCCGATGAGAGCCGTGGGCCCCAGAATGAAAAAGGCGTACACCGCACAGACAGCCATGAGGACGGGGATGGTGGCTGGCAAGGGACAAAACAAGGCAGCTTCAAACAAGGAATAGCTATCACTGGATAGAATGTTGAGCACCTGGAAAGAAAGCACAGGGGTTCAGGCGGGGAGGCGAGGGTCACCAGGCGTCTTTGCCCCTGGGGACTGCCGCAGGGGCTGAGGACGGAGGAGAGGCGCTGCCTTACAGGGGATGGGGCCCGATGTGATGAGTTTTGTGGGTCTCATTCTGGTCAGTCTTTCAGAACCAAGATTACCAAGGAGGAGAGAGGAAAAGGGGAGCATGCCCGAGGGGCGCCCTCCTTATCTGAGGCACAGCCTGCTTTGTGGAGGGGAGCGCGTGCCCCGCTAACAGACGGCCTTCCCCAGCCTCCTCTGTGGAGGGAGCGTGGCCGTGTGACTACGTGAAGGGCAATGAGGTATATACAAGCCGAAGTGCCAGGTGGGACTTTGGGGGCACATCCCTAACGGGCGCCGACTCAACTCAGAGGCCACACCCCCGCGGTCCTTCTCTGCTCCCTCCTATCGGCTCTCTGAAATGTGGCTGGGTGCCTGCGTCCCCAGCACCCCCCCCCCAAAACCGTTCCGGGAGCCATGTGCTAGCATAGGGAGGAAGAAGGATCCGGAAGCCACCACAGCGGCCCTGGGTCACTTGAGCTCCTCCAGACCCTCTTCAGACAGAGTGACGGAAATTTGTTTCATTCAACCCGTGCTTGTGCAGGGCTCTCTGTTCCATGCATCCTAATCGAAACACGGTGCTGTGAGCCCCCCTCACGCCGCCTGGGGTCCCCTGGGCTAGGGCGGCTTTCTTGTGTGAATGGCGAGGATTGCATCGCCAAGGATTAAGGGCTTAAGAAAATGGGAACCCTGGGCCCTGGCCAGATGGTTTGTTGGATAGAGCATCGTCCCGGTGCCCCAGGGTCGCAGGTTTGATCCCTGATCAGGGAACGTACGAGGAGCAACCAGTGAATGCACAACTAAGAGGAATGGCGAGTTGATGCTTCTTCCCTCCTCGCCCCTCCCCCCCCCCGAACCAATGGAAAAATTTTAAATGAAAATAAGAAAGAGAATGTCAACTCGGAAGCCCAGCAGGTATGGTCTTCATGCGGCGTTGATACCCCACACCCCACGCCGATGGGGTCACCAGATCCGGCCAGTTGGTTTCACTGCGTGACTTAGCGTGCTCTCCGTGTCCTTGCTGACCATCAGAGGGACGGGACGGGTCACCCCAGAGCCCAGGTGGAACCGGGAAGACTTCCCACTCTCTCCGGCTTGAACGGGGCCCTCCTGTCCCTGATGCCTCCAGCGCTGTGAGTCCCTACCACCTCCCCCAGCAGGGACAGTGGCAGACGAAAGGGAGGCAGACGCTGTGTCCAGGAAGCCCACCTGACCGCACAGAAAACGCAGGTTGTCATTTTCTGGTCAGACTCCTCCCGGACCAGCTTACCTCGCCAACGGAGATGTGTGTGAGGGTCTTAAAGGACATCAGGTTCTCGAACACCAGGGTGGACACGGCCACCTTCAGCCGGATCGCCGTGCGGTAATTGATGGCCCAGGCCAGGGCCCAGAAGATGACTTTGGTGAACTCGGTGGCAAAAAGGGCCCCACACAGGCCGACGCCAACCCAGGCGCTCCTGGAGATGCTCTCGGTGTGCTGGAGGATTTGGTGGATGAGAACCGTCTGGAAAACAGCGCGGGGTAGGGGAGAGGAGAGGGCCGCTGGGGCTCGGGGTCGGGCCGGCGCCTCCGGGAATGTCGGCGAGCTGACGTGACCAGGCGGCCTCTTTCATCAATTTCGGTGCCCGCCGCTGTGCTTGGCAAGGATTCGCTCTGTGAGAACTTGCCCCCAAGGAACTCAGAGATAATGACAATGTGCTAAACCCACCAGCTCAGAGACAGGAACTGAGGCCACCCTCTGTCTGTCTGGGGGCCCGGAGACAGGGCAGGAGGAGGCCGCCACCACTCACCGGTCCTATGGCAGCCATAACGATGCACAGGATGTTGGCCACAATGTCCATCAGCACACGGGTCCTCTGGAACGCCCAGACCACTCGGCCCAGAGAGGCCCTCTCTGGGCCCACCCTTTCCACTTCCTCATCCCAAAGGGTTCGAAACCTGCAAGGAAAGAGGAGGGAGAAAGGAAGAGACCTGCTTCCCACCTGCTGTCCTAAGCCACTCCAGTGGGCCAGCCTCACAAGGGGGCTTCACAGGGCTCCCACCCTGGCAGGGGTGGCCTCAGCTGGGCAGCATGGACTCTCCGCCGTCCTCTACGGGGCGGATGGCACACGGGAAGGGGGGGGGGAGCGGGAAGGAAGCTGGTGCCTGGCGTCTGGGGACTGTCCAGGCTTTCATTTCCTCTCCCGCTGCCCATCTCTGGCACAGAACCAGGGCTGATGAGAGACAGAGACACGGAGCAACCAAGAGAAAACTCTTCTCCAGGCGGGCGAGCTTGTCCAAGTCGGAGACTAGGAAGAAGGGCAGGAGCGAGGGGAAGGGCTGATGTGACGCTGTGAGGGCCAGGACTCCTGGGGAAGACTCAGATTACAGCCCTCTGCAGAGGGGGCCATTGAAGCTGATATGACACGAAGATGCTGCATATTAGATAAAAAGAAAGAAGGAGGGAGGGAGGGAAGGAGGAGGGGGAGGGAGGGAGGGAGGAAGGAGAAAGGAAAGAAGGAAAGAGAGGAAGGAGGAAGGGAGGAAGGGAAGGAGGAAGGGGAGGAGGGGGACGAGGGGAAGAAGGGAACCATGCTGGCTGCTCTGAGACCACAGATTACGGGGGAAGCAAAGTCAAAAGCAGATTGACCACAGTAAGAAGCTCGGCATCCAGGGCAGACAGACCCTGACACTGGATGGAAAGTGAACGCGTTTAAGCACAGATGGACAGAGAGGAACAACAGGACCCACTGGTGAATTGGGTGTGAGTGCAAAGGAAAGAGGGACCAAGGACCCGTTCCCTGGTGTGGCTGCTGTGTGACTGGAGCTGGCAGGGAGGGGAGAGGAGGAGGAGGAGACAGGGAGGACCCTGCGCAGCTTCAGACGGAAGACCCCCGTGCAGCCGCCTCGTTGGATGAGGGGCATGCAAACTCAAGAGCCCGGAAGAGATGCGTGTGAGCTCGTGTTTGGTGTGTAAGCCTTCCGCGTGGGCCCAGTCACTAGGACAGAACACAGCCTGGTAGATGGGAGGGTCTGAGCCGGTGTCGGGAACAAGGACAGAGACTACTGGCCAGGGAGGCGGGAATCCCAGCACAGAGCCTCCGGCCCAGCCCCTGGTCCTCGGTTGCTGGTGATGCCCTGCAGACTGAGATTTCTGCAGGGCACACGGGGGGAGGGGGAAGCACGAGTGTAGAGGTCACAGCAGGACCATGAGGGAAACGGCCAGCCCTCGAGGCATGCACTCCAGGCTGCACTTTGCACTCTAGCCCCGTGACCCAAGGGAAGGGAGGCTTCCAGAAGCCACAGATGCACAGAGGGCTTTGAGAACTTCCCCACGTAAGGCATCATGGCCCATCAGAACCTCCAAGTTCAGCGCGGCGGTTAGAAAAGAATGACATTGGGGTCCTTGTGCTGACACAGAAAAGCCGTATCGGCCCTTACACTGTGCTCCGCCCTGTTGAAACGACAGACAGACACGGCCCGTGCGTGGGAGGAAGGGACCCGGGTCTTGAACCGCCGACAGCGGCAGCAGGCCCACACAGTTAGCGGCGCCCACGTGTGGGCGCGGGGCAGGACGGGGCACGGGCGCTTCCAGGGCTTAAACGTCCATTACTTCCACGTTCCTACAGAGACCAAGATTGAGGTCCAACCAGTGCGACCGATGCTTTTGCAAGTCAAACCTGTCGAGTATTGGAGCGCCTCAGAGTTCAGCCGAAACCTGTTTTGTGGTGTGAAAGCCCACCTACGGGTTTTAAAGGGCAACACAGCTGCTGCCCGCAGCTGTGTCCAGCAGCCCAGGTGGGCGCCAGCCAGCAGAGGGCAGAGCCCTCACACCAGCGGACAGGACGCCCAGCCAGACGGTGCGGAGCCTCAGGCGGGGCCCCGGGCTGTCCTGCCTTGCTACCAGCTCTCTCTCCCCAGTCCTCACCTCCCCAGAGACTGGACTGAGGTCGCTCAGCCCAGGGCACGTCTCAGCCACTGAGAAGGGGCCACCAGGACCCGCAGCTGTCAGTGTCCGCACCGGGGAAATGGGAGCGCACTCACTGGCCCGCGGTCCCCTCTCCCGAGGTGACCCAGGTGCATCCTGGTACCTTTTGGCGTTGGCGTCGGATGAGTCGTACGGAGACAGTGGGGGCAGAGTGTCCACAGTCAGCGTGTGCTTGTAGCCTCTGACCATCACTGGTGTGAGCCAGGAGAACGTGGCGAAGGAGAGCAGTCCTGCATCGTCCACGGGGTTGGGCGCCAACCTGAGACAGACGAGGCGAGTGGGTTCGGGGATGTGGCGCTCTCGCACACCGTCCCCGGCTCACGTTCTTTACGGTAACGGCCACAGCCATGCTTGGGGTCTGTGGCTCTCACCCCACGGTCCTTGAGGCAGCGACGTGATTGGACCAACCCACGCGGCTTGTGAGAGCCGGTGGTTAAATTTTCAGGAATTTCGCAAGTCAGTCGTTAAAAGTAGACAAGGTTGAAAATTAAATAACATATATTTAAATAGGTTATCTCAAAGACAATAAGTACTTGAAACTTGTCACTTCCTAATTATTTTATTAGGTGTTATTACTGTGGCATCTGAGCTCTTTGGGTTATGTAAGTCTGTCATGTCTGTGTGGAGCCAACACATGTGATAGGGCGCTACTGAACTTCTCCTTAAAGGTGAAACGACTTGTCTCCCTTTCACCCAAGGACAGGAGGGGTCAAGGAGTGAGGGGTTGATCAGTGAATAATGGTGGATGGATGCATGGATAGATGGACACAGACAGATGGATGGATGATGGATGGATGGATGAATGGATGGATGGTGGATGGTGGATGGTGGATGGTGGATGGATGGATGGATGAATGGACAGATGAATGGATAGATGGATGGACAGATGGATGGATGGATGGATGAATGGAGAGATGAATGATTGGTGGATGGATGGATGGATGGATGAATGGAGAGATGAATGATGGATGGATGGATGGATAGATGGACAGATGGATGGATGGACGGATGGATGACGGATGGACGAATGGATGATGGATGGATGAGAAATGGGATGAACGGATAGACGATGGATGGATGGACTGATGGATGATGGATGGATGGATGGATGGATGGATGAATGGATGGATGGACCGACAAACGGGTGGACGGATGGGATGGAGGATGGATGGATGGATGGATGGATGGATGGATGGATGGATGGATGGAAAGGCAGAGGACAAGCATATAAAACACAGCATGGGGAATGGTCAGTGCTCTGACCTAGCCTTCCCTCCAGCCCTCCTTCTGACTTACCTCGCACGGGGTCTCACCGGGATCATGGTTTTCAGGCTGGGGTCATATCTCTCCACAAAGGACCTCCGACGGCCTCGCCGGTCCAGATCAGAGATGAGGTAGGGGTCTTCCCCCACCATCCTGATGGCAGTCTGGAGTCCTGGGCTCTGGGCCACGGGACACTTTCACTCTGCAGTAGAGATATGGAAAGGTTCACCGAGAGATGAGGACACCCCGGGAGAGAACCAGGCAGCCCCTGCTCCACCCCAGCCAGCTCCAGCCCCTCAGACATGGATTCACCCCAGCCTTCCTCATTCAGGGGGGAGTGTGGCCAGAAGCCCACCACATCCCCACTCCACAGTACGGGTTCCTCATTAGCACGGACATTCTTTCCTCCTCTTTCTGTCAGGACCAGCCCATGACCAATGTGAGTCCCAGTCTGACAAGAGAGCCCCATGAAGTAGGGTTTGCTGATCCAGTGTGACTAGAGAGACATTTTTCATTCATACACACACACACACACACACACACACACACGTTTTCTTTCCCAGTTCTCAGCTACCCAGGAGCTTTTGCGTCCACATCCCCCGTTCCAACCCCAGGGTCAGAGCTCCCATGAGCCACCCCTCAGGGCCGGGCACATCTGGACAGTGCCCCCACTTCTGTGACCACTGCTCCCGAGGACAACCCAGAGTGCCTGCCTGCCTGCACACCCATCGCCCCAGTCTCCCGTCTCCCAGACCCGAAGGACAGGCACCATCCCTGAAGGTGTTCCTCGTCCCCCTTCCTGCGGTCTGTTCTCACCCTAAGGTTCCAAGACCTCTCCCCGTAGTCTACAGATAAATTCTCTTCTTTTACCCAAACTACCTCGAATTGCTTTCTGCCACTTGCAATCAGAGCCCTCACTGTTATATATGGCAGGGAATTCATGGCTGGGAACATCAAATAAACCAATTCCCATCAAGGCTTTCGTGGCTGACAGACCTACGGCCTGTCGGTGTTCGGAAATGTCCTCAGACGCCAGCCTGTATAAACTCCTCGTACAGAAAAGGAGACGGATGTCGAGAGAGAGGAGAAGGGACTCACTCGAGTGTGTGTGCAGGGCTGACGTTGGCGTCCTGGCCAAATAAGACGCCTCTCATTCATGTCTCCCCCGCCCCCAATAACGGTTGGCATCCATCCACTAACCAAGGGCCTCCCTGGGAGCTGGAGGATCCAGCACCATTGGCCAAGGGACCAGGAGGAGTGTCACCCCCTCCCCATGCCTCAGGTTATAGGCACACAGACCCTGGTCCCAGCTGTGGGTCCCACGGTGGCCCAGGAACTGGTGCCAAACCCCCTTGGCCAAGGTCCAGGAGCCCCCAGAGGACCCTCTCTTGCACCCTTACCTGGGATAAGAGGACCGGTGGGGAAGTCCAGGTTCCCAGGGGACACAGACTGGGGAGCAGCAGAGGCTGGGGCAGTGGCCGACGGGACCCTCAGAGGTCAGAAAAGGAGCGTGGAGTCCACTGAGGAACCAGCCCCGAGCCACTGGCCAATGTCCACGATGACAAAAAGCCAAACAGTACGTTGAAACGAGTGGTACCATCCCATCGGGCAGTCCCGACACAGGGACACACGGACGTGCCCTGGCCTCTCCAGTGACCCTGACACATCTCTTGCTCATCTCCTATGACAAAAAGCACCCCTATAGAATAACATCCTTTTTTTCTTACAGTAAAACTTGAGAATTAAAGTACTTTGCCTCAAATAAGACAAATCTTCCAGAGTGGAAACTGAGGCACTGCAGGGGGAGCCATGTGACCCCGGCAGCAGTCCTGCTCGGAACGTCTTCCGTCGTGAAGCTAATGAATCTAAATGACGTGAGTGCCGAGGAGAGGATTAGCAGTTACCAGACAGGAACTCCCGAAACCTCCTGTCAGCCTGCACGGGTAACCCACACCCCGCCCTCGGTGTGTGCCGCCTGACCCTGCGCTCCAGCTGTGCCCAGCGTCTTCCTCGGTTATTTCTGCCTCTGGGTCTGTGCGCCCAGCACCGCCGCAGCCCGGAACAGCCGGACAGGTCACCCTTCGCCTGACCGGTTCCTGCTCAGCCTGCAAGGTTCCGTTCCGACGCTTCTTCCTCGGGGAAAACTTCCCTCCTTACTTAGCTGCTTCCCCGAAAGGGCTGTGGGGCTCACAGATGTCCTGTTCCCAGCTGTGTTTTTACCGCCCAGACAGTCCCTCGTCCTTAGATGTTTGACACGAATTTGTTGAATGAATGAATGAATGGATGGATGGATAAATGAATGGAATAATGATAGGTATGAGAGAAGTCTAGGACATGTCTCCTCTCCCCCGAAAGAAGGCATGACACTCATGAACATGTAAACCGTAGCATAGTGTTAGCCCTAGGGGGAAAATAAGAGACACTCAAAGAAAATAAAGACCTAAGGCTAAGAATTCCATCAAGCAAATAAATGGAGCACCAAATAGTAGATTAACTCAAAAAAAAGGTAAAAAACACAAGAGGGGTTAATGAGGCAAATAGCATGGTGACAGACTTCAACACAACCGTATTTACCATTACATTAAATATAAATGGAGCAAACACTTCAGTTAAAGACCAGAGATGGTCAGATAGACTATAAAAGCAAGATGCAGTGAAATGCCTCCTACTGAGAGATGCATTTTAAACAGAAAGACACAAGTAGGTTGAAAGTTTACAGGATGAAAAAGGAAACACCACATGCTCAGAGTATCAGAATTGTGCCCCAAGAACCTTCCCCACGAGACCTCTCTTTGCTGGTTTACCAGCAAGCGCTTCACAGAGTCCACCCCCCAACGTGCCACGTCCCTGGCATGTCTGCATTGGCTGTGGGAAGATGGCGGAGGGCTGGTAGCTCCCGCAGGGGTGTTCTGGCCCAAGAACGAAAAAAATCCAGGAAGACCCCCAAACGTGGCGAACTCTGCGACTCAAGGGAGTCTCCTTCCGGCCAACAGATCGGGGGGTTCAGCAAGCCCAGGTGACAGACCAGACGGCCCTCAGGCAGCGTTTCTGCAAACAGTGGGTCACCGGACCCCGGTCGCAAGGAAACACAGGACAAACCCAAAGGGATGACCTACAGCCCCCTCCGGCCTGTGTGCTGCAGACGTGTTAGTTGTCGTACAAGACAAAAGAACGGGAAGAAACGGTTCCGTGGAAGGCCGCTGCAGAGACGGGACAGCTTAAAAGCAAGCCCTTGCTGGGCGCTGGACCAAGGATGCTTCTGCAGCATCTGGGGGGATTTAAATATAGATGGCGGATGGGGTCGCGGTAAAAACTTCCTGATTCTCACGTCTGTACGAGCGGATAAGAATTCTCATAATGACCGTTATGCAAGGGAACGTCCTTCTCCTTAGGAAACAGGCACTGGCACGCTTTGAGGTGACGGAGCAAGATGTAGGCCGTCCACCCTCAAATGTGTCGGGAGAATAATGATGCGCAGAGAAAGCGACGGTGGCGAGCTGTTCATTTGCAAACCGGAGTGAAGGGTGGTTAGGAGGGTCTTTTAACGTTATGATCCTGGTTGCTTTTCTGTCAGCTTGACCATTTCAAAATAAACCGTGAAACCTTTTTCTTTTTTTTTTTTTAAAGAAATCACCCTCAGGGGGACGGATTGTTTCTCCGCCGGTGGAGCTGAGCATGGTTGTCCACGAGTGGTGATTCCACCCCCCCCCTCAGGTGCCGCGCTGAGTGCATGCGTGGCCCCCTTTCCCGCCGGCGTGTCCCCCTTTGCTCACCCCCAGCAGCCTGGGGTTCATCTCCTGGCCAGCTAAATGTTCCCAGACCCTCCGATTCCGGTCCTTCTTCTGAGGGGCGGGTCCCCCTGTCCGTGGAAAGCGCTCACCTATGAGCTCTGTGACTTTCCACACTTTTCTTCTTAATTTTTTATTGATTGATTTCAGCGAGAGAGGAGAGGGTGGGGAGGGAGGGAGGGAGGAACAGGGATCTGCTCCTGCATGCGCCCCGACTGGGGATCGAACCGGCAACCTCTGCTCTTCAGGACACGGCTCTGACCAACCAAACAATCTGGCAGGGCTTCCCACACTCTCCTCGTGGAAGCTTGCCATGGGGGTCCCAACTCGAAGCCGCCAGACACAGGAGTGGGGTCTCCCGGGCCAGCTCAGGGGGTGCGGGGGTCAGCGTGCCCGAGTGGGTGCGGGAGGCCGCCTCCTTGAGCACCCCGCGGGGAAGGCTTCGCTCCCCAACGTGCCTTGGCCACGCGGCAGCTGGAACAGCACTCGGCTATATTTGGCAGTCTCGGGGGAAATGCGAGTTTTTAAATCAATCAGGAAGTCTGCTGTGGCTAACGTCTCTGTGCCCGTCTGTCACGCCAGCCTCTGCCAGGCGCGAGGTGCTGCCTGAGTGACAGATCCGCTCGCTGGCAGGGTGGGGGCTGCCGACGGGGCTGGGAGGGGGGAGGACCCGGCCGGCCAGGGCAGGGCGGCCACCGTGACTCTTCCTGGCATGTCTCTTTCTGCCCACCTGCCCAGAGCCTCTGAGGGTTGGCGGGGGGTGGGAACAACCCCTGTGCAGCCTTCTGCTCACTAGCGGGGTTCCTAGCCTGACCTGAATAGACCAGACAAGGCAGAAGAAGCAGGAAGGTCTCTGTTTAGAGCCAAGGGCACGAACTGGTGCCCTACGGACCACATACAACTTGCAGGTCCGTTTTAGTTTGTTTGTTTGTTTGTTTTGGGGGGGAGGGGCTGCACGGTTTTGTTTTGTTTTTTAATGTTTTGAATTTGAATTAGTAGATCACAATAAAAGAAAAGATAAAGCCCTGTGGCTTGTGTCAAACCGTGAGGAGCTCTGTGTATCCGTGGGGCTGCAACTAACTCACGCCGGGCTGTGTCAGCGCCTCTGGCCGGGCAGTACCAGCTCCAGTTTGCCACAGTCCCCACCGCTCCTTCCAGGCCCCCCCGGCTCGGGGACTCGGGGTGACTCAGCATTTATCACCCCGTGTGCACGGCTGTCTTCCTTCCGGTAGATCCATCTTCCTCTCTCCCTTGTTTCTCTCCAAAGAGGGAGGACAGAAGCTGCTACCTGGAGGGCGTTTCCGGAAGCAGCCTATTCCACCTTGCCCCGAGGCATTCTGCTTTTGCCTCTCCAAACCCAGAAAAGGAACAAGGAACACCGTCTTGGTGGAAAAGTGGATTCTGAGCTTTCCTTCCTGCCCATAATGGAAGTCCTTCCTGAGGACCACAGGCGGGTGCGCTTTTAGTTGGAAAAGTTCCTTTCTTCCTAAGTCCATTCTTAATACCACCCAAACTGCCCATATCTGACGGTCTCACGCCCCCCCCCCCCAACTCCCACAGCCCCTCCCTCCAGGCGCTGACGAGCCTCCAGCTCAGAGAAGCAGTTATGGGAAGCTTTCCTCAGTCCCTGCTGCTCGCCCCTCCCTCCTGTGCTCCCCTGGTGTCCTCAGCACCCGCGTGGGCAGCCAGCCTGGGTGGAAGGGCCCGTGAGTGATGTGTGTGATGTGCGGTGCAGGGGAGAGAGGCATGTGCAGGTGACAGAATGGGGTGGGGCCTTTGGTGACCGGTGGCCGGTGATGCTACTTTCAAATGAGGTCGCCCATTCGGTGAGAGAGGTTCACAAGATCGGAGAAAAGCGAGAGCTCCCAGTGTAGACCCACGTGAGCCCCCACAATAGTGGTTGTTAAAGATAAATCCTGTGGCCCTGGTGGGTAGCTCTGTTCTTTAGACCATCGTTTCCGTACGCCGAGGTGGTGGCAGGCTCGCTCCCCAGTCAGGGAGCACACAAGAATCAACGGATGAATGCATAAATGAGTGGAACAACATATCAGTGTTTCTCTCTCTCTCTTTCTCTCTCTCTCCCCTTCCTTTTTATAAATCAATTTAAAAATGTTTTAAACATTTATAAAATAAACCTTGTGAGTCGATTGTGAGGAGTATAGTGTGTGTGTATAAGAGAGAGAGAGAGAGAGAGAGAGAGAGAGAGAGAGAAGGCGTCATTTATTCAGTGTGGGCTCCGCATGTCACAGATCTGGGAAGCCTCCCTCAGCATCACTGTATTTCCTTTCATGATGCCCAGGGCTCCAGAAGTGGGGGTGCCCTGCCTCGGGGTTCCTGGCGCTCTGGGGGGGGCCCTGGTCCCCGCTTCCTCCCACACGAAGGCAGCCTGTTTGTTCCAGGGGTCACTCACCACAGCCTGTCCTGGGGCTGGGAATCCAGGTCCCCGACTGACTGAGACTGATGAGGGCCGAGAGGAGCCTTACATGGGCAGGAAACGCCAGCGTCTGGGAGGACGGGCGGGAGAAGGGGCCAGCGGGCAAGGGGCTCAGAGGGCGGCTCTCCAGCGCTGTCTCTCCACATGCAGACTGGCCCTGTCCTGTCGGCCCGCAGCCTCTGCCCCAACTGCCCCCCTAACTGCCGCTCCACCGTGCCTGGGGAGGGAACTCCGTAGCACCAACATTCCTTCTGCCCACGTTAAAGGGCACTGCCCCCTGGGGGGGAGGGAACATCCTCCTCCGACCCCCGCTGTCCACAGAAGGAGGCCGGAGGCTGAGGACCAGAGGTTCCCCATGACAGCCTGAGGCAGGACTGAGACCAGCAGCAGCCCAGGGCCCTGCCTCCCCCAAGGTACGCATCCCCCTCCCCGTTCCTGCAAAGGTGAGACAATTCTGAGGTCAGGGATGGGAGGAGAATCCAGTCTTCAAAACACATCTGTTCTTTCATTTCCCTTTCATTTAACCAAAAATAAATACGTGGCAATTTGAGCTTTTTCTTTAAATGAAAGTCTGAGACTAACAGCTAACTCTTTTTTTTTTTTTAAAGATTTTTTATTTATTCATTTTAGAGAGAAGAGAGAGAGAGAGAGAGAAGGCAGGGAGTAGCAGAAAGCATCAACTCCCATATATGCCTTGACCAGGGAAGCTCAGGGCCTTGAACCGGCGACCTCAGTGTTCCAGGTTGATGCTTTTACCCACTGCGCCACCGCAGGTCAGGCAACTAACAGCTAACTCTTGAATATAAAATGGTCCTGTTGATCTCATTCCGAGCTTTCCCAGCTCTGGCGCACGGGTCTTTCCC
Source organism: Rhynchonycteris naso (assembly GCA_037038555.1). NCBI lineage: Eukaryota > Metazoa > Chordata > Mammalia > Chiroptera > Emballonuridae > Rhynchonycteris > Rhynchonycteris naso. The sequence goes on from CM073001.1 coordinate 3,371,384, forward strand.
AGGTGCTTGGGTCCCTTTAAGTCCCTGGGCCAGGGTGCTTTGCTCAGAATATGTGTCCAAGCCCAAAGCTGGCCGATGGACCCCACCGTGGCCAGTGAACATCTGGAAGGGAGCAGAACCCCTAGGTTCGGACATGAGAAATCTTGATTTATTTTACAGAAAGATTGAGACATCACAGCAGACCTTTCTCACCCAATACCCATGGATTTCATGACGGGCTTGGCCGCTGCCCATCGCCTGGTCACTTGCTCCCCCTGCTGGCTGCTCCTGGGGATGTGATTCACCGAGGAGGAAGCCCTCTCTCCTGCCCCAGGGGGAGACAGGGAACCGGAGGGGGGCTGTGGTCAGCCGTGTGGCAAGCAAACCCCGTGGGGAAGGTCCACAGACCAGCGCCTTGGTCAGGTGTGCTCTCCGAATACCGTTTCTAATGCGTAAAGCAAAGCACATAGGATGGTGAAGAAAACCAATTATGCTAACACAGGGTTATCGAAATAGGCGTCAGAAAACAAAATTGAATATCGTAACAGATGCTTCCATACCAGCGCCTGGATGACATGACCCAGCAGTAAGTCTAATAACCGCCATCATTCCAAAGCTGGATGCACAGCCACGGTATTGGGGGGCAGGGGGGTCTGAAACAATCGAAATGAGGTTTGAGACTGTCTGGGGTTTCAATTAGTGCCCAAGTCCCTGGTCCTGCTAATCCTAGTACAGTTTGTTGCCTTGTCCATAATGAATGGGAATGCTAAATTTCAGTAAGGAAAATGGCTTGACCATCTGTGCCTCCTGGGTCTGGGGCTGCCCCCTGGAGCCGCTTCTGGAAGGGCTGGCGGTGGGGCAGGGTCAGTGGGAGCACCACCTCCGTGGATCTGAGCCTCTGCCCACGGTCAATGGGGACACAGTTTGGGCAGAGGTTGTTGACCAAGCTGAGGGCTAGCCTTTGAGGACAGATGAAGGACGCTGGAAACCCTGGGCATGCTCCCCACCAGGATATACCTTATTTCCCCATATATAAGAAGCTCCTCCGTATAAGACGCACCTTAATTTTGGGGCCCGAGATTTGGGGGGGGGGGAATGTATTACATAAAATTACTGAACTCAAGTTTTATCCATCATAAAATTCAGACAACTCCTTATCGCTGTCAAAACTCCCATTCATTATCTTGTCATCTGTGTCTGATGACGAATCACTGTCTTCAAGAATAAGCGCAAAAACAAGCACAAAAAGGCAGGAAACGCAAGTAAAAAAATATCTGCAACCACTGTAGAAGACGCACCTCGTTTTCAGACCCCAAATATTTTGGAAAAGGGTGCATCTTATACATGGGGAAATACGGTAATTGCAAATGCAAGCAACATCAAAGACATTAATATAAGGACGTAGAATCAAATCCTACATTTCCTCGTTACCCGTGGTTTTGTATTATGTTTTTAATCACTCTTTAAATTTTTATTACAAAATAGTTTCGGTGCCCCAAAATAGATAAAAAATCATTTAAAGAAAACAAACTCATGTCTCATCATTCAGGTGAAGAAATAAAATAGTGCGAATGGTGTTAACAAAAAAAACAACACAATTTTTCAAAAAGTTTTGCTTCGTTTATTTTATTATTATTATTATTAATTTTAATGGGGTGACACCAATAAATCAGGGTACATATGTACAATGAAAACATCTCTAGATTATCTTATCATTCAATTGTGTTGCATACCCGTCACCCAAAGTCAAATTGTCCTCTGTCACCTTCTATCTTGTTTTCTTTGTGCCCTTCCCCTCCCCCCTCTCTCTCCTTCTCTTCCCTCCCCCCACCCCATAACCCCCACACTCTTGTCCATGTCTCATAGTCTCACTTTTATGTCCCACCTATGTATGAAACCATGCTGTTCTCAGTTTTTTTCTGTTTTACTTATTTCACTCCGTATAATGTTATCAAGGTCCATCCATGTTGTTGTAAATGATCCGAAGCCATCATTTCTTACGGCTGAGTAGTATTCCATAGTATATATGTACCAAAGCTTTTTAACCCACTCGTCTGCTTCATTGCTTCTTGAGATGCAGGTTCCCGGGTTTTGCTGCACATTAAGAGTCACCTGCAGCTCGGTCTCCACCCCAAACTGTTGCAATAACAACATCTAGGAATGGACCTAAATATTTTTTGAAAAAAATTTGGGGGGGGGGTGGTGACTTCAATGTGCCATCGAGGTTGAGGACTGTTCCGGGGACAGAGGCTGCTGTGAGGGGAGGTGGGCTGGGGCCCTGAGGATGGAGTGGGAATGTGGTCTATTTCCTGTCCTGTGACCCAGGGCTCAGCCGCTGTCCCCGGTGGACTTCCGCAGATCCAGATCTGAAACCCAGCAACCCCACATTTTTTGGGAGGAGCCTGCCATCTGCTGGTCAGCGTTAAGGAATACAAGTTGGCAGAGTTCTTTCTCACAGGGGACATCCCACAGTGGCCCCGGCCCCGCAGCTCTGGGAGGGGACAGAGTAGGGTAATTTGAGTCACCTTCAACCTGCAGACCCTGAGATGGGAGCAGGAGGGGGCCCCAGGCATTCTTCAGGGAACAGGAAGAAAAGGCAAGAACAGAGAGGAAGGGGATCAATCAGGGCGAAGGGATTTTTAAGAGAGAGAAGACAATGACCCAGGGACTGCCCTGGGAAGAGAAGCAGGTGCACCTAAGAAGGCCAGGAAGGAGTAGAAGTGAGTGCAAGCATCGCTGACCAGGGCTCAGGCTTTCTCCTCGTTGGTGGGCGAGCACATCAGCCGCTGTCATAGTTCACTGCCTGGAACAGCCAGCCCATCCTGTCCCAATTCCTGTCATCTGAGCAAATGTTTATTTTTTTAAGTGTCGGTAAACCGCAACCTCACCTCCACCAGGAAGCCTGCTCTGACTGTCCTTTACCTCCTGTCCCTTAGTTCTGTTCACTTGTTTACTGTTTACTCACAAGGGCAAATTCCGTGAGAGCAGAGGCATCATTATACCCCAAGCACCTAACCCAGTGCAAGAAACAGAGCAGGAGATGTTTGTTGACTGAACTGATTTTTCTTATGGCAAAATCAGACACTATAATCTGAAAAAAAAAAATAAAGAAAACTTTGAAACATACTTCCCCACAACAAGGAGGTTTCCCCTGAAGTTAAAAATAATCACCTTTCTGTTGATACATCTATAAGCACTGTGGGAGGGGAGCAGCAAACCGTCTTATTTACAGTGGTCAGATGTTAGGAGGGAACTCTATTTCACCCATCTGTGCTCTAATCAGTAAATAAACAACAAGCATGTGGCAGTCAGCTCCTCTTTGGGGCCTGCCCAGCCTCCAATCCACTCCTCCCTCCTGCGGCTGGAGCACCCTGACCTTCTTCCAGAAAAACAGCCCCTTCCACTCTCCCTTTCTGTGACTCAGGGCAGTTGAGCCCATCCCCAGGCCCAGGTATGAGCAGGTGACCCTGTAGTCCAACAGCCTGGCATATGATTGGTTCAGGGATGAGCACATGACCCGAGTCAGCCCAGTGAGATTTTAGCTTTGGAGTTTGTGCTGGAATCACTGGGGATTGCAGATCCAGGGGGGATTAAGCTGGTGGGATGTGAGCCTCGAGCTGCTGGCAGCCATTCTGCCACCATGAGGAGGGAGGTGGCCAGGGAGTGACCAAACAAAGCAAAGCAGAGCTGAGAGGAGAAGAGAGGCAGAGTCCGCAAGGCAGACCCTTTTGACACTGGCTCTCAACCTAGACTTTTCTTTTCCTGGACCTTCCTGATACCTGAGCCAATCACGTCCCTCTTCCCCAGAAGTCAGCGTGAGGGAGTTTCTGTTCCCTGCAGCTGAAGGAGGACCAGCTAATGTAGAAAGCAGAACAGAGAAGGTGACTTTTTTTAAACTATATATATATTTCTTTTTTTTTTTTTTTTACAAAATCAATAAAACATCATTTGCAACACTTCACATAAATCAATTATAATAAGCTTTTACATTATGATGAAATTACTCAACGTACAAGTCAAAAAGAGAGACACGCGATCATCTGACTCTATGGTCTCTAAGGATGCTGAGGTTCGTGGGTTTGCGGGGTTCCAGAGCAGCCCATTCCAGGTTGCCCCCCCCCCGTCTCCTTCTCCATCCCTTCCCCAGCACCCCTCTGCCCACGTCAGCCCAGCTGTCAGGAGAAGTCTCTGCCATCTCTGTGCCTGCAGGTCACGGACTGCATGCAGGTCTCCAGCTGTACGAGTGCTGAGCCCAGAGAGACAGCTCGGCCACCAGCCCCTGTGTCCCCTCAGCTCAGTGAGCAGCCTTTGGCCAGCAGGGCTGCAAACACAGACCCGGGCTTCCTCTGCAGGACCTCAGGCCTGTCAAACTCGACCACCTGGGAGGTGGGGAAAAGGATGGACACAGCTGAGCTCAGTCTGGAAGGATGGGAGGCCTCCCGGGCGCTGGCCCGAGTGCCCATCCTGCCTGCCACCGACCCCAGCAGGCAGCTCTCACCTTCCCGTTGCTCATGACCAGGATGCGGTCACAGTTGAGGACGGTGTTGATGCGGTGGGCAATGACCAGCACCGTGCAGCCCTGGAAGGCTTCCCGGATCATGCTCTGGATCAGGGTGTCGGTCTGCATGTCAATCGAAGCCGTGGCTTCATCAATAAGGATGATCTGGCAGACACAACATAGGCTGAAGGCCGCCTCCTTGGGCCCCGAGACTTGGGTCTAGTCCTGGGTGGACCACTAATTCGCCGAGGCCCATAGCTGGAAACTGAGAGCTTTGGACCGAGTTCAAAACCCAGCGTGAGCTCTCGTAACCGGTTATATCACCAAGAGAATGTGAGGTCTCCAGCAAGAGCTAACTAGTTTTTAGGGACCAGAGGATTAAATTCTTGTTTAATGAGCCACCTTCCTGTTTGCCTGAGTGAGCGCAGAATGGTGGTGTCCCCAGCAGGGTGGGCATGCATCTCAGGCAGCTCGCAGCCCAGCCAACTGGTCTGTGGTTCTTCCTTCCTTTTACCTGCCCGTGTAGGTATTTGTCTCACTGTTCGTTACTAACAACACGTCTCAGGGAACTAGAGCACAGAAATCATGGTTTCCTGAACGTTACCGCTAAAGATGGGACCGTTCTTAAAATGAGGGCATCGTGCCAAAACCACAGGATGCACAGATATGACAAAGATCATGCGTGCATGTGTGAGTGTGGAGGTGCGTGTACACGTGTGTATGCATGTGTCCGTGTGTTGCCTTGCTTGTGAGAGAAAGCTTGCGCCTAACAAGCCCAGGGGGTCAAATACCTGATATTTACTGGCGAGTTATTTGGAAAACATCAGGAAACGCCATTGGACGCGATTTTTCAAACCTATCTAATTTTGCCCTGGAACAGTCCAGCTCTCAAGTCTCCAACTCTAAGAAGGACAAGGGTGCACCCTGCGTCCAAGCTTTAGAAAGAACAGGCAGTGGACAGCTTTTAAATGGCTCCATTTCTGACCCTGTCGCTTTTGAGTCCTGGGGGTGGACCATTTCAGCTCAGGCACGGGACAGCAGGGCTGCGGTCCCAGGGCGAGCCCAGCCTCCCACGCCTCCTCGCCTCCCCTGGACACGCCAGGGTGTCACGCCCACCCCCGGTGTCCCCCCCGCTCACCTTGGAGTTGCGCAGGAGCGCTCTGGCAATGCAGAGCAGCTGCCTCTCCCCTACGGAGAAGTTCTCGCCGTTTTCCGTGACTTCCGCTTGCAGTTTTCTGGGCAACTTTGCAATCTGTCACATCCGGGGAGACGAGGGGTTGGTCACGTGCGCCAGTGGGGGTGGGGTGAGACCTCACCTGGCCGGCGAGGCTCCCATCCCGTTTTGTCCCACCCTGCGCTCCGCCTGCGCCCCAGCCGCTGCCTCTCCTTCCTCACTGCGCCCTCTGGCCTCTGCTTGATGCGGGCTTAGCCTACGCTCCTCCTCTGCCTGGAAGGTTCTTCCAAAGACCTGTGCCCCCGCCCCTCGGTATCTGCAGTGCCCATTTGGAAGGAGGCCTGGCCAGCCGGGATAAAGGATCTGCTGCGTCCTGAAGTGCTGGGGGTCTTACTGCGGCCAGCACAGCACCCACCCAGAGTGCATCTCCATGCACTGTCTTGCTGCCTTGACCCCCCATGGACCCTAACGTGGTTGGGAGCACAAAGGCCTTACTGGCCTTCCCTCTGCGTGTCCCTGAGCCTAGGACCTGCCCAGCTCACCACTAGTGTCCCGTGTCATCGGTCTGTATTGAGGGATCCCCAGTCACCCCATCTCCGTGGGGTGGATTCAGCCCTGCCCCGAAGCTGCACCCTCTGGGAGACGCCCTGTTGATGGGCAGCCTGAGACCAGGAGGTAGGTCACTTACTGTCTTGCTCAGGAATGTCCTCTCCAACGCATTCCAGATCTGCTCGTCTGTGTACCGGTCAAAGGGATCTAGGTTTAATCTGCCCAGGAGGAAGAGAAGTGCTCAGTGACCACCACGACCACCGAGCACTCTGTCCTGTACACAGCGAACCACCAGAAACGGTCAGAACTGGACGCTGGGTTCAGAGAAACTCATGGAATGACCGTGAGTCGGCATTTCTTGTGCCGACCCGTACCCGTTCCTTCTGCAGGCAGAAGCCGTGAGTTCTGTTGGGGGGGCACCTGTCCCCCGGCCCCCAAGCCCATGTGGTCCAGGTGGGGCTCTCGCACCAGCTCCAGGGGTGAATGGAGCAAGTGACTCAGGAAGTGGGCAGGCGGCAGCCCCGGACCGCAGGGGCTGGGCGGGGTGGGCGGTCAGTCAGCTCACTGTATCTCAGCGTTTTAAGGCCGTCTCTGGGACAGAGGTCTGCTCTGTCTCGGAACAGGGCAGGAGGCGACCACATTGCCTCACAAGGGGACGCTGGAGTCCCCTAGTGTCCTCATGGGAGCCCACAAATGAAGCCAAAGCTCAGGTAGGGGGACACTGGGCCCTTGAATCAGCCTTGGCCTTTCCAGGATTGTGAGCCAAAGAGGACTTTGTAGCTTAAGCCATCTGCAATGTGTGTGTTAAAACATACCTAACATGTTTATCATTGTAACCATTTATAAGTATACAATTCAGGGCATTAAATACCTTCGCAATGTGGTGTAACCATCCAATAACCCTCATCATCCCCAACAAAAACTCTCTTCATCAGGCAGCCCCCCTTTCCCACCCCAGCCCCCGGTCACGTCTGTTCTACTTCCTGTCCGTATGAATGCGTCCACTCCGGGCGCCTCGTTTGCGTGGAAGTACACAGTATCTGTCTGTCCCTCCACGGCCGGCTGACTTCACTTAGCGCAGTGGTTCTTAACCTGGGTTCTATGGAACCCTAGGGGTTCGATGAATCGGTCTCAGGGGTTCGGAGAAGCCTCTGCCACGGAGGCCAGAATAAAGTAATACCGTCATTTGTTGTGAGTTCATGCACTTTGTTGGTTTTGTTCTTTGAGCAAGGGGATGTTCATGCACGGCTCATTTTGTGCACCAGTAAAAAACATATACCTATGTCTTGAATTTGGGGGGAAAAAATCATATTTATTTATCACTAAAGAAGGGTTCGGTACCTCAGGAAAGGTTCAGAACCACTGACTGACAGACAGGGGCAGACAAAAGGAGGTCTACGGTTGTTTGTGCAGAAAATCATGCAACGCTTAGTAAGTGATAATCTGTGAACAAACTCTTTTGCATACCTGCACCTGGAAGCCTGCTTATGCTCACTCCCGCATAGAGCTACACAGCGTGCATAATCACACTTTGTTCATATCTCTGACCCAGTGGTCACCTTCTCCTATTACAATCTGTCAGGTCCTCTGTCTCCGCAGTGCTGCCCCCCCCCGCCGCCCTGGGGGGGGGGACGGGGGGGGGCAGGGGGCAGGGGCAGTGATCATTCATGTAAGTGTCTGCAGTCCCTAGGCAATGTCTGAACTTAGCAGAGTCTCAGGAAAGATAAGCTAAATGGATAGATAAATGAATGAATAATTGAATGAATAGATCAATCAATCAATCCATCGGTGGAGCTCTGGGATCAGTTTATCCTCCTGCCTCTCTGAATGCCCCTTACATGTCCCTGAAACCCGAGGCCTCTGGCTTCACGTCACGCCCATCAGTCTCCCTCAGTCGCCAGTCCTCGGTGGTCCCACACAGCCAACGTGCAAGGTCAAGTAAGGGGCTCTCATCTGGGTGACGTTCGGTCCCCGCGCTGACTTCTGAGGACGTAGAACGTGCGGACAAGAGACTGAAAGCGCCTCTTCCATCTGCTCACGGAGCGGACTGCCCAGATCACTTCTCACTCCCCCCGCCAGGCACGTGCGCCCCGTGAAGAAGGCTTCCAGAGGCCAGCCTCAAAGGTCCCCACGGGGGTGGGGGAGAGAAGAGAATGGGCACCTCCAGACATGTTGGGGTGGCAGCCAAAGCGCCCATGCCGCACGGTGAACTAAAACCTGACCAACCCGTCACATTTTCAAAAATAGAAAGTACGCTAAGCTTTGACGTGGACGCTGCGGTTCACAGAGTGCTCTTGGGTGTGTCAGGGGCTTCTCACGGACAGCTTAGTGCAGTGGCTCGGGTGGGGGGGCGTCACGCGCGGCCCAGACACCAACAGCATCCCAGCCCTGAGGTCTGGTCCTCGCTCCAAGCCAGCCTCTGGCCCCGCATTCACCTGACCGTCCCCGAGAACAGAACGGGGTCCTGCGGGATGACGGACAGCTTGGACCGCAGGCCCTCCAGGCTGACGCTACAGATGTCCACGCCGTCGATGAAAATGTGGCCAGCCGCGGGCTCCACCAGACGAAAGAGAGCCATCCCCAGAGAGGACTTCCCTGTTGGGCGCAAAACGAGCGGGTGTCCGTTTCCTGAACCGGCACAGATAACGCCCGCCCGGTGTGCACTCCTGACCCCCCTCCCTGCCGCGGGCACAGGCTGTTCTTTGTCATCAGGAGCCCTGGAAGGGCTGGAGCCTCTGCTCCGAGTGGTGCCCCAAACCTCAGCCGAGACCGGGGGGGGCACCAGTGGGGCCCACGTATGAAACCCAGGCTCACATACGTTTGGTTTCACACACACAGTGTTACAGTTATTTTTTAAATTCTTTGCCAACATGTAAAAAACAAATGTCAAGATCCATATATAAAATTAAAATCTCATGCTTCCCGCCCCGCGCCCCCGGGGGCTTCCCTGGGAGAGAGGGGCGTCTTCTCCAGCACAGCACATGCCCTCCCTGCCCCGCCATCAGACCCAGCCCCACTGCCCTCCTGGGTACCACGTGCCAGGCCTCTAACACTTCTGAGTGTTCAACCTCTGCTCAAAAGGACAAGGTCAGCGTAGGTGGCCCTCACATCCCTAATCGCCTGGCTCAGGAATGCTCAGTGAATGCCTACTGAGTGAACAGTCACTTGGCCCAGGATCAACAAAGAGCTTTCCTATGTCAGACCTCAGCCCTCCCAGGCTGAGAATAGAAAAAGAATGCACGAAAGAATCCAACCTGAAGCCCTTCAACTGGCAGGAGTATGAGCCCCGCAGGGGCCTGAGGAGGAGTGGAACCATGAAGGCACTAGTCATCCTGGAGGGCTTCCTGGAGGAGGCACCTCTGATACGCACAAGAATAGGACAGGAACCAAGTCTGAACAATGTCTTTGAACAGGTGAAGAGTAGGAGGGAGTGACGCTTGGACCAGATCCTCCCAAAGATGATAGGAGGGGGAGGGAAGGAAAGAAGCCAGAAACAGAGGCTGATAAAGGTCTAGGAAGGGAGGGTGCGGGGACCCAGGTATGACTCCTTGCCCTGTTCTGCCGCCTGCCTGAAGCGCGCCTCCCCTGCACCCGTTCTTCCGTCCTGTCTCGGCTCCAGTCTGGCCTCTGGGGCCACCGTAGCTCCAGGACCAGCGAGCCCCTCACTCTGCTCAACACCTTTGATTTCCCGCACGGCCCCCGCCACCCCCGCAATGACCTCATTTCCTTATCTGATGACTTGTTCTACCCCCCTCCCCCCATCTCCTCCACTGGAGCCCCGTGACAGCAGGGACCTCGGCTGGGTTTTATTTGCCGCTGCCGAAACAGGGCTCGGCAGGGGTGCCGGCCGTTCAGCTCACCGGAGCCGGTCCTCCCCACGATGCCCACCACTTCCTGGCCACGAATCGTCAGGTTGACGCCACTGAGGACGATGGGCGTGTTGTCTCGGTATCTCATCTGGTAGTCCTGGAAGATGATCTCCCCGTGCTGCGGCCACTCGTCGGGACAGCTCGAGCCTTCTATTTGTAAGGGCTCCTCGGGGGCACAGATCTCATGTTCCAGGAAAATAAAAAGAAGTCACCATCCACCATCCACCTCTGCCCACCCCGCCACTGGCCCACCTCAGCCTGTCCCGCATCGTGGTCAAGCTGGGGCCTGGGTGATCAGAGGGACACCCCAAGAGAAACGTCCGTGCTCCCACCCACGTGAAAGGCACATCATTTTATCCCAAAAGAGCAAAGAACCATCCCGGTAGAAAAAACATAGAGAATTTTTCTCTAACTCAGCATCTGAGGCTCTAAAGAAATAGAATCCGGAATGATGACAAGGACATGCAACGATGACAAGGACATGGACCGATGACAAGGACAGTAGAGACACCCCCCCCAGGTAGGCGTGGTCTGCAGCTCACAGCCCTGGCACGGGGGTCCCTCTCAATCCCTAACCCCCAATCCCTGTGCCACAAAGTGGGCGTTTTCACGGGTGCCCCACGGGGGAGGAAACAGGCTCAGACAATGTCAATGACTTGCTTGAGAGCACCCGGCTGACGGCTGACCCCCCCGGGGCTGCCTGACTCCAAGCCCAGGACTCCCCGTCACGCCCAGCTGGGAGTGTCGGGAGGAAACAGAGTCACCTGGCTGCTAGCCATGGCCCCACTGCCAGGACAGTGTCACCCCAGGGTGCCTCGTTTAAATCCGCTCTGAGGACAGGGGCACGGGGACCTGGCTGTGGAGGGCTCTGCCAGCCCCTGGCTGTGCAATCTTAGGCATGACGCTCAGCCTGGCCAGCCTCAGTTTCCCCTTCTGGATAATGGGGAATCATAATCAATGGACTGTGTGGAGCGATTCTGTGATTTCGTGAGAGAGTCTGTATAGAATCATACTGAGCCTCTGCTACAGGCCAGGCCCTAAGCACTCTCCATATAACTGTAATCGTTGCAATGACCCAGCAAAGCTTCCACGGTGGCCTCCCCCATTTCAGAGACGGGGGCAGGGAGGCTGCCTATACTCTCCTGGGTTTACAGCTGCTTCAAGCGGCAGAGCGTGGGCTTGAGCCTGTGCACTGAACTGCCGTGACAGAAATAGAGGCAATAGTGATGATAATGATTATTGTCACTATTACTGTTATTATTGTCATTAAGTACTAGGCTTGGGTGACCCTCTCCATTCTAAAACGGGAAAGTTATTCCTTCCATACCCAGGAACGCTAGCATGTGGAGAGATCGGTCCAAATGAGCCGATGGGTGGGAGAGCGGCAGGGAGGGGACGAAGCAGGCGCGGGGAGGTGGGAGGGGCACCCGGAGCTCTGGGGGCCCCCGGGGGGAGTCCCAGACACAGCGCCGGGCCCACCTTCATGTACTGCTGGATCCTCTCTACTGCCGTGAAGTGAGCCTCCGACTCCGAGCCCAACCGGACCATGGCCTGGAAGTTGCATGCCAGCTGGGAGGGAGGGGACACAGCCCATCAAGTGGCTGCCTGGGGGTGGACCCAGGCCCTCCACATTTCTGGAAACTGTTCACTGCCGCACCCCCCCCTCCAGCGCGCCTCAGACCTAGAATTTCCCACAGGAATGAGCACATCTCTCTGGTGCCCCTGAGCCTGCTCCTGAGTTTAGGTGCAGCCGTGCGGGGCAGCCCTGGACGAGACTCCCACTGACATACCCCCCCAGTGCACCTCAATGCCCAGAGAAGCCCGGAACCAGCAGGGGGTGCCCCCTGGGCACAACCCTCACCTATGGGGGAAAGCAGCTGGTCGATGAAGGCACCTGTCTATCTCTCAGCCTTCAGGGGACAGCCCTGGGAGCACCCTACACGCTTCTCAGGGGACCCCAGTCGAGTCAAGCGCCGGTGACCTAGAACCGTGATCTGAACGACACACTCTCATGGTGGGGACCCTCCTTCCCTGGCACCGTTCTGCCCACTCTGTCCCGTTTTCCAGAAACATTTGCAAATCATCTGCCTGCACCCAAGTCCTTAGGGTCGACTCTGCCTCCAGGGGAGCCCAGGCTGAGAGGCATCTCGGGGACCCCAGGGAATTGCAGACACCACAGATGAGGACACCGGGGCCCAGGAAGGGGAAGTGACGTGTACAGAACCCCTGGGAGCTGCAGGGTGCGTGGAGAAGTCATGAGGTGCATTCAACCAGCGGACAGCGTGCATGCTGGGGTCACGGGGCCGAGCGTGAGGCCCTGGGGCTCAGACTTGGTGCGTGAGGGTGGCAGAGAGACCCCGGGGGTCCCAACTACGCTGTGGCATGAGAGTCCCCAAGCCTGGAGCTCACTCTGCCAAGAGGGTGGGCCGTGGACGGGAAGGCTTCTGAGGTGGACGGAGGGGGCAGACTGGGAGTCGTTACCCCGGACACAGACGGGGACGGGGCAGCTGACACGAAGCAGAACATTTGTGTTCTGCAGCCAAGTCAGAACTCCGGACAGTCTCTCATTAGCTCTCGGGGTGACAGAGGCCAGGGAGACCTGTGTGCACATAGCACTCTTGGGAGAGAGGGGCTCTGCCACCCTCCCCTGCACTGGCTCAGGACAACCTCTGTCCTGCCATCAGCCAGGGGCAGCTTCTGGCCTCAGTGACTCCGGGTCCCGATTGGTGTGGCACGTCCCGCAGCGTTCTGGAAGGCGTGGGAGCAACTCTGTACTGGTGTGTGTGTGTGTGTGTGTGTGTGTGCAGGACTGTGTCAGAGAGAGAGAGAGAGAATGGATAGACCTGTCACTCACTCGTGGTGGGGACACAAACTCTCGAGGTCCCCATTTCCTCCGTGTAAGTCAGGAACGGGAACAGCTCCCACTTACGGAGCATTTATCCTGGGTATCCACCGTGCACTGACCCCCATGTTTACACACGTGCCTCACCAGTCTGTGAGTTATTACCCCCCTGGTATAGGTGGGAAGTCCTGGGCACGAGGAAGGTAATTGCTTCCCCAGAGTCACTGCTCATGGTGGCAGAGCCCGGGCTGAGCCTGCACGCCCCGGACCACACAGGCTAAACCACTTAACTGTGGCCTGTGCCCGTGGTGAGGATGCAATGGAGCAAAGCCCAGCGCGCGTCTGGCTCAGCGCCGGCCGGGGTCTGGCTCCTGGTAAACCGCACAGCAGCCGCACCGGCCAGCTGTCTGAGGGTGCGCACCGCACAGCCGCCTGCAGGGTCTGTGGGTCCCGCCCACGGGCGCGTGGGAGAGGAGGTGCGTGTGCAGATGTGCCCTGCTGCGGGGCCCACTAGGAGCAGCAGCCTTTGCTCACTCAAAGGCAGGCGTCAGTGTTGGGCCACACGGCTATAAAGCCAGTTAGAGAGAAAGTCACGTGAGCACGGAGACCAGTTAGCCACCGCTCCAGGGGAGGGGGACCCTGGGACATGCGGCCAGGGTTCCCAGGCGGGGGGTGGGGGCTAACGGGCTGGCCCCAACCCTGCAGAGACAGCCCTTCCACGGAGTCCGTGGACGTGGGCGTCGACCAGGCAGTGCCCCTCCCCCCAACACCCCTGGAGGAAAGCGCACTTCCTCATCGGGACCCCGAGGCAACCTGTCTTTAAAATCTGATTCCCAGACCCCGCCCAGCCTGGACCTGACTCCGCGCTCTGCAGTGGGGTGGCCTTGTCAGCCCCACAGGGGCCCAGGCTGAGCAAGCCTGCAAGAACTGGGACCCGTCCCTGTTACCAGCCTCCCAGAGAACTCAGAAAAGTTGGACAACTGGGCCGGCATATGAACAGTAAAGTGACACCACTGAGGGGTCAGTGCTCTGGCTCTGGCTCCACTTCTGATGCCCTGTCCGTTCCATCCACTCATTCCCCTCTCTGGGCCTCAGTTTCCCCACCTGCACAGTAGAGGGTAGGACTCTGTTGTCTGCAGGCTCCCCTTCAACTCCAATATTCTGTGACCCCACTCACTGCCTTTAAATACAGACTTCCTGGCTCAGAGGTGACAAGGACACAGGCAAATTCAGAAAGCCACGCACATGGCTCCTGAGGTGACAAGTGGCCCAAGCCCAAGGTGTAATGGGAGCCCCGTGGGCTCCACTGCCTGCACCCCTCCTCACCTGCAGGATGAAGCTCAGAACCATGGCTTTATAGGAATGGGAGGTAGAGGAATTGTCGAAAGCCACAAACAAGGCCACGGCCAAGGTCACCAGGTTGGTGATGAGCTCCACCCTCAAGGCCACCCATCGAGTGGCAGACAGAAACATCAGTATGTAGTTACTCTGCACGTCGGTCAGCTTTTTAAACCTGAGGGAGAAAGGACGGCCCGAAAGCCACATGTCAGTCATGGCTCCCCAGGGGCCACTCAGGGTACTTCCTCCAGCATCCGGCTCCCCGCTGCCACCAGCACAACGGTGACTTTCCTCTGGGGGAGTTCCTCCCCTCCCCCTCTCTCAGCCGCGGAGTTGACCCAACCCCAGACCTAGGAGTAGGCTCTGAGCGACCGGGCCCTGGTGACGGGTTCAGGGGTGGGTACGTTACCCTCACTCGGCCAAGCAGAGTGAAGCAACACCCGGATCTGTGTGTGAGCACCCTGTCCACCTCCGAGTGGGGGCTGTGTCTGTCTGTGCCCCCTGCAGGTGCTGAGCGAGCCCCTGAGAGGCTCTGACTGCAGGAGAGCATCGCTCAGGGACCCCTGGTGTCTGCGCAGTCCTCAGGTGCTCTCCAGGGCCACCCGGAGAGTGAGTGCCATGGTCCACCCACTGTATCAACTCACCAAGCACATACCCTCTCCCATGCGCACACCTGACTGGGCTCGGAAGGCGGCTCAGACGCTACCTCCCCTCAGAAGCCTTCCCTAACCCCCTCAGCAGACGACCTCTTTCTCCTCTGAACTCTTCTGGCATTCTGTCTGCTTTCCTGTCTGCTGTCTGTCTGTCATAGTCACGCCTGGGTTATTACAGCACTGTCTCCCGTCTTCCACCAGACTGGACCTGGTGTCAGTCTGTGCAGACCATGTCCGATTGGTCTTTACATGTAGCTAAGTCCCTCTGCCAACATTTAGGCCCAGCAACAATCACTGGGATTTTGTTTCAACAACCAGGTGGAAGGCAAGCCCATGGGTGTGAATAGTAAAGGAAATTATGTTATTTAGAAACCTCTGTTCCTTCTTATTTTATGAAAATGAGATACCTGTTTAGAAATGAAAGAAAAAAGAAAACATGAAAAAAGCGCTGACCTGCCTGACCAGGTGGAGGCGCTGTGGATAGAGAGCCGACCTGGGCTGCTGATGACCCAGGTTCGAAACCCCCAAATCGCCAGCTTGATTGTGGGATCATTGACATGACCCCATGGGGGCTGGCTTGAGCCCAAGGTCACTGGGTTGAGCTCAAGGTTCCTGGGTTGAGCTAAGGGTCACTGGCTCAGCTGTAGCCCCCCCCCCCAGGTCAAGGCACATATGAGAAAGCTATCAATGAACAATTAAGGAGCCCCAACAAAGAATTGATGCTTCTCATCTCTCTTCCTGCCTGTCTGCATGTCTCTCTCTCTCTCTCTCTCTCTCTCTCTCTCTCTCTCTCCCTCGCTTAAAAGAAAAAGAAAGTGCTGACCCAGGGCTACTTCTTACTATAAATTATATTAATAGACATATGTACCACCCTTAGGTGTGTCGGGGTTCCAGCCATTTTCTGCATCGCGTACAAGTTTTATTCTCATAGGTGCGGTCTCACAGAGGAGGCTGGAGACTCAGAGATATCCATGGGCTGAAGCGATGTGCTCTCTGACCCTTCTGTGAGGACGCTGGTCTCGGGGCTCTGCTCCCACTCCCTCCCTGCCCCCACCCCGTCCCACCACGCTGACCAGGCCCGCCGCACTCACTCGCTGATGAAGTCGTGGGTCTTCCCGTAGACGTGGATGGAGCTGAGGCCACGCAGCGCAGTGAGGACGTGGGAGAACAGGGAGGAGCGGCTGTAGTTCTCCAGTCTCTTGAACACGTTGCTGGCCCTCTTGAAGTTCCTGCAGCAGGGAGGACAGGGCGGAGGGCGGTGAGGTGACGCAGATCCCCTGCTCAGCCTCGGGGGCCCGCCCTGGTCCCGACTGCGCCCAGTCTCAAACCCCACCACCACCACCGTCGAGGAGCCCGTCTGGGAGCAGGAAGAACCCACGCACGTGTAGAAGATGAGGGAGACGATGATGATGCCGACGCCGATCAGCAGGATGAAGGGGGATACCACGCTGGAAACGACCAGGCTGACAGTCACCGCCAGGAACAGCAGCAGGAACTGTTCAGCCATGATGGGCAGTAACTGGTCCAGCTCGTCCTGGTCCCCCGTGAAGCAGTTCAGGAGCCGGCCGGCGGGAGTCGTGTCAAAGAAGCTCATGGGATAGCGGGAGACCTGGGGGGACAGGAGGGGACATGACCGGCCTCCCTGGGACATGACCAGCCAGCCCTGAGGCTCCGAAGAGGGGCGGGGCCCAGCCTGGCGTCCAGCAGAGGCAGCGTGGAGCCCCCGTTCCCAGCTCGGACTCCAGGGTCAATCTGCTCGGACTCCTCCATCTGCTGCTGGGTGACCTCGGGCAAGGTGCTTAACCCCTCTGAGTCCCAACGTCCTCATTTGTGGAAAGGGGAGGGTGATTACCACGCTTCACAGGATGGTGGTGAAGCGCGTATAACTCTGTAAGTGCACTAAAATACGTGTAAAGGTTCTGTGAGTTGCATCTCAATAAAGCTGTTATTTATGGAGGAAGGGAGGGCCGGAGGGGAGGGGGAAGGGAAGGAGGAAGGTAATATACAGAAAGCTGGGAACAGAACCCGCCGGGGACACAGTCCCCCGTTACTGCTAGTTCTTACTGTTTCCTGTGACGGGACCGTGTTCACTCAAGATCACCCGAGATCATTAAGGGCAATTCCACCGCGATGCCACGAGACTTGCGGTCTCGGGCGGCATTTCACCACGACGGCCCCTCCTCCAGGGCGGATTCCGGGCTTGCTCTCTAAAAGCCGTGAGCGGGAAGCCCTTTGAAGAGTGTGAAGCGTGTTTCACTCTCACCACGGCATCCGGTACAGCGTCCCCTTGACGGACGTGGAGATCGAAGCCCAGAGGAGGGACTTCGGCTTACTGATCTGCTCATGGTCACCCCAGTTGTTAATGGCGACACCACGGCC
Source organism: Rhynchonycteris naso (assembly GCA_037038555.1). Taxonomy (NCBI): domain Eukaryota; kingdom Metazoa; phylum Chordata; class Mammalia; order Chiroptera; family Emballonuridae; genus Rhynchonycteris; species Rhynchonycteris naso. The sequence goes on from CM073001.1 coordinate 3,388,665, forward strand.
TCCCAAGGCCACCTGCCCCAACCCCAGCACAGCTACAGGCTCCACGGGAGGCGTTTCTAAAGGCTCCCGGCGCTGACCTGGGAACCAGCAAACCAAACACCGTTGGCAAGCCTTGACGGCAGAAAAAGCCACAAATAGAAGTTAGCAATTTCTGTGACTGACAAAACTCGAGAAAGGAATGGAACAGGAGTGCGGGGGAGGAAGTACCTTATGACGCCTCCTAAACAGTAATTATCTGAGTCATGACGTGTGCCGTGTGGCACCTGCCACCGATACCGTGGACCAGGTGCGGTTCGCCACATGCGCACACTCTCGGGAGGGGCGATGAGCTTTCTTGCTTTTTCTGCTTCGAAGTTCTCTTTCATCTAATCTGCGGACTCTTTGGTCACATGCATGAGCAAAGTCAGTAAGAGCTGTCGCAATCACTTGGAGGCACCAAGGAGCAAAATGACCGTCCCCTCCAGGGCCCTTAGTGCCCATGGGTATAGGCAGGGGAGGTTGCGGGGGTGGGGGGACAGGGAGAGAGAGGGGCTGGAGCAGCGCTGAGTTCTCCTGCAGTGGGGGAGCTAGTTTTGTGAGAGCCCTCCATCCCTCAGTGCTGGGGACAGAGGGTGGGGAAGGCAGGGACACAGGGCAAGGCTTTCTGGTTGCCTCTTTAAGTATCAAAACAACCTGGTTTTGCCCTGGCCAGTTGGCTCAGCGGTAGAGCATTGGCCCCACATGTGGAAGTCCTGGGTTCGATTCCCAGCCAGGGCACACAGGAGAAGCGCCCATCTGCTTCTCCACCCTTCCCCCTCTCCTTTCTCTCTATCTCTCTCTCTTCCCCTCCCACAGCCAAGGCTCCATTGGAGCAGAGTTGGCCCGGGCGCTGAGGACGGCTCCATGGCCTCCGCCTCAGGTGCTAGAATGGCTCCAGTTACAATGGAGCAACACCCCAGATGGGCAGCGCATCACCCCCTGGTGGGCATGCCGGGTGGATCCCATTTGGGTGCATGTGGGAGTCTATCTGTCTGACTCCCCACTTCTCACTTTGAAAAATTACAAAAAAAACCCACAAAACACCAAAAACCTGTTTTGTTTGTTGTTTTCACAGTTGAGCCAATTTCCTTGGAGATTTGTCCTTTCCCTATGGTTATTTAGAACTACAAAAGCAATTTTAAAATCAAGAAAGCCAAGGAAGAACTAGACAGAAAACATTTTCAAGATGAGATACTGTCTCAGCATTAAAATACGAGTAATTAACTTGTGGCCTGGGCACCCGATAAGTCTGGAATCTCAGGGTGTGGAGGCAGAACCCCAGACACCGTCCAGAGGGTGCCGTCCTCACAGGCCGGATGGAACAAGTGCCAGGCCTGGGGGAGAATCTTCGTCCCCCGCCACACCGCTGCTCTTTGTCTGCGCGCGGGGAAATGCCTCCGGCTCATCCTCCCAACACGCACACTCTTAATGTCGACACAGAGTGCGTTCATTCTGCACAGCGTGACGGGCACCCTCCTCCCCTCCTGACAACCCCCGCCTGACCCTTGGAGCCCCAGCCCCCCTGAGTTCCACCCAGGTCCTCGGATGTGCTCTGCTTCTGTTCACCTCCTAATCTCACGCTGGCTAATTCCAACTTCTCTTTCATGTCTTAGCAGAGGCCCCTTCCTCCAAGAAGCCTTCCTGGACTCCCTTCTTCTCTTCACCCGCCCATGCCGAGGTAAGGTACCTCTTGTGTTGTTCCCGCCCTGTGTGCCCACATCTCAGGGGCAGCTTTGCATGCTGCGTCACAACAGCCCGTCTTCTCGTTCGTCACCCTCCATCGATCGTAAGGCCGAGGCGGTCCAAACCACACCTGCACTGTGCACTCACCGCCGTGAGCCCAGCACCCACCACAGAACTGGGCACACACTGATAACTGATATGTGAGAGAGAGCAGCGACGGTTCCACGATGTCGCTGTATAGCACAGCAGCGTGATACCATGGACAAGTGGTATTCTAACCAGAACACCCAGTTTCTCAGGCAGAAACGTGAGGGTACTAATGTGGGGGGGGGGCGCAGGGCCGTTATAAGCAACTCTATATAGGATAGTACACAGCCAACAGAGGCCAGGATCCCTGTGACCATCAAACCCCCAGCAAGGGACCCTGGAGGGTCAGACCACACCCCCAGCAGCAGGGAAGTTTCAGTACAACCTCTTCGGCCTGCCTGCATCCGCCTGGCAACCCAGTGTCCACCTGCAACAGTGGGACACTCGGGGAAGGGAAAAATCCATGGAGACAGTAAACAGACGTACGACACCAAGGGTGGACCCGTGGACTTCAGTTAATAATAGTAGGGCCCTCGCCAGACCAGGCAGTGGCGCAGTGGATAGAGTGTTGGACTGGGATGCGAAAGACCCGGGTTCAAGACCTCGAGTTCCCCAGCTTGAGCGCGGGCTCATCTGGCTTGAGCAAAAGCTCGCCAGCTTGGACCCAAGGTCGCTGGCTCCAGCAAGGGGTCACGTGGTCTGCTGAAGGCCCGCAGTCAAGGCACATGTGAGAAAGCAATCAATGAACAACTAAGGTGTTGCAACGGCAATGAAAAACTAATGATTGATGCTTCTCACCTCTCTCTGTTCCTGTCTGTCTGTCCCTATCCCTCTCTCTGACTCTCTCTGTTCCTGTCTGTCTGTCCCTATCCCTCTCTCTGACTCTCTCTCTGTTCCTGTAAAAAAAAAAAAAAAATAGTAGGGCTCTGGCCTGTTGGCTCAGCGGTAGAGGATTGGCCTGGTGTGTGGAAGTCCCGGGTTTGATTCCTGGTCAGGGCACACAGGAGAAGCGCCCATCTGCTTCTCCACCCTCCCCCCTCTCCTTTCTCTCTGTCTCTCTCTTCCCCTCCTGCAGCCAAGACTCCATTGGAGCAAAGTTGGCCCTGGCACTGAGGACGGCTCCATGGCCTCAGCCTCAGGTGCTAGAATGGCTCCAGTTACAATGGAGCAACAGCCCAGATGGGCAGAGCATCGCCCCCTGGTGGGCATGCCGGGTGGATCCCGGTCGGGCGCATGCGGGAGTCTGTCTGTCTGCCTCCCCGCTTCTCACTTCAGAAAAATACAAATAATAATAATAATAACAACAACAGTAGGTCCATCTGGGCTTGTCTGTGGTAACGAACGCCCCTCACCAGTGTGACATGTTGCTAAAAGGAGAAGCACGGGGTGGGGAGGGGTGTGCGAGAACCGTGTCCTTCCCACTCTGTCTTTCTAAAGCCGGAAACTGCTCAGAAAGGAAAGTCTAGTATAATTATAAAGAGGAAGAACGCGGGGCAAGGTCAGGCCCGTACCCGGCTGAAGAGCGTGTTGTGCAGCGCGGTGGACGCCCTCCTCGTGACCGCGGTGAAGGTCACTGACGAGCAGACCCCCACACCAGTCAGTGCCAGCAGGCTGAGGCCGAACACCGTCTCGTAGAAGGACAGGAGAGGGTTGTCCAGTATGTCCCCTGGGTCGGTTCCATTGCTCGCTTGGCTGCTGTTGGTCTTCAAGAGAGAGCAGGGATGTGGTGTGGCCACATGCAGGCCGGGTCTGTGCCCCCCGCCCCGTGCTCGGCCACATGCAGGCCAGGTCTGTGCCCCCCGCCCCGTGCTCGGCCACATGCAGGCCGGGTCTGTGCCCCCCGCCCCGTGCTCGGCCCAGAGGTCCTAGAACCCTTGGGATTTCCTAAGAGTTGAGGAGCAAGGAGCGTCTCTTGTTCTGATACGTGGCTTCTAAGACTCTCGGAGTCTCTGGAGCAATGGGAGAGTCTTTGTAGCCAAGGACATGGCAGGGGGCTGGGGCTGGCCTCAGGGTGGAGGCTGGTCACCAGAAGACCCCCAGCCATGAGCAGACGCTTGGAACCTTCCCCCCCCCATTCTGCAAGTCGGAGAAAGGAAGGGGCTGGAGGTTACATTTATAACTGCACATGTCTGTAGGACAAAGCCGGACTCCTGCATGGATTCTACCAGCTTAAGGTATGGGGGGGGGGGGGGGGGAGGGCAGCCCGCCAGTTAAAACGCTTGCTGAGAAAGCTCAGGCGCTGTGGGGAGAGGTGACAAGGGTCATAGCCGACCCCTGGCCTGTCCCCTGAGCACCCTTTCCCGCTCTGTCTACAAAGGGCTCTGGACGGTGAGTCCGCGTCTAGGACAAGTCAGAAGCGCCTCTCTGAGAACCATCCCCTTGGACTTCAGGACCGTGGGCGGGCAGACATAGCCCCCTGAAGGCCTGGACCCCACCTTCCCTGTATAGGTCTCACTTCTCTGACTCGAGGGGGCGGCCACCTTCCCCGCTCCTTCGTTCTCCCTTTAAACCGCCCAGATCTCTCTGCACAGGTCAGAATGGCATGGCGCTCAGCCCTTTCCCTGCCGTGGGCCGCAGCTGCGGAAGCCCTGTCTCCTGGCTCTCGGGGACTTCAGCATGCGAATCTCTCCTGTGGCCTCCCGCCCGGCCCCCGGCGGCGGGAGCCTATTCTGAGTAGCGCAGAGCAAGAAGGCAAAGCTGCGGCCAAAGGAAAAAGGAAAGCATCCCGGGGAGCTGTCTGGGGACAGAAACCTCTTGGTGTGGTCCCCGAAAGACTGCAGGGGTGACAGCTCATTCTGGGATCGCCGGTTAGAGCCCAGACGGGGGGGGGGGGTAGCCGCGAAAGCCCGGTGCCCACAGGTCCCCCCTGATGCCCGGTTGCCCACTCGTTGGGGCAGGCCCTGGGCTGGCTGTGGGCACCCCACTCCCCACGCGCCCACCACGGCACTCACCCCAGAGCCCTGCTCCAGCCAGTAGCTCAGCCACCAGGTGTTGAAGGTCACGAGCAGGATGAAGGCCACCATGAGAAGGAGAACCGAGACAAAGACCGCGTACCCTCCAGCTGCCTGAATATAGTGGTGGTAGACACGCCAGGTCAGGGAGCCTTTCTCCATCTTCTCCTTCTTGGTGAGCTCATTGTCCAGGCCTGGGGCAGGAGAGGAAGAAGGACACAGTGTGCTTCCCAGTTTCCTTCCAGCATCAGGGGCGTCCCTGCAAAGCCTCCTGCTCCTGGCTGCCGCCTGCCTCCTCACGCTCTCTCACCTTCTGGCCACAGTGACCCCTGCAAACCTGACCACCAGCAGGTTTCCCACAGAAGACTCTAGACTCCAGCGTCTGGAAAGGGGGTCCATCCCCAGCTGTTCAGTGAACCCTGGGGGGGTCCGAGTCCCCCAGCACTGGCAAGGGGGCGGAGGTAGGGGAGAGGCAGCTGGAGAGAATGAAGGCAGCGGCGCCCGCGGACCAGCAAGCTGGGTTCCAGGGTTGTTCACCACAGTCCTGTGCAGCCTCAGGCCCATCACTTAACCTCTCTGTGTCCCACTCTGACAACCGTGACGACCGCGACAGGCAGGCCTGTTGCTGGACGGCAAAATGTTTTGCAGTAATACACTTCTGAGGCGACTTTGCCAAAACAGCAGTGACGCCAGCCCGGGCAGATCCTTGGCCGCGAGCAAAGCAGGGAGACCGGTACCCGGAGGTAGCAGGGGACGCTACTGATGACAACACAGGAAGCCACGGCGGAGAACGTCCCCAAGCACCCACCTGCTTCTCACACAGTGCCCCATACTTCCTGGGGGGGGGGGTATGCTCCTTCTGGGATTCAACACGGGACGGGACATGTTTGGGTGGGTTCTCTTCAGATAGATCCCGCCCCTGCTCCTGAGACTCCGCGTCGGCGCAGGCCTGGCACTCCAACTATACTTTCTGCGCTGTGATCTACACCCTTTCCTTCCGATTTTTCTTCTGCCCAAGTCAGTTTCTGACTTTTGCAGTTGGAAGACGCCCTTCGTGACGGGCGGGCCTCCAAGGTGCCAGGCACTGTGCTGGGCTCCTCTCCGCCTGACCTCATCAGACCTCCACGCCAACGCCACCAAGTCGGCTGTTCCCTTCCTCGCTTCTGCCAGGGGGGGTCTCAGAGAGATTGCTCTGGCTGGCCAAGGTCACACAGCTTTGGAAGCAGCAGGGCCGGACGGAGTGCAAAGCCAGAATGGATCTTCCCTTGTAAAGAGGGAGGTCCTCCTGTCCTGTGGCCCCATCTCAGACGAGAGCAAAGGCCACGAGCAGCTGGACACCAAGGACCGGGCCAAGGTTGTGTCTGACTTCAGTCCCTTTGGTGTCCACGTTTGCATTTCCACAAACACATGGTGAATGAAAGTCCAGTGCAGACTTTTCCATTTAGGCCATTTCCAGCCAAAACTGCTCCCATCCTGCTTCTGCCTCTACACCAACCCCCCCCCCCCACTACGCCCCCCACAACACCCACTTCCTGTCCTTCGGGCCTTCTGACCAGCCCGTCCCACATCCGCGGGCTCAGCTCACCAGGATCCGTAGCCTGGACATCGATGTCCAGCGTCCCCGACAGCGAGGGCCGTGGCCCAGTCTGGGGCCCAGGAGGACATGAAGGTGCTGGCCCGGCCCTGTGTCCCGGGCACCCTTACCAGCAGTGTCGACTGGGTCTTCCTGGCTGGTGTTCTGGGCCTGGCCTTCGGGAGTCTCTTCTGCTGTCTTTGCTGTGTCCTGAAGTCTGCCCTGGGGGAGGGGGAGGGTTACAGTGAGTGCAGGGGGTGCCCCTCCCCACTGGGAGGGTAGGTGGCCCGGGGAGCCATGGGGAGGGGTGCCAGTCACCTGCGTGGCCATCTTGTGCATCTTCTGGATGAGGTGGGCATAGTGCCCCTTCCTCTGTATCAACTCGCTGTGAACGCCCTTTTCACAGATTCTCCCGTTTTCCAGCAAAATGATCTGGTCACAGTACTCTAGATACTGCAGGGTCAGCAGAAACAAGGTTTTCAGTCAACACACAGAGCTGTTCGGCTTCACTATTCAAAAGGAAGACGTGAGTTCGTATCACGATGTAATATGATTTTATGTCTTCAGGTTGGTAAAAAAAAAAAAAAAACAAACATTGGACCACCCCAGGCGTGGGTGGTGGCTGGAAGAAAAGGGAGCCCTCGTACACTGTTGGGGGTGGGCTGCAGCTGGGCAGAATGCCTCTGGACCGCAATCTGACAATCTCTAGTAAAACCAAAGATGTCTGAAGAACGCGAGCCAACAATCCAACCCTTCAAACGCTATGTAGAAAACTCTCTCAAACGAGCACGCAGACGCACGCACGTAGATGCACGTAGATGGGTGTACATTGAAGAGTTTTTGTAATACGGTACCAGTGGGCATTCAGGTTACGTGTCTCCACGTGGAAGGTCTCAAAAACATAATGCTGAGTGGAAAAAGGCCCATTAACCCAGGGCAGAGAAAGTAAAATATCAGTTACATAAAGAAGTAAAACAGGGGTGGGCAGTGGGGAAGGAGGCTTTCTCGGGCCTGCAGAGTCACACACGTGCAGAGGACACGCGCGCGCGGGGAACCCTGAGAAACAAAGCGGGAGGGGCGGGCACCAGCCTGCGGGCGGGGAGGGGGGCTTCGCACTGGATTGGGTCATCTAGGTGCTGGACACATGGGTTTTCATTAGATTGCTTTCTCAACCGTTTTTACGTCTTAAATATGTTATACAGAATAATAAGTAGTAAGGGCCAAAGTCTAAGAAGAAGAGGGAGAAATAACGACCGTGCGTTGAGGCCAAAACCAAGAATGAAATCTCAGGGGGCGGGGTCCGCAGAGGCCCCGCCCAGCTGGCTCAGCACCGCCCCTGAGACTTGGGGACTTCTCTGACGGCCATTTTTTTTTACTAATTTTCTTCAAAAGCACAGGCCCACCCGTTAAAATTTTGAAGGTAACATTTTGAAGGTAACGGAGACCCTGCATGTTGCTTTTGACATTTACCAGCCTCCCTTCTCCCGCTGGAGAAGCAGAGGAAGTCCACCGAGTTTGGGGGTGTCGTGTGAGATGCGGGGGTAGCTGCTACCAGGCTGTTATTAAACCACACGGGAAGGGCGGTCACCTGCAGCTGGTGGGTCACCAGGATGACCGTCTTCCCCCTGAGCGCCTTCCTAATGCACTCCTCAAAGATGTGCTTCCCCACGTGGGCGTCCACGGCCGACAGGGGGTCGTCCAGCAGGTAGATGTCGCGGTTGAAGTAGACGGCGCGGGCCAGGCTGATCCTCTGCTTCTGCCCCCCAGAGAGGTTGAGGCCCCGCTCCCCGATCTGCGGACAAGGCACAGCGTCGGGAGGGCAACCCCCTTCAGCGCATGCTCCCAGACACCTGATAATGTAGCAGCCCCTGGCATTTAAAAAAGAGTTTTCAAAATGTGCGTAGTAAAAAAGTGTCCTTCAGTGGATGGCTGGGCGGAGGAGCTGTGGTACCCCCCCACACAACGGGGTGCTGCCCGGCCTCCGGAAAGCGTGGGGCGCGGCCGCTGGCTGGAAGGCGGATCTTGAGAAGACCGACCGTGCTAAGTGCAGTGAGTCAGACAGGAAAGGACAAGAACCATGCGCTCCCACTCATCGGTGGGATATTCAACAGATGAAAAAGCAAAAGAAAGTTGTTGACGCAGACAACCATGTGGCAGTCGTCGGAGGAAGGAAGGTATGGGGTGGCCCCAGGCCCACCTCAAAAAACGCACTCGAGTGGCCAGAATGGCACTTGGCCGATGGCAGGTGGCCAAGAGATTAGATAGTAAAATCGAGACAAGACGGCTTTGATCTTAACCAGGGAGTTGTGTGCCTTCACGTTGGCAACAGGTGTGAAAGGCAATGGATTATCCAGAAAACGCACCCGTCTGGCGGGGGACGGGTGAGTGACGGACAGCCGGGGGACAGGGAGGCGCGGGTGGAGGTTTCTCATCTCCTCCACTTCCCTTCCCAGATGGGGAAGCTTGGAGGCAGCAGCCCATGGGGTCAGCCCGGGCCGCTCCAAGGACAAAGCTGGGGACTCCTCTTGTGACCCGGGGACGCAGCCTGGGGACCCCCAGGACATCAGGACGGAGCTGGAGGACACCGGCCTCCCAATCACCTCTGTCATGTCTCCGAAGGGCAGGATCTGCAGGTCTCGGTTCAGGGAGCAGCACTGGAGCACCTGGAGGTACCTGCGGAGTCAGGGAGCTGAAGGGATCGCAGGTCGCAGCCCCGCCCTCGCCCCGCCCCACGCTCGGGAGGGAGGGGCCTCGCCTTCTGCGCTAAGACGTTTGGGTTGGATCCTCAGTTTAATGACAAACCACGGGAGGTGTGGGTTTTTTATTTCCTCCCTTTTTCTTTAATGTAATACATGTACTTTGCGAATGTCTGAACAGGACGGAGAGAGAACAAGGTGAGGAGCAAGTCTCTCGCGCGTCTTTGACCCTCAGTGGCTTATCTCAGAAGCGGCCGCTGTGAGCGTTCCTTGCGTGTTTATTCAGAGATAACCGAGTCCTGCACGGGTGGGCAGCACCCTTAGGCTTATGCCGTTTCAACGGCACCACCGTCTCCCTGGACGTGGCTGCCCCAGGAATTACTCCACCAGTTTCACCGGGACCCCGGGATGGACATTTGGATCATGTCCCGTCATCTGCCAATGTGAACGATGTGGAGGGTGGACATTCTTGCCCGTGGGCCTGTGTGTTCGTGGGTGAAATTAGCTACCCATTAGACACCCAGCAGTGCCAAGCCCTTTGAGCAAATGTTCCTTATCCAGCCAAGTCCTTTCCGTCCGAGGGCAGCACAGTGACCGGATGAGGGCTGCGTGTTAGGACAACTGCCCGGGATGCAGTACTCAGTGAGGGGCAGGTGGACGGACACAGGGCGCCAAGGGCAGGAGCAGGGGAACAGTCCCGGCCAGAGACCACAGCCCGGACCTGGTCGTGAAGACGGGGAAGGGAGAACACGAGAGACATGAAGGAGACAGGGCTGTCCAGGACTGGCGTCCAACGAGAGGCAAGGTCTCAGAGGAGGAGGCGTCCGGCCCACCACGGTGCACCGCGCTGCTGGGCTATCACTAGACCTAACTGGGTAATTTGAGGGGTGGACAAGCAGGGTGCTCGCGAGCTGGTATTGGACCTGCCATTGAGGGGCCCACTGGACAGCAGGCTGGAGCTGGTTCACGTGAGACCAGGTCTGTGCCCTCGGGGCGCCGTGACTAGCAGGGGAGGGGCAGCTTGCAAAACCAAGCACTGAGTCAGAGGAGGCCTAAGCCCGCCGCAGCTGGAAGCCCGGCTGTGGGATGTTCGAGGCCAGTTTTTAGGCTCGTCCACTCTGTAGACTTCATTCCGACTTTCCAAGGGGACATGTCAAGCAGGTCAGCCTGGCATCCAGGGCCGGGAAGCCAGGTCCCCCCACATTACCAACCTCGTCACCCTGTTGGCTTCTGACTTAGAGGTCAGGGATGAATTAATATCAAGTTTTACACTGAACTTTTGGAGGGGGTGGATTTCCGCCTCTATCCTAAGGTAGTTAAGTGTGGACTTTCTGAAAGCAACTGACTGGGTTCAACCCCAGGGGTATCAGATCCTGCCAGCAGTGTGACGTTGGGCAAATGGCTTAACCTCTCTGGGCCTCCACTGACTTGGCCAGGAAGCGGGTGTGGTGCCCCGCCCTCCATAGTGAGTGTAAGCAGTTCCCGGACGCCTCCCCCAAACCAGCCGCGCACGCGCACCCGGCCCTCCCCAGCCGCCCCAGCTTACCGAGCCTCATCGTACGGGCCTCCCATGAGGATGTTTTCCCTGACGCTGCCCGAGATGATCCAGGCCTGCTGGGGGACGTAGGCCAGGCTTCCGTGCAGCCCCACCGAGCCCTCCTGCAAGTGCATCTGCGGGACAGTGAGCCATTCAGGACGGGCGGGCCAGGGCCTGGACCCAGGGCCCTGCCGCCCTGCGCACCCCGGGGCCTCGCCCGAGGGACTTTCAATGACACGGTTCCACCCTGGCCACCCATGAGCGAGGGCACGGCTCCGAGCACATGGAGCTGAGCCGGGGTGGCTCCTGCGGGGGCTGAACGAGAGTCACCTGACGACACCCACCCCGGACTTCTCTCCCCGCTCACCCCCCAGGTCCCTTTCCCGAGACGGAAAGCCCCCGGCCATCTGCGGATGTCCCAGAACAGAACGGTCACTAATATGATAATAATGTCTCTGTGGTTAGACGGAAAACGGTCCTCAGGTTCCGCACATCACGAGGAAGGAGTTAGCGGGGACGTGTCCCCCTCTCTGTCATCTGAAATGGTTCCACACTGATGGGGCAGGTGCCGTCCACTGGCGGCTCTAGGCCCCGGGCCTGCGGGTCTGGACCCTGTGTCCTTCCTGCCTTTCCGTGTGATGAGTCCGAACAAAGACCACTACCCCCGCCCCGTCTGCCCCGCCCAGGGCTCCGTTATCCATGTTCCCCTCTCTGTCTCCCCCTGGATTCCTGCTTCCGATTGGAAACCGGGCTTCCATGAGGAAGAACGAATTCGTTAAATGATCCCGCTCCATGCTCAGACCACGAGCCGCAGGGGAAGGCGGCCTTGAAGGGAGGCGCCAGGCGTTGCCGCAAGTGCCACAAAGCTCCCGCCCCACCTCCGCGCACGTGACTCTCCCTCCGCCGGTGCGGCTCCTGGCTGCCTGCCCTGTGACTTGGGGCAGGTTCCTCTGTACCCCGCACCCCCCACGCCGGGGCAGGCACCAATCTGCAATGTAGCATAGCTTTGACTCAGGCCCCTTTGAGAAAGGAAGTGACACTGGGGGGGACTTGAGCTTGGGAGGCCCTGGTGGGCCTGAGGGTGGACATGCATGATCACAGGTCACTCACCTCCCCCAGGATGGCCGACAGCAGGCTGGTCTTGCCGCTCCCGGTGTTGCCGCAGACCCCTAATAAGGTCCCCTGCAAAGTCAAGGAGGACAGACAGGTGTCCAGATGACACCGCCTGCCCACTTGCCCAGGGCGGGTCTGTTGTTTGAACCCAAAATGAGAAACAGAAAGCCCAGTAGCTGCACATCCCTGACACACAGCCGGTCAGACACGCAGACCTCAAAAGGAATGCTGAGGGTGGTCTGCAGAGGCGGGGTGCTGGTGGCCCCAAAGGAGGCCATGGCAATGGGGAGACCCAGGGGAATGCACAGGGAGGTGGTCCTGTGGGGCGCAACACCCCAAATCCAGACCTTCCCGGGCTCTGCGCTATGGTTCTGGGCACGTCGCTCAGCCTCTCTGCACCTTAGTTTCTTTGTCTGTAAAATGGGGACAGCAAAGCCAGCCTCACAGATTCACACCTACGCCCATTCATTCATCTGTCGGCCAGTCATTTGCGTCTCCTCTTCTGAACCGCCGAGTGTCACTGAGTGTCACTGAGCTGACATTCTAGTGCCCATGACATTGGTGAGCAGACAGATAGTATCAGATGGTGGTGGGGGATGTGAGAGTCACATGAAGTAGGCTACCATTTCAGAGTGTTGGGGGGGGGGCGCAGTGGGGGTTAAAGCAATTTTAGATGGATTGGCTAAGAAAGGCTTCTTAAACCAGGTGTCACGGTGGCAGCGGAAACCGGAAGGACAGGAAAGAGCCAAACGGAGGGTGATGGGGGTTCCGGGCAAAGGGAACCGCATGGCTAAGGTGAGCAGGGCGGGTGAGAGCCTGGTGTAGGCAGCGGACAGCGGACAAGAGGAGAGGGCAGGGGTGTGGGCTGGGGGTGGGGGTGGAGGGAACCCAGGCTCACTGAAGGGTTTAAGCAGGAGAGTGACTTGAACTGGTCCATAGTTTAGGGTGATCCCTCTGTCTACTACAGGTGGTGAGTTTTAGAAGCACAAGAGTGGAAACGGAGAGGCTGGTGGGGAGGCCCTTGGGGGAGCCTGGAAGGGCGAGGTGGTGGCCGGAATGGTGATTGGGAAGGGCGAGGTGGTGGCCGGAATGGTGGCCGGGGGTGGGAAGGGGAGGGCGCCGAGGTAGGAGGTGGCTGAATCTGGAGATGCTAATGTGGTCCTGCCAGTCCTCCCTGATGGTGATGGGGGGCGGTGGGGGGGTGTCAAATGGGCCAGAAAAACAGAAGGATTCTACTTTGGCTTCCAGGTCCTCCGCCGAGGACAGGATGGTGGTACCAGTTCCTGAGATGGGGGAGGGGGGACTGCAGAGGGGGGTCTCGTTTTGTTTGGGATGCTTGGTAATCATTGGAGAGGAGAGAATAAATAAACAGCCAGCTGAGGCTGGAGCTCAGAGGAGACTTGGAGGCTAGAGAAACCAGCACAGAGATGGAGTTCAAAGCCCGGGGGGGGACTGTAGGTGATCACCAAGGGAGAAAGTGTAAATAAATGTTCGATGTTAATATCGATCACTATTAAATATGCTTGTCTATTTTAAATAGATCTGTCGTCCGATGTGGCTCAGTATCCACATGTTGCATGTGTATTGTTATTCAATATCTATCATCTAGTACAAGATATTAATGGATAACAGAGAGGCACAGAGCAGAGCGCGGTTAGGGCAGAGTAGGGAGGCGGGATTGGCAAAGGTGACTCAGAGAAGAAGCCAGACAAGGGCAGTTCGCAGAGTAACCAAATCAAAATGCATAGGACCAGTCCGGCAAGCACCCGGAATTGGATGAGTATTGTTTTCCTCTCTTCCCCCATCTCCTCTTCGTGACCTTGGACCCTGCGAGGACCAGCAGACACAAAGCACACGCCCCTGGGCTTTGCCGTATTTACAGAACGATCTCAGATGATCGACTGAGTCAACCCTCCCCTAAGAGAGGCTTTCTGTATGTGCCTCTATGCAGAAACACGTGTGTTTTAAAGGAACATTCAGAGAGGCCGGTTCTTAGCCAAGGAAGGGTGGGGGCCGGGCCAGGATCCCAGCCTCAGGCTCCGCAAGTCCAGCAGCCAGCCAGCTCTCCCACCCCGCATGGCCAGGAGGAGGCTACCTGGGACACTATCAGGTTTATCTTCTGCAACTCTGGGGCCAGGTTGTCCCCTCTGTCCTCTGGCCTGAGGACTCCAAGAGGTGGCCGCCCTCCGGCCGTCCCCTGGGGAGCAGCGTGTCCGTTCCTCTCCAGCTCCAAGGCTCTGTTGATGACCCCAGTGCAGGTCTTTCGCCAGGACAGGGTGGCCTCCTCCAAAGCCAGGGCTTTGCCCGGGTCTTTCAGGGGCTGGACATAGACAACAGGGGTCTCCTGGAGGAAAAACTTCTGTCCGGACAGAAAGAACGGGAGGAAGGAGGAAGTCAGACCTTCGGTCCAGTAGGAGTGTGTACCCCTCTTGGTGGTGGGCTCCTCGGACTGGTTTGTGAACTGATACGTGGTGACCCCATGAAGAACCACCATCAATGAAGAGGAGGCAGGTTTCCGCTGGCGACGATTCTAAACCAAGAGTTTCCAGCTTTCTCACTGCTGGGTCACTCTCATGTCTGATCACGAGCTGCCCTCTCAATATTTTCTGTTTTATTTTACACTGACCAACGACCTAATCTATGTCATTGAGCCACATCTTAAGGGATAACAGCTGTTGAATCCTAACATGGATGTGTCATTTTTCTAATTAAATCTTATCTGCAATGATTACAAGTAAAAAGGTCTGCCCAGCCCTGGCTGGTTGGCTCAGTGGTAGAGCATCAGCCAGGCGTGTGGAAGTCCTGGGTTCAATTGCTGGCCAGGGCACACAGAAGCACCCATGTGCTTCTCCACCCCTCCCCCCTCTCCTTTCTCTCTGTCTCTCTCTTCCCCTCCCACAGCCAAGGCTCCATTGGAGCAAAATTGGCCCGGGCACTGGGGACGGCTCCATGGCCTCAGCCTCAGGTTGTAGAATGGCTCCAGCCGCAACAGAGCAACAGCCCAGATGGGCAGATCATCGCCCCTGGTGGGCATGCCCGGTGGATCTTGGTCAGGTGCATGCGGGAGTCTAACTGCCTCCCGGCTTCTAATTTCGGAAAAAATACAGAAAAAAAAATAAATAAAGGTCTGCCCATGTACCACACTGTGAGAGATGCTGCTTGGGGTCTTATATTTCAATTGACAAGTCACTTCCCCATCTGGGTCTCCATCTCCCTGTCTGTAACAATCAAGAGTTCAACTATATGAAGTTTAGCATAAAAAAAGAAAGAAAGAAAAGAAAAGAAGAAGGGTAGGAAGTATGATCTCATAAAAATCCAATTATACTCAGATGTCTCTACCAGCAGCTAGGCTTAGAAAGAGACCCGGAAAGGTACGTAGTGAGGATTCAGACCACAGTTTAGCCCCAGGCAGTGGACACTGAGCTGTTTTTATTCCCAGTACCTTTTCGTAGTGTCTAAACTTTTTACAGGGAGCATATAGCATTTTGCAAAAATGAAGCACAAAGCTATTTTCAAAAGAGAAAAAGAGGAAGTCTGTTTCTTTGCACTTGTTTGTTTGTTTGTTTTAAATTAGACCTCGCCTGACCTGTGGTGGCGCAGTGGATAGAGCGTCAACCTGGGAACACTGAGGTCGCCAGTTCAAAACCCTGTACTGGTCTGGTCAAGGCACATATGGGAGTTGATGCTTCCAGCTCCTCCCCCCTTTCTCTCTTTCTCTCTCTCTCTCTCTCACTCTGTGTCTCCTCTCTAAAATGAATAAAATTAAAAAAAATTTTTTTTAAATTAGACCTCAGTCCTGTTTCTTTGGATTAATAATAACACCGGGGTCAAGGGACACAGTCGTCATTGGGAACGACACGGCCCCTTTCTTCTGTTGGGTTATTTTCGAGACCATACTGAGCATCCACGAGCCCACCACTGACCCCAGGATCTCTGGCTTGTACCATCTGTGGGTCCTTCCCCATTGCACCCCCCCATGGTGAGATATCATGCTCCCTCCCTCACCACCACCACCACCACCCCGTGGCCACTTTCCCCACCTTCAGGGTGACAGTCAAGGGGCTGAG
Source organism: Rhynchonycteris naso (assembly GCA_037038555.1). Lineage (NCBI taxonomy): Eukaryota > Metazoa > Chordata > Mammalia > Chiroptera > Emballonuridae > Rhynchonycteris > Rhynchonycteris naso. The sequence continues at coordinate 3,404,390 of CM073001.1, forward strand.
GGCAAGCAGACACCCAATGCGAAGGGCCACGCAGCCCGCCGGGACCCCCGTACCTTGAACCTCGCCGCTGCAGAGATGGAGTTGGTGAGGCCTTTGACAGCAAAGGGTATGAAGAACACTGACAGCCGCATGGTGTTCCAGATGGCCATTGTGGTGAAGGCCTGCACAGGCGGGGAGGGAGGAGGCACTGAGGGTCGCAGCCCTCTCTGCTCCCTCTATCCCAACCCCCACCCCGAGAGGCCCCCATCCCCGAGCCGCAAGCCCCAGAGCCCACCGCGCAGATCCCTGCAAGCAAGGACTTCGTTGGGCAGGGGCCACGCTCATGCTGGTATTTTGGGGAGACGGATAACACTGGCAACAAGGAGCAGATGCCCTAAAGCCTCCCCCAGCCCCCACCCCACCCTCACCCCCACCCTCCAGCCCCCCGCCGCAGCGTAGGCAGTGAGGGGCCATCCCCTTGAGCAGGTCAGCCCTCATCGCAAGCTTGGTCTCCCCCACGGCTGTGCTAAAGATCGTAACTCATAACTTGGCACAGGAAGGGAGTGTGGGAGGCCCCGAGAGGAGACAGGGGACAGCTTTGTCTGCTGGCCACATAGCGCAATACTGTCCTTGCTGTTCACATCGCCTTTATTCTTCTTTCTCTTCTTTTCTCTTATCCAGGATCCCCCTACAGGTCCGTGCCTGTCTGTGCCTCAGTCTCCCCAGAGACCTGCCCTGACCACCGCAGACCACCTTCAGCTTTCAGGGTCACAGGATGTGAGCCCCCCGCAGGTACCTCGGGGACCTAGCTCCACGTCCCAACTCCCCTTCCTCCCTCCCCCCCTCCCTCCTTTCCTTCCCTCCTTCCTTCTTTAATTTATTGATTTTAGAGAGAGCGGAAGGGAGAGAGGCAGGAACAGAAACACGGACCTGTTCCTGTGTGTGCTCTGACTGGGGATGGAACCGGCAACCTGGACGCATTGGGATGACGCTCCAACCTACCGAGCTATCTGGCCAGGGCTCCACCCCTTCTTTTTCAAGCTTGATCTAAAGATAATTTCCAGTGGGGACAGAAGGGCTTTGGTCTAATCCTGCTTGGTCAGTGCTGTGAGCCTCTAGTCCCAGTGGCCCCTGCTTCCAGCCTCACTCTCCCTGGGAGGTCTCCTCGGGGCTGGCCTGGGCCTGGCAGAGGAGCCTGTCATCCCGAGTACGGTTGAGCCGCTGGCTGCAGGATCCCTCTTGCTTTGGGTGCTGTCTCCTGGCCTTCCCGGCTGGATCCCAGCCTCTCCGAGATCAGCGCCCCGCCCTGTTCTCCTCAGAGAATGGGAATCTCTAACCCTAAAAGCCTGCAGCTCTGTCCCAGGGCCAGGGCCAGACCGCAGAGGGAGGGATGGCAGAAATGGTCCTCTTTTCACTGAAAGTGTATTTTCGGGACCCTGTTTGGGCATCCGAGAAATGCATCAGTTGAGGATTCCCAACCTCAAGGTGTCTGTCAGGATCATTGGGGTGTGAACTACACATCCGGCCCCCCTGCTCCCCTGAAGGACTATTGCCCCGCCCTCCCACAACTGCCATCGAGGGGTGTCAGTTTCTCCCATGAGCTGAGACGGAAGGAGAGGCTTGAGCACCCTCACCGCCTGGGAGATGAAAACTGATTCATATTATCTGTGTTGCAAAGGCTTCAGATCTTTGTGGGGCATGAGCTTGGTCAAGGACATATGAGAGGCCCTGGCTGGCTGGCTCATCGGTAGAGTGTCGGCCCGGCGTGTGGAAGTCCTGGGTTCGATTCCTGACCAGGGCACAGAGGAGAAGCGCCCATCTGCTTCTCCACCCCTCCCCCTCTCCTTCCTCTCTGTCTCTCTCTTCCCCTCCTGCAGCCAAGGCTCCATTGGAGCAAAGTTGGCCGGGGCACTGAGGACGGCTCCATGGCCTCCGCCTCAGGTGCTAGAATGGCTCTGGTTGCAATGGAGCAACGGCCCAGATGGGCAGAGCATCGCCCCCTGGTGGAAATGCCAGGTGGATCCCAGTCGGGCACATGCAGGAGTCTGTCTGACTGCCTCCTGCTTCTCACTTCAGAAAAATACAAAAACAAAAGTAAGGACACATGAGAAAAGTCCCTGCCAATATGACAGGAGGAAAAACAAAGCACCCCAGACGCTTGCTTACTTCGGAGGCTGTGAGTTTCAGCTGTAAGCCCACGTGGGTGAGGAACATGACCACCATGACCATATTGGGCGCTATGAACAGCACAAGGGTGCTCAGACTCTGGAGGAACCCGTTCTTCTCCATCAGCTTCCTCTCCTCCCTTCTCAGATCTGGGAGACAAAAAGAAGAAAGAAAGAAAGAAAGAAAGAAAGAAAGAAAGAGAGAGAGAGAGAGAGAGAGAAAGAGAAAGAAAGAAAGAAAAAAAGAGGGAGGGAGGGAGGAAGAAGGAAGGAAGGAAGGAAGGAAGGAAAAGAAAGAAAGGAAAGAAAAGAAAGGAGGGAGGGAGGGAAGGGAGGGAGGGAGGGAGGGAAGGAAGGGAGGGAGAGGGAGGGAGGGAGGGAGAGGGAGGGAGGGAGGGAAGGGAGGGAGGGAGGGAGGGAGGGAAGGAAAGAAGGGAGAGGGAGGGAGGGAGGGAAGGGAGGGAGGGAGGGAGGGAGGGAGGAAGGAAGGAAGGAGGGAAGGAAGGAAGAACACACCCCCGTGAACCACAAGAACGCTCTCTCCAAAGAGCACAGGACTGCCTGTGCAGAGCCCACAGGAGACGCCCTGGATGGTGACGGGCTTGGTCGTCCGTGATGTCCGCAGACTCCGAGCAGGGAGCCAGATCCTTCCGTACCTTTGATCACTTTTTCAAAGGGCTTCTCCCACGTGTACATCTTAATCAGCTTAATGCAGGTGAGAACTTCGCTGGTCACACGGACGCGCTGGTCGCTGACCTCGGAGATGTGATGCTGTCTCTTCACGATCACGTGGGTCACGACTGACTGCGGCCGGACGCATCAAAGGCGAGGGGCAGGTGAGCGAGGGGCAGGGGAGCACTCCCAAAGCAACACCCCAGACGCGGGTGGAAACCCTGGGTTTAACCTTGCGCTGTCTGAATCCACTGAGACTCAGGTCTAGGTCCCCGCTGAAGGCTTTCCAATGGGAGCCTCCCTGGGCTAGCATTCGTTAGGGCACCTGCCTCACACATTCTAGGTGCCGGGGTGCGGGGTGGGGGTGGAAGGAAGTCTTTCTCTCCTGGGGCTCCCAGCCAGGCTGTGGCTAACTAACAACTAAACAGAAATTCGACTCCTCTGCCTTCGGGGATCCCGCCCGTCTAACAATGGCAGCCACCTTTTCAGGGTCCCCGTGCTGAAGGCGGGAAACACTCCATGTCAATAATTCAGAGCACACGCGATCCAGGACTCCCTCGTAGATTCTGCCCGGTGGATCGCCCCCGAAACCTAGGCCCCCCGCGTGCCTCCCTCACCCCGTTATCCCGCGTCCAGCCTAACGCGGGTGCTGTCTGTTATTATTACACCCACCCATCCTGGGTGGGGGAAGAAGGAACAAGAACCCTGGAGGCTGCCCACGGAGTGGAAGCTGCGAAACACGTCCTGCCCGGTAAAGAGCTGCGAGGGGGACCGTCCCGTGGCCAGAGAGCCGTCTGGGCCGGGGATCAAAGCTGATTCTCACACACAAGGGAATAAGCAAGTCGGCGAGGGCCAATGCTTCCCCTCCGCAGCGACCCCCCCCCCCTTCTCCCCCTCTTCCCCGCTACAAAGCCAGGGCGTGGACCCCCCACATTACCATCAGCAGTAGAACCAGGATGTAGCAGAGCATGGCGATGAGCGAGGTGGGTCCGAGCGTGAAGAAGGAGGCTCCAAAGCAGGTGGTCAGCGACAAGATGCTGGTGGAGATCAGGGGGCCATAGTAGACCCCTTCAAACAAGTAGTTCACGTCGCTGGTGAAGAAACTGATGGCCTAGAAGACAGCGAGCCCGCAGGGGGCACACAGGGCATCACCTCTCCAGTTACCCGGAGGGGGGCTCCACGAACTGATGGCAGGAAGGCTCGAGGAGCAGGGTGGCAGAGATGGACGGACGGACGGACAGACAGACAGACCAGGTTCACCGCTGTTGCGAACTGTGTGACCCTGGACAAGTCACTGGGCCGCCCTGAGCCCCGGCCTCTTCACCGGGAAAGCTAAAATGCTCGCTCCTTGTTTCTACGGTGAGAATGCCCGTGACACAGAACACGGTGCGTGCTGACTGGACAGTGCGCTGTAACAGCCACGTCGGACCACAGGGTCGCTACGAGCTCTCAGACCCAGGCTCCAGAGAGCGGCCTGGTCCCCCACGCGGTGCTGTTCCAGTCTATTCACTCTCTCCTACTAATGTTAATAATCACCGGGTTGTTTTTGTTTTCTACAGAGACAGAGAGGGACAATCAGGAAGGGAGAGAGATGAGAAGCATCAGTTCTTCATTGCGGCATTTTAGTTGTTCGTTGATTGCTTGTTCGTTGATTGCTTTATCATAGGCACCTTGACGGGGGGGGGCAGGCAGGGGGGGGCTACAGTGAGCAAGTGACCTCTTTGCTCAAGCCAGCAACCTTTGGGCTCAAGCCAGTGACCATGGGGTCATGTCTATGATACCACGCTCAAGCCAGCAACCCCATGCTCAAGCTAGTGAGCCCACAGTAAACCCAGAAAAGCCCGCTCTCAAGCCGGTGATCTCGGGGTTTCGAACCTGGGTCCCCCGCATCCCAGTCCAACGCTCTATCCACTGCGCCACTGCCTGGTCAGGCATCAACAAATTTCTTAGGTAGTAGCTGTAGAGTCTACCCCTCCCCACCTCCCCTGACGGGTACAGTGTCTCCAGGACCCAGAACAGGGCGCACCCCCAAGGAGGCCGACAGAATGGCCTGTTGAACGGATGGAGAAATCCCCTCTCATTGTCTGGATGGAAGTGGCGTCTCCCCGGCTCATCGCTGACCTGCTTTACGACTGTCCACAGTGATCGACACCCCCTGGGCATAGTATCCTTTTCTCTCTCCCTCCTCTCCCAGCTTCCTGTCCTCCTGGCCTCAGCCCCCAGGATGGTTACTCATGGAGAAGCAAGGAAGGACAGTCCAGGCGCGCCATCCCGGGCACTGACCTCTCCTGTGGTGATGTGCGTCAGAGACTTAAATTGTATGAGCTTCTCAAAGGCCAGGGAAAAGAGGGCCGTGCGAAACCGGGTGGCTGTGCGCTGGTTGACTACCCAACACGAGCACATACACAGCGACTTCAGGCACTCGATGAGAAACAGGACAAGGCAGAGTCCCACTCCGTAGCCCATGTCCCCCGACGGCTCCTTGGAATATTCTAGGATCCTGGGTATAATGAGCACCTAAAAGAAAAGCCAGGAATTTGGGTCACTCAGACCTGGGTTTGAGTTTGGGTCACTCAAACCCTCCTCTCAGGCCATGGCATGTGCGTGAGGGGTCTCAGGTCAACGCTGGCGGGGCAGGGGTGGGGCGGGCGCTTGTCGAGCGACTCAGACTGACTCCAGGCACAGTCCTGCCTGCAGGAGGTCGCAAAGTCCAGTCGGGGGAGGCTTAGTGCCACTGACCCAGACCTGAACCCTGGCTCCACCACCCCGAGCGGGCCTGACGGGCAGCAGAAGACACGTGAAAGGCAGGCAGAACTGAGGAAACCCCATGGCGATGATGGAGCCCCATGGAGCTGGTGACAGCAGAAACTGCAACCTTCGCTGACCCAAGGACGGAGGGTAAGGTGAGCTCACTGGAACCCAGGGAAAGAGAGTCCACAGAAAGGGCCCCTCCAGAAGTCGGTCACCTCCAGGGAAGGAGAAGGAAGCAGTCAGAGGTAACAGATACTCTGCCCTGACTCTTCTTCCTTCCAGCCTCCTGTCGGCCTCTCCCCTTGGTCAAACCCCACCAGAAGCCAGCGGGCTCTGTACAGATCACACTCTCAGGGCACAGAACGGCATGGACAGTGACTCTGGAGGCACCAGTGTCTGTGGTGTCATCAGCTGTGGTCTCTCCCTGACCTCCATCCCTTCTCCCCTCTGGCTGGTCACAGCACTTGTGTTCTCTTGGGAGCAACCCTCCCATGCCCGGTCACACACAGTCAAGGCTGGGGGGTCATTGAATGTGCCCTACCCTCTTCTGGCCAGCAAGGTTTTTGTTGGGGACAACCGACTCACTCTCTGCACTCAGATCTTGGGGCCGAGGAGCGGGAAGACCCAAAGTCGTCACCGCCCGTTTATTCCAACCATGGGACATGGAGGAGACCATGATTTCCTGCCACCGACGTTCCCAGGGCTGCCCAGCGGCTCCCAGAACAGCTCCTCGGGGCTGCGCCAGGCCAAGCTCAGGGCGCTGCAGGCACCTAACTCACTCAGTGTCAGCCCGTGAGGCAGAGCACGGCGCGCTCTCCGTTTCCCACGTGAGCACTCCCACGAAGTCTCTCACTGAGAGGGTCGTGGGGTTCCACGAAGAGTAAGGCTCACGGAAGGTCAACACAGGACCTGAAGGTCCACCAGCATTTAAGCAGAGGGGCCAAGGTTTGAAACCCAAGCAGTGTCTGCAGAACCCACACTTTTTTTTATATTTTTCTGAAGTTAGAAGCGGGGAGACAGACTCCCGCATGCACCCCGACCAGGATCCACCCGGCATGCCCACCAGGGGGCGATGCTCTGCCCATCTGGGGTGTTGCTCCATTGCAACTGGAGCCATTCTAGCACCTGAGGTGGAGGCCATGGAGCCGTCCTCAGTGCCAGGGCCAACTTTGCTCCAATGGAGTCTTGGCTGCGGGAGGGGAGAGAGAGAGACAGAGAGAAAGGAGAGGGGGAAGGGTAGAGAAGCAGATGGGCGCTTCTTCTGTGTGCCCTGGCTGGGAATTGAACCCGGGGGGACTTCCACACGCCGGGCCGATGCTCTACCTCTGAGCAACCAGCCAGGGCCTCCACACTCTTATTATTAGCACTGTCGCCCCCCTCCCCAAGAAAAAGATACGCACCTTCTGAGCAGCAGCAGAGAGACAAAGACATCCCAATTCCTGGTGTGGACTCGGAGGGGCCCATCTCCAGAGCCCCCCTCCCCCGCCCCCGTTTCACCATGCCTGGCACTTACTGGCCCTAGCACGCTCATGAAGGTGAGGCAGCAGCCCAGCAGCATGTCGAGAAGAGCCCTTGTTCTTTGGAACCTCAGCATCACCCGCAGCACGGAGGCATTTTCCATCCCTCGCCTTGAGACTTCTTCTTCCCAAAGGCAGCGAAACCTTGAGCAGACGGAAATTGAGTCCCTGTGAAATCTCTGCACAAAGTGTCGCCCAAATGCCCCAGGTCTTTCTTTCTTTCTTTTTTTTTTTTTTTACAGGGACAGAGAGAGAGTCAGAGAGAGGGATAGATAGGGACAGACAGACAGAAATGGAGTGAGGTGAGAAGCATCAATCATTAGTTTTCCGTTGCCATTGCGACACCATAGTTGTTCACTGATTGCTTTCTCACACGGGCCTTCAGCAGACCGAGCCACCCCTTGCTGGGGCCAGCGACCTTGGGTCCAAGCTGGCGAGCTTTTGCTAAAGCCAGATGGGCCCATGCTCAAGCTGGCGAGCTAGGAGTCTCGAACCTGGGTCTTCCGCATCCCAGTCCGACAGACGCTCTATCCACTGCGCCACCGCCTGGTCAGGCCAACACCCCAGGTCTTGTGAGCATAGGCTTCGTTAGAGAAATTTTCAAATGTAACCACAAACAGTAGGACAGTACAGGACATCGCACCCAAGCACTCATTTCCCGGTTCAAGAATAACCAGCATTTGACCCATCGTTTGTTTCTTCTCTCCTCCCTCATTCCCTTCCCTTCCCTTCCCTTCCCTTCCCTTCCCTTCCCTCCCTCCCTTCCTTCCTTTCTTCCTTCTTCCCTTCCTTTCTTTCTTTCTTTTCTTTTCTTTTTTTCTTTCTTTCTCTCCTTCCTTCCTTCCTTCCTTCCTTCCTTCCCTCCCTCCCTCCCTCCCTTCCCTCCCTCCCTCCCTCCCTCCCTCCCTCCCTCCTTCCTTCCTTCCTTCCTTTCTTTCTTTCTTTCTTTCTTCCCTTCCTTCCTTTCTTTCTTCCCTTCTTCCCTCCTTCCCCCTCACCCCTCCCTCCTTCCTTCCTTCCTTCCTTCCTTCCTTCCTTCCTTCCTTCCTTCCTTCTTTTTCTTTTGCTGTATTTCAAGCGAGTCCCAGACATATCACTTCATTTCTCAGTGTGCATCTCTCCCAGGTAAGCCTTTAAAAAACCTGACTGTAATCATAATTTCAATAAGTAACAATAGTTACATATTAGAAACATGGTAACAATAATTCCTTAATGGTATTGAATACCTAGCCTGTATTCAAATTTCTCTATTTCAAAAACATGTTCTTACCGTTAACTTGCCCACATCAGGATGCAAACAAGGTGCATATGTTACCTTTAATAGACACCTCTTGTCTGACTGGCAGTGATGCAGTGGATAGAGCATTGACCTGGAATGCTGAGGTCCCAGGTTCGAAACCCGAGGTTGCTGGCTTGACAGCTCACCAGCTTGAGCATGGGATCATCCACATGACCCCATGGTCACTGGCTTGAAGCTCACAGTCACTGGCTTGAGCAAGGGGTCCCTGTCTCGGCTGGAGCCCCCCAGTCAAGGCACATATGGGAAAGCAATCAATGAACAACTAAGGTGACGCAACTATGAGTTGATGCTTCTCATCTCTCTCCCTTCCTGTTTCTCTCTCTTTCGTTCCCTGTCACACACACGCAAAAAATAATAGTAAAATAAAAGACACATTTATTCGATAGGCCTCCAGCCTCTCATTTTAACTTGTCACAGTTTGTCCTCTGCACTCTCTGCCATGACATGGTGGGAGAAACTGAGTCATGTAGCATTTCCCACATGCCAAGCTTGACTGAGTGCGTCCCTGGGTTGGTGGCCAGGTTTAACCTGATGCTGTTTTCTCAGCGCCTGAGATCCACACACTTGCTCTGTGAGTCTCTGAGACCTGGCTACAGCACGTGGTGCCTCACGGACACCCCTGCCCATGGGAGGCACTGCTCGGGGAGGCCCCGTGTGGGACACCACATCCCAAAACACTTCTGGAAAAGGACGTTCGAACACCAGGCGACTCTCAGGAAGCAGCCAGACATGAGAACGTGTGTGCAGAACATGTCAAGTGACTTCTGCCTCTTCCCACCCCCTTACTCCATGGTACGGGGGGTAGAACAGGAAATTTAATCACACAACCCATTCGTGGTGACTCAAGGGTCAGAAGAGGAAGCTGCCACCCCCAAATTGAATAGCAAGAAAGCAAAAAGGACTGAGAAGCAGTGATTTCTACCTTTCTCGGGGTCCTGGGCCCTTAGGCAAATCTGATAAAAGATGTGAATTCTTGCTCCGGAAAAGTCTCTAGCCATAAGGTATCAAACCTGTGAACAGTGTCAGGAGCTTCCTGAACCCCATGTTAGGAAGCTCCAGACTAGAAGGAAGGCTCTTGCTACAAAGGAAGAACCAATATTCTCTGGCTGTCCAAGGACGGACCTTACCTTACCCCTAAGCATTCTGTCACCATCCCTCACACACACACACAAGACATGGTCTTTAACCAGCCCGGGCTTGCCCACCTCTGCTGTACCTCTCAGAGTTGCGGGCTGAGGCGTCATTTTCCGACAGAGGCGGGGTGCTGTTCTCATCTAAGCGTCTCCGCAGGCCTCGGACCATGAGCGAGTTGATCCAGGACACCGTGAGGTAGGAGAAGAGGCCGGCATCGTCCAAGGGCTGAGGAGAAGGGGACCTACAAGTCCCAGGCAGTGTGGACACGGTTAGGGTGCGGGCTCTCGGGAGGGGAAGTGAAGTCAAGGGCAGGATTTCGAGACGAGGAGTTAGGATGATGTGAAAACCACGGCGTGGCGGTCCAGATGGACCCCAGAGTGTGTCTTCTCATGACTCTCTTACGTGCAATAGTGAAACACCAGAAACAGCAACAACGAAACTCACGAACAGAAGAACAAGTCCAAAGAGGGGAAAGGTGGGTGGGCAGGATGCCCATTCCGGGAGCAGCGGCGACCTGCATAGCCCGTGGGGGTACCGCCCCGCCTCCCCCCTGCAGGACTCACTCTGGCTTGGGGCGGAAGGGGAGCATGACCTTCCAGCCATCCGGCTTCCCCGCTGCGAGGGCGCGCGCCCCCTCCAGGGCCTCGGACTTCTTTGCCTGCTGGCTCCAGGGGCCGTCTTCAACAGGGAACGTTTTCTTGGGAAAGAAGAAGCAAAGGGCATCAGTCTCAGACCTCTCAGCCACTCCTCCGAGGGAGGCTGGACCAGCCACCCAAGAGACACGGATCTGTCCGCACCCGGCCTCCTAAAAAGCTACCCGGGTTGGAGAGAGAAAGACAAATACTGAACGTTCTCACTTACATGTGAAATCTTAATATATATATATATATATATATATATATATATATATATATATATATATATATATATATATATATATATATATATGAAAGTAGCTCTGACCAGATAGCTCAATTGGTTAGAGCTTCATCCCAATACACAGAGGTTGTGGGTTCAATCCCTGGTCCGGGCACATACGGGAACAGACTGATGTTTCTCTCTCTCTCCCTCTCTCCCTTCCTCTTTCTCTAAAATCAGTCAATACAATTTTTTTTTTTTTTTTTTTTTAGATAATAAAAGTAGCTTATAGATACAGAAAACAGGACAGTAGTTGCCGGAGGCAAGGTGAGTGGATGGGCCGGCGCCGAGATCAAAAGGTGCACACTTCCAGTATAAATTAGAGGAAGCCCCGGGGATGGGGATGGGAATCGCAGCACAGAGACTACGGGTAACAATTCTGCATGGTATATTTAAAAGTTACTGAGGGTCCTGGCCAGAGAGCTCGCTTGGTTAGAGCATCGTCCAGAAGCACAGAACTTGCTGGTTCAATCCCCAGTCAGGGCACGTACAGGAACAGATCGATGTTCCTTTCTTTGTCTCTCTCTCACATTCTCTCTCTCACTAAAATCAATAAAATTAAAAATAAATTAATAAAAGTTACTGAAGAGATCTTGAAAATTTCTCATCGTAAGAAAAGGAAATGTGTTCTATGTATAATAAGATTATGGATGTTAAGTAGATCGACTGCAGTGACCATTTCACAACATATACGGGCGTCGGATAGTATGTTGTCCACCTGACACTAACATACTGGTTATATGTCCGTTACGTCTCACTAAAAATAAGCCAGTAAATAAGTAAATAAATGGAAGACTGCTAGGCAGGGGATGAACAGGGAGTCAAGAGTCAGGACAGCCAGGTCACAGTGCTGGTGACCTGTGGCAGGTCGCTCCACCTCCCTGGATTTTGACCTGTGGCCACACCCCGTAGGCAAGGAAAAAGGGTGCTACGGTTAGTGACCCACAGAACCTGAGACCCAGTCACCCTCGGAGGGTCAGCCTATTGAAAAAGAGATCTTTAAGTGAAAGGGTAAACCCCAGAAAAACATTAGGTGTGACCTTTTCTGATAAAGTGGGAAACAAAGTTTAAAAGGAGATGTGTCGCGTCTGGGGCTTGCAAAGCACAGCAAGGGACCGATGGGACCAGGTTCAGGATGGGGGCTCCCGCCGGTCAGGGGAGCGGGGGGGGGGGAGGTGAAGGAGAAGACACACATCTGGACGTGATTGTCGGGGTCCAAGGGGGCGTGTTGGTGATGGGTCTACGGGTGCTTAGTGTATTATTGTAAGTACACGCCTAGAGAAGTAGGTAACAGAGAACACGTATGCACATATGCATGAGCCATGAGGTATGTCACATACAGGATTGTGATTCATCTACTTACAGAAGCCTGAGGCCCATTAAAAAGGATTCGAGGTCGAGTAAATAGGGGACAAAATGCCCTGACCTGATTGATGATCACTGAGGATACCCTGCCAACTCCGTTTCCTGGCGTTAGGACGCGAAGGAGATTCACTTACGTAGCTCAGTCCTGAAACCACGTCGTCGTCACCCACATCCAAGCCAAGATTCGCCAGGCCACTGGCAGACCCGGGGACCCAGTATCTCTTCTTCATTTTCAAGTTGTCTTGCCAACTCCTTCTTTTCTAAAATCAGAGAATCTGAAAAAGCCAACGGTGGGAGCCGCTTAGGTCCAGCCCTGGGCAGGCAGGAGAACAGGACGGGCCCCCTGCAGGGAGCACCCCTGGACCATGCACAGGCCATGGTCATGGCCCATGCTCTCCCTTCTGCCTGCCGTGGACTCAGCTGCCTCTTTTCAATCCTCGACTCGGGCCTCAGCCGGACATCCCTTAGGGAACACTTCTCACCCTGCCCACTCCCAGCCCCGTGGCCTTGGGCCACATCTGTCTCTTGTGAAAGAACCACATCTGCTCACGAAACCATGCTTCTTCTCTTATCCCAGTTTGGACCTGACCATTCATGTCAACCCTTATTTATCCAGAGTCCACGTCCTGCACTAAAGTGAGGACAGGAACCCATCTGCTCTGCTCACCAGAGCCGGGGAGAGTGCCAGGAGCCCAGACCAGGTGTTCAGTCAGTAAGTGATGAGCGGATGGGTGAACGTGTGAAGGACGTGGACTTCGCCATTCTGACTGCCGGTTTTCAGACTCGGGGCTTTGGGTCTGGGCGCAACTTAAGAACACAACCAAGGCGTCTGTGCGGGGTACTAATGTCCTTTCTGTTTTTGCCTTTCTGAGTATGGGACCCACTCTCGGAGCCACCACTGGCTGCGGTGGGAGAAGGGTGGTGACTGGGAACAGTTCTGAAAGAGCAGGAAGAGGAAGTAGATGCCACAGCCAGCATCCGCAGTGGGACCTGTGACTCCCAGGGCCAACATCGGGGTGGGACCAGTGCCTCCTAGGGTCCCGTACTCAGAAGGTCCCCTGGCTCGGTTTCAAGCTCTGCTGTCACCAACTGGAAATTCTTAATAATTTCCAACAAGGAGACCCGCCTGTTCATCGCACCCCTGGCCCCTCTGAGGATGGAGTCGGCTCACACTGATGATGGTGTTGGGACACAGCTTCTGACATCCGCAGCTTGGATTGCACTTCAAGTAACCAGACTCACAGGCTAGCCTCTTGTTCTGGGAGAAGATTCTCCCAGTACCCGCTCCCTCCCTCCCTCTTTCCCTCCCTCCCAACTTTCTTTCAGCAAATCAGAGTGTAATTCCGTGAACTGGATTTCTGGATACACAGACTTCACGGGGTCGCCCAGGCCCCAAGCTAGGCTTCTAGACTTGCCCTGCGATAGTGGAAGTGGGTCTTTCAGGGCTGATGGAGAAAAAGAGATAGAGAGAGAGAGAGAAGGAGATGTGTGAGGTAAGAGGGTGTCTCAAACTGCCTGTTGAAGACTCTGGGAAGAGGCCAGTTTTCCAGCTGCCAGGAACCAGCCTAGCTCGCAGACGCAGTCAAGTGAAATTGGCCCAGGCCCCCGTAGGAAGAGGCCCCGGGGACAGGGAGGACAGTGTTGGCTGCTGTTCAGTTTATTCACTATGCAAAGCTGCCCCGTGGAGGGAAGGACGGTGGCGAGCGGGTGAAGTCAGCAAATTCGAGATTGCAAAGTCATGCACCCTGGCACAGGGCTGTGCCCTCCAGTGCTCGTATGTCACTAACCTCCAGTTGCAACTGGTGACTTAGTGTAGTTCCGGCGTGAACGTGGCTTGACATTTTGCTCTCTGCTAACGCGTGGAGAGGAAAATGAAATGTCAAAAAGGGATGCTGGTTGGATCTCATTTGCTGGTTGGGATGCTCATTTGCCAATGACCTGAGTAACTGTGCTGAACTGTTTTTCAAATACTGAAAAGCTATCTCCTGATTTGGGGTGGGGGTGGGGGCTCCTCACAATGTCGTGACCGTGGGGCACCACACACACTCCTGTGGATCTCATTGGCGTTACGACCATTTCCTGCACTGATTTCTTAAGCCTGGACAATCCACGAAATAATTATAAAAGCAAGCCCCGATTTGCAGCCTTGGCTGGCTTTTCGCGGTGGAAACGTTCCCATCACAGCGGCAGATTTCAAACTACTGATCCGACAGCCCAATATGGAGTGTGGAAAGGAGGTGCAGTGAGACCCCTGGGTGGCATTTTCACCCTACAGATCCCTTACATATAAATCACCTCGGCGGTGCAAAAGGAGAGGAAATAATTAGGAAGTGATAGATTTGGAGCATCCCCTGTGTCTCTGGCATAGCACATCCAGTCGTTAAATGGATACAATCTAATTTTCAGAATGTTGGCATTGAACAACCAGGTTCTCAACATCCCTGATCATTTGACAGTTCAGGTCCCCTTGAACAAGCAGACCACTGTTGCATCCATCTGGAAAATGGGGTACTTTTTTCTAAATCCTTTCATCAGGGACATCTTCGTCCAGTTCACTCCTACGTGCCCGGAGGGGCTGGTGTTGGCAGTGCCTGGGCTCGGTTCCCTGGTTCCCTTGAGATGCAGGTGGGAGGCAAGAAGTAGCTGAAAGTCTGGGTGAGGAACTTGCCTGCGGGGGCCGAGTAGACCCCCAGGCTGCAAATATATGAGAACCACCCACGGGCGGGGAGTATGGTGCCAGTCGAGGCCAAGCAACCCTCGGACCACCACCAGGCCACGAGCAAGCCAAATAGCATCACTTGAGAACGTACCCAAGATCCTCCGGTGACAGTAGGGCAGGCAGTGACCAGGGGGACAAAAGACATCATTTGGTAAAGCTGAGGAGCAGAGGACACTGTGCCTGGAACCCCCGACCCTTCCTCTGCCGGGTGACCGCAATGAGGCCGCCACGCCTTTACTGAGTGTTAGTTACCTCAGGGAACAGCCTCAGTGACCAGACTAAACGAGATCTGAAAGTGGTAAGTAAGCAAGCATCAACAATCCCCGTCTCCTCCTCCAGCAGCAAGTAAGTTCTCATGAGGAAGCCCAGGTTCTGAGAGTGCAGGTGAGGATTCCTCTCCCCTTTCAGCCACAGTGTGCTTTGTCCACCTGGTTTATTTAGACTCACCTGCAGTGAGGGGGGTCTCAGGTGGGACTGTGCAGAACTGGTCCCGGAAATTGATACCAAATGAAAATTACTAAGGAAATGCAAAAATGCAGAATGGGCTATGTTTGCAGAATGCCAACCGCTCGTCTCAACATCAGTGGGGCTCAGCCTCACACGTTAGCTTGGGCCACCTTCCAGTCCTCTGAGGCCCACCTCTGCTTCCTGGAATGGCCAGGAGAATGCCCCCCAAGAAACTTCCTTAGGCAGTCCTTAAGAAGTCCCCTGGCCTCCCGGCTTCCTTTCAGGGAGAAGTCAGAGAGAGCTGGAGTTTATTCACTTTAACAAGTGGCAGGGCCGTCATGGCGGCCGGGGTGGGGACCAGGACATACTGGGAATGAAACCCAGAGAAGACACGCTTGTACCGCCAGGGGCCACAGTCATGATGACAAACTTGGTTGAGACATGAGCTGTTTGCATATGGTGCAATGGCCTGGGAACAGGAGGGAAGGCAGAGGAACAAGGTGAACTGTGGCCAGTGTCCAAGGCCAGAAGGTGCACCAGAGGGGAGGGAAGGTGTCCAGGACAATGGGGCCAAGGCAGCAGCCAGCCAGGCCCTGAGGAAGTTGGAGGTCAGACTCTTCCCTTCCATTTGCCTCTCCTGCCCAGTTGGTTCACTCCCCACACTGGTTCACCTCCCCGGCTCTCAGGTTTCCTTCTTTCTGCCGACCCCAGTAGCTCCTGGTGGCCATTGCTGGCCATGTGTTGACAGCTGAATCCCCACCTCCCAGAGCCTGGACTTTCCTCTGTTCCAGAAACTGGGTAGCTCCTCCCCACCTCCATCTCTGCCCTGGTTCTGACCTCTGCCAAGGACCTTGTCCTGCCTGCCAGGTCCTTCCTGGGCCGGTCCACTCTTATCACTCGGGTCTCCCTCAGCTCAAACACCACCTGCCCTGCGAGCCCCCTGCCCAGCCCTCCCGCGTGTCCCACACCCCTCCCTATCACCGGCTACGTGTTTTCCGTCTGTTTTTTCTTTCCTTACTCCTTTCTGAAATTGCCATTTCTCTCTGTCAGCTTGTGCATCTCCTGCCAACCTCACTCAAGTGTAAGCTCTTTGAAACCGAGGGATCTTGTCTGTCTGGTTCATGGATGTCCCCATGAATCTAGACTTGTGCCTGCACATAGCAGAAGCTCGGTGCACATCTGACGGCTAAATGAGTGAAGTCGACACAGAGCCACGTGGTCACGAAAGACCTCACATCTAGATGCTGGGTGTTCGGCCAGGTGAGCTGACACAGCCCGTCACCAGGACGTGCAGACTGGTCTGAGGAGAGAGCTCACCAAGCGAGCGACTGGAACACAGACCTCTTCCTGCACCGCACCTCCTGTTGCGCGGGATGAAACTGTATTTAAAAAAGTAAATCCGGCCATGACTATGGGATAACACACTTAACATGGTGTGTTCATGGTGGTAGTGGGGGCATTAAAAGCATTAAACTTAAGTGTTTAAAATAATACACCGCAAAGTTTGTAAGGTGGCGTTTGAATTTCTTTGTTATAACACTGGTAGCCTGAAAAAAAGGAGGGGAGGCCCTCTCCCTTCTTTCCCCTTGTTCTTGGAGAGGCTTTGATGAGAAGGTAAGCCCTTGGGGTCCTGGGTCATGCAGGTGAATCTCTGTCCCGCCCACACCCTCTACCAGAGGGCAGGGTTGGGGGGGGGGGCGCACATCCAGGCAACAGAGGCTGGGCTTGCTGACTGCTTCAGCCTCTTCAGCTGCCCCTGAACTTCTCTCTCTCTAAGCCCCAGAGGCTCAAGTGCGAGGCCAGGAGTCGTCCTCGGCAGCTGCTGTCTCCGCTCCGCTGGTCCCATCCATCAGCACAAGCTGCTGTGGATACAGGCAGACACAGCTTGACCGGGGCCGCTTCTCATCTACTCACCGTCACACGGCTGCAACCACTTTCTCATTGACCTCCCTGCTTTGCACCTTAAACCCTGAACATCCCGCTCTTCACACAGCAGCCAATTAAAAGAAAAAAGAAAAAAGATTGAGGAGACGTCACAACTAAAATGAAAAGTGGGATCTTGGACCAGAAAAAAAAAAAAAAAAGGACATCAGCGAGAAAACCGGCCAAATGTAAGATGAGACCACAGTGACACTAATGTCCTGGTGGCAAACTCATTAGTCAACGGAGCCAAATATCAACAGTATGATGATTGAAATTTCTTTTGAGAGCCAAATTTTTTTAACTTAAACTATCTAGGTAGGAACGCTGTTATTAACTTAATTAGGGTTCTCCCAAACTGGCCGTTGCTAAAAACGTCCTCAATCTGACTGAGCCGCTGTTTGCGGGTCACTGGATGGGAACTCTGTTGTCCTTTTTGCAACTCTGTTGCACATCTAGACTCAATCAGAACTAAAAGTTAACACTTCGAGCAGCTATGTTCACACTGGATCGTCCTTCTGAACAGAGCAGGGGCGGGATTCGCGGTGCATAAAGCGGGTGAAGAGAAGGCCCGGAAAGGCGAATTGTCCCGAGCGCGCGTGCGGGCGGGCGTTCGCCTCGTTTCGCGTGATTACGACGCGAGTCGCCGTACCGGGCGGCTCCGCGAGGGGGCAGCGCGAAGCGGCGGCGTTTGGGCCTGGGGGCGGGCCGTAGTGCGAGGCCGGAAGTGCCGGCGTTTGGGCCTGGGGGCGGGCCGCAGCGCGGGGCCGGAAGTGCCGGCGGCCGAGCGCTCCGCCGGCGGCCGCGCGGGCTGCGTACAGCTGTGGCTGAGGCTCCGAGCGCCGTCGCCATGTCGTCGGTCAGCCCCATCCAGATCCCCCGCCGCCTGCCGCTGCTGCTCACCCACGAGGGCGTGCTGCTGCCCGGCTCCACCATGCGCACCAGCGTGGACTCGGCCCGCAACCTGCAGCTGGTGCGGAGCCGCCTGCTCAAGGGCACGTCGCTGCAGAGCACCATCCTGGGCGTCATCCCCAACACGCCCGACCCGGCCAGCGACGCGCAGGACCTGCCGCCGCTGCACAGGTGGGGGGGCCGCCACGGGCGGGGGTGGGGGCGGCGGCCCGGTCCAGCCTCCCGCGCGCGAACGCAGTGACAGGTGTCAGCTCGTGACCGTTCCGCGAGGTCATTCGCAGGCCCTGAAGCGCCACGGCGACCTGTCACTATGAACAGTTTAATCTGGGTCCCCCTCCGCGTCCCCCTCACCCCACCCCTGTCGCTCCTGACCTCTGACCTGCGACCCTGCCCGTCCTCGGCCGCGTCGCCCACCCCTCTCCAACCCGCTCCGCGCCCAGCCCCCTCTGCCCCGCACGCCGCCGTCTTCCTCGGTAAGGGGCCGGCACTGCTCGCAGGTGCTGGCAGGTGCTCGCCGCGCTCCTGTTGGGGGGCTAGCCCCGCTTGCTGTCTCTTGTTATTTCGGCTCCCCTCCCCCCGGCATTTCTCAGGCCCCATGCTTATTACCAAGAGGTGTCCCTACCCCGTGGCCCCAGTGGTGTGACTTGGGGTGACAGACGACACCCGTGCCTCCATCTTTCCTCATCTGTTCTTTGGAAACTCAAGGCGCCCCTCTCTCAGGTGGATGAGGGAGATGAGTTAGATGAGTGTGTGTGTCTGTGTGTGTCGTCTGCTTTGCGCCATCGCGACTGTGACCACGAGCCACCTGCGGCTGTCCAGCCCTCCTCCAAATGGACTACTTATCCCAGGTTGCTTGCTGGTCACCTTCCTGGTTTTAGCGCTGCAAGTCCCCGTCCCGTCCCGGGCACACCGCTCACCCTGGATGCGCCGCAAGTGCTTACAATCAGGCGCTAGGTTTTGTGAAAACATAGGGTGAGCAATGTTTTGTTGATGACTCAATGACTGTGAAATGTGGGTTAAGGGTTGGAAGGGTAATATTTTTGGCTTCTTGCACTTAAGTAACACGTTAGCGATTTACCTGTTTCTTTTCCCTTTATCATGTGAGCACTGACATTACGCATGTGGCTTGCATTGTATTTCTGTTGGGACTGTGCTGGGGTACAGTTCGCTCTGGACAAATGCTGTTACTGCCTTCCGACTCACCACCCAGGCCCTTGCGTTCTATCCTTAGCGCCTCTTGAGATGTTTTCAATGCAGTTACCTGAAGTTATCCTTTCTTAAAATGAGGACTTCCTGACTCAGTGGATTTTGAGGTTAGGAAAGCCTTATTTTTATCCAAAACCTTGCGACCATATGCTTTTTATTTTAAGGAGGCTCCATATAGCTTTCTTCAAATTCTCAAAGGAGGCTCCTTCCCCCACCCCTCCTAACATGAAACAGAGCAAAACAAAGTAACAAAACACCTAACAACCCGTTACCAGTCCACATTGTGAAAGCCTTGCTTTTCTCAACGTTTTGGCTCCCATCTCACCAGCTTCAGTTATTGCTTGGGTGGAATTGGCTACATTTCAAGTTTCAGTAAACTGATTAATTGTACTGGGTCTGACCCCACTCCCTGAGGCTCTGTCTGTGTCGCCCCTAACTTCCGCTCTCGGTGCCCAGGCACTGCCATCTTTGCTGTCTTTCTCCCAGGCATACGGTGGTGATTGCCCAAGAGTACCTTGTGAGTTTCAAAAGTAGATGTAGTCATAGTTTAGGTCTGAGTGACCATTTGGTAGTATTATTCTGGCCAGATTTTGGAGGGTTTTTCATTTCTCTGCATGTAAACTCATCCGAAATAACAATAACCGAATTCTAAACTCTCCTGCCTGGAAGAAGTCACTCATGTTCCGATGATGCATAATCAGAGCCTCGATGTTAATTCACATCGCTGCTTTGTTTTACATGAATAATGTTGTTAAGATTTCATCGTTAAGGTTAGAAAACATACACTGAAAATTCCCCGGAGAATTCCAACATTGTAAGGACCTGCCAGACCGCCCGTTCTCCTAGAAATGCTGTTTGCTGCCTGAAAAAGTCTGTGTAGAAAGATCATACTGCATTCCTCAGTATCAGCTTCCAGGGGCTTTTTTTCTCTTAATATGATCTTGACACAGTCTTACATTAAAAAATGAAAAGCTTAACTAACACAGACATCGAGTTATTCATAACATTATTCCGTTTCGCTACACAAGTCTTTCCTTCGCCAGTTACCTGCTCTTCCAGATGTTGGTCACCCCAGGAACCGCAAGGGGCTCTCTCTGCTCCTGTCCTCCACCCCTTCCAGGTGACGCTGCCCCAGTCTTCACGGAGCAGCAGAAGTCAGTGTGTCCCCTGGACTCCTTGCCGCATGAAGGAGCAGGCCCAGATGGTGACTTCCTGAGCCGCTGCCTCTGCTGTTTGGAGCAGCGGCCCTCTTTTGCATGTTGGTGAGCAAGTTACGCCTGATGTAGGAGCCAGATCCCTGCAGGCCACAACTTGGCACCTGGCACCTGTGTCACTGTAGGACACCCTGCATTCCCAGTGGCCCCTGAGGGACCCATTGTCTTCTGAGTGAAGATGTGTACTGATTCAGCATTGCCCGTGCACTGTCCTTTCCTGTGTTCCGTGTCACCCAGTCCCCTTCCAGCCTGGCCCCCGTCAGGGCACACAGCCTCCTTTTCTCATGGGGCTGCTTCTCTTCACTTCCGAGACCCTGGCCCAGCCCCCCTGGCGCTTGTCTCACGGAAAGCGAGTGCTGTGTACACAGCAGGCACAGGGCCCTGTAATTTCAATCAGCCGTGGGTCCCTGCACCACTGCTCTTTCCAGCTGTTAGCCTCGGGCTTTCAAGAAATACTTCCTGGTTATAGGAAGGTTTTAAAGTTTATTATTTTATATTAGCAAATATGGAATGATTAGCTCTATTTAGATTTCCCTAAAGCTGTATATCCTTTTTTTTTTAAGGGAGGTCTGTCTACAAGAGGCATTGCTTCAATCCAGAAAGAAAGTTTTAAGGCAGGAGTAAGAATCAAAAATTATATAGCAACGGAAGCCTCCTTTATTATAGAAATTGGGGCTGTCCTAACAGGCTCCTCTCTTGTTTCTAAACCATTATTCGCTGTGGTGAGACATTTTGCCAGAAATTATTAAATATTTAAGAAGACAAGTAGGGGACACCAGACAACTAAAAGCGTCTTCCAGTGTCCCTGTCCCAGAACTGCGACATAAGTGTCAGTAAGATGTAAACAGTGGCCCTGTGTTCCAGTAGTTCCAGCTGTCGGAAGCTATATTAATAATTGGGGCTTTATTTTTAATTGAATGTACTGGGATGACGCTGGTTAACACAGTTATACAGGTTTCAGGTGCCCAGTTCCACCACACGTCATCAGTCTCGGTCCATCACCGTTTATCCCCTCCCCGGCTTTATACTTCTTGTGGGCACAGATTCGTGCTGTCCAGGGTGGTAGGAAAGGGGGCCACCTTGTCGTGAAGCTTCGTCCAGGTCCCCCTTTGCTGTTTCATGCCCTTGGGACTTGATGAATACCTGCTTTGTTTGCCATTTTGCAATCTCAGGCGCTCGTTGACACAGGAAGACGGTGCCCCAGGTCAACTAGGGTTAAGTAATGCTTGTAAAGCCTCCAGCAAACCACGGGGCTGCCCTCTCTGTGGGCTTCCTCCACCAGATGGGTAGCTTTCTCTGTAGGTTTCACAAGTGGGGGTTGGAGGGGGGAGTGGGGGATGCCCTATTTTGCATTGTGGGCAGAACTGAACCAGCAGCATTATAGAAAGGACTTGAGAAATAGAAGATTCCAAGCAAAGTGGAGGGCTTTAGTTGGTTGTGTTTTGTTTGTTTGTTTTTGTTTTTCTAAAGCAACTGTTCGGCACTGGAGTTGAGAAGTTAGCGATTTTCCCGTCCTGGGGACAGGCTTTTCCAGGCGCACAGCGTTCCCACTGCACGGGGGAGGGGGGGGGTGGCTCTGGACACCCTGAGAACTCTTAACTCACTCCGCTTCCAAATTGCACAGACCAGACCCGTGGATGTCAGACTTTGCTCGGAATAAAATAACACTTTACAACCCTGGAGGTAGATCCCAGGGAGGACTTACAAAAATTCATGGAACCGTAAAAGGTCCTGCTGATAAGGTGCAGGTGTGCAGAGCACCTCCTCGGGGAAAGGGCACCCCATTTGTCTGGGTGTATCAGTGCTCATGTGTTACAAAATCAAAGTGTTGCTTTCTGGTCCTGTCTAACAAAGCACGCATTAACAGACAGACTGGAATATTTAGAAGGGTGCCGAAGCTGGTAGAAGACGTTAGTGTCACAGTTAGGAGGAAAGTGTTAGACTGAGTGTTTTGTTTACTTGGCGTCTGTTTTGAGGCGCAGGCGTGTGCTCTGCAGTGTGTGTGTGTGTGTGTGTGTTTTTAAAATAGCTGTATTATTTATTTATTTTTATTTATTCATTTTAGAGAGGAGACACAGAGTGAGAGAAAGAGAGAGAGAGAGAGAAAGGGGGGAGGAGCTGGAAGCATCAACTCCCATATGTGCCTTGACCAGACCAGTGCAGGGTTTTGAACTGGCGACCTCAGTGTTCCCAGGTAGACTTTTTATCCACTGCGCCACCACAGGACAGGCTTGCAGTGTGTGTTTTGCGCACTGAAGGTGTGTGGTCCTCAGCTTCGAGCAAGTCTCTGCACCTCTTCCGGCAGCACGTGTGCGCTTGCTGTCTGTCACAGTTTGGTAATTCTCGCAGTATTTCAAACTTTGCCATTGTTATTATACTTGCTGTGGTGATCCGTGACCGTTGGTGTTACTACTGTCACTGTTTTGGGGTGTTGTGAACTGCGCCCATATGAGACGGGGAACTTACCGTGGTGTGTTCTAACTGCTCCTCCGATCAGCCATTCCCCCACCTCTCTCCCTCTCCCTGACCCTCTTATTCCCTGAGGCACAGCAATATGGAAATGAGGCCAGGTCATAACCCCGCAGTGGCCACAGGAGAGTCACATGTCTGTCACTTAAAATCAAGAACCAGAGGGATTAAGCTCAGTGGGGAACACGTGGAAAGCTAAGATGGGCTGAAGGTTGGGCCCCTTGCGCCAGTCAGCCAGGTTGTGAGAGCAGAGGACAGGTTCTCGAAGGGAGCACGCGTGACAAGCAAGGGAAACAGCCCGACTGCCGATGCGGAGGAAGCGTCAGTGGTCTGGGTAGCAGGTCAGACCAGCTGCAACATCCCGGTAAATCGGAGCCTAACCCAGAGGAAGGCAGGAAGCTGCAGGAGGAAGGCTTGGAGCTGGCAGAGGTGGGTCCACGGGGTTTAAGGAAAGGAGCCGACTCCATATCATTAAAGTGCTGCCAGGTGAGGCAGCAAGTGACCCCGACGGTTCAGCTACGACGGTTATGAAGGTGGCTGCACTCACAGAGATTTCCAGTGTGGACGAAGCAGCCTCCTGTTGAAAGAAGATGCTGTCTAGGACTCTCCTGGATGGAGAGGAGAAGCCGGTGTCCAGCTTCCAAGCTTCGAAGGACAGGCTGCCTCTCTCGTTAGGGGCTAATGCTGCCATGACTTAAAGTGAAAGCCCGTGCGCATCCACCATTCCGAAAATCCCAGGGCCCTTAAGAGTGAGGCTCGGTCTTCTCTGCTGTGGTCTGTAAAGGAAGCAGGAAAGCCTGGGCGACAGCACACCCATTTGCAACATGGTTTACTGAATATTGTAAGCCTACTGTTGAGACCTGTTGTTCACAGAAAAAAAAAGATGCCTTTCAAAATGTTACTGCTGATTGACGCGCACCTGCTCACCCAAGACCTCTGACGGAGACGGACGAGGTTAGTGCGTGTTGTCTCCATGCAAGCACGGCGTCCATCCCGCAGTCCATGGGTCAAGGAGTAGTTTCGACTTTTAGGGAAAATGCACTGTTCACAAAATTGAGGGGGTATTTCAAAATGAATATGAAGCTATAAAATATCCCCTCGTTTTTGTGTGCAGTGTATTCCACAAATAGTGATTTCTCTGGTGGATGTAGGCAAAGTACATTGGCAACCTCTGGAAAGGATTCACCATTTCTAAGGGGCCATGAAGAACATTCACGATTCATGGGAAGAGGTCAGGATATCAGCATAAACAGCAATTTGGGAGAAGTGGATCCCAGCCCTCATGGAGGCTGTTGCTAGCCATCTGGCATTTCACAGGTCATTTTTTTTTAAAGGGGTACATTGGAGGTAGCTGTAATTTAATTTAAGAATCAATTAATGTACTTTATTTAGAGAGGGGGAGAGGGAGAGACAGGCAGGGACAGACAGGAAGGGAGAGAGATGAGCATCAGCTCATAGTTGCAGCTCCTTAGTTGTTCATTGATTGCTTTCTCATGCACCATGTGTTTACTAGGGGCTGCAGCTAAGCCAGTGACCCCCAGCTCAAGCCAGCGACCCTGGGGTCTTTTCTATGATCCCACACTCAAGCCTGGTGAGCCCACGCTCAAACCAGTGACCTTGGGATTTTGAACCTGAGCCCTCAGTGTCCCAGGTCAAAACTCTATCCACTGCGCCACCGCCTGGTCAGGTTAATTAATATACTTTAAAACCTCTGTAGGTTTGGTCTTTCTGGATAGGAATGGTGTGCATCCAATGTGATCTCTGCCGTTTGGAACTTCTTTTCACAGTTAGCAAAAGTATGTTACTAGCTTTGTAAGGAGTCTCATTTTTAGCCTCACCTGTAATCAGCGATGTAGGTCAGATATATACATAAACTTCTGTCCTGATCTGGAGGTCTGGATTTATCTCCTCTCTCTCCGGCTTCTAGTCTGCAAACCTCTCAGGGCAGGGATCCGGTTTCTTCCTGTTGCTGTTTCAGATGGACAGAGTCCCCGCTGAGGAAGCGTTATTGGTGAACACTACCCGCGGCGAGTCCGCGGCACAGCTGGTTTCTGGAAACCGGAGGTATACCCTACTGCTGAAAAAAAGTGAAAAAAAAAGTGAAAATGAGTGAAAAAAAGTGGCCCCAACACACGTAACTCCATACAGGCCAATTCCACATCATTCCCAGTTTATAAAGCGTCTGACTTTTTTCTCCCCAACCCGTCCGCCCGAGATTTTGGGTGACGACGGTACTGTTTCCGTGGATTTTGGTCCCCTGTCCACGGGATAGGATGGAAAGGTGGTAAGGGCACATGGCAGCTCAGAATAACCTGGTGGCAGGGGGAAGCTAAAGGCTGCCCGTCCTCTGCGGAGGAAATGATTCACGCGGGAGTCAGCATGCACGCCCCGCGGATAGAAGCAGGCGGCCACTGAGGAGTCACGAGCCGTGTTTACACGTGTTGCCGTCTCCGTGTGAGGAGCACACAGCGATGGACCATCCCTGTTTCCCGGGGGCTGGCCGCTTCCATCCTTCTCTGAAATGAGAGCCTTTCCCGGGGCCAGAGAGAGAGCATCAGTTTCACTTTGGGATCTGGAAGTGTCTTCTGAATGTTGATCTGTTTAGTGTGACTTTGTCTTAGTTTAGATAAGACTTCCTCTCTGTGGGGAAGTTTGTATGTTACTTGGCCAGCATTGTATGCTTTGGTAAGGAGCTTAAACTTAAGTAAAATACAACTTTTTCAACTAGTATTAGGTGAGGTGACGACCAGTTAGAACAGAAATGAGGTCTGTAACTCCTGGAGATATGTGTGGAGCTGTAGCTAGCCGTCTCGTCCATGGCAGTGTGTGGGTGGCCTCGAATATTTAACCATCACATTTGGAAACTGGGTGTTCAAGAGCATGGATGTTCACTCCCAGATCCCGTGTCACCGTGTGTTAGGGTGGGAACGTAGAGGGTGTACAAATTGCGTAAAAATCCTGGCTTGATGTTAATAATGAAACCAGTAGGGAGCAGAGATTTCTTAGGTCAGTGTGTGTCATGCTGTTTCTATTTAGATTTGTTCTGGTATAAGATTGCCTCGTGCCTAGTTGGGAAAACTAACTTAAGCTATGCGATTGTCAACTGCTTTTCCATTTTTATGTTCAAATAATCTCAATGTTTAGGAATTTCTCCCTAATTCTTAAAAGGGGTGCTCCTGGGACTGTGGAGGCCTGCCTGTGCCCCAGCTGCCAAGGTTACCAGCAGACCCCCTCGTGGTGCGGGGTTCCACAGAGCAGCGGCACCCCGATTTTTAACCAAGTTCTTGGGAAAGACCGCAGTTTTTGAAGGGGATTTCTGTTTCACCGGATTGACCACTGGTAACATGGGCGTGTGGTGTGTTTTTCAGGATCGGGACGGCCGCGCTGGCCGTGCAGGTGGTGGGCAGCAACTGGCCCAAACCCCACTACACCCTGCTGATCACCGGCCTGTGCCGCTTCCAGATCGTCCAGGTCCTGAAGGAGAAGCCATACCCTGTGGCCGAGGTGGAGCAGCTGGACCGGCTGGAGGAGTTTCCCAGCGCCCGCAGCACACGGGAGGAGCTCGGGGAGCTGTCCGAGCAGTTCTACAAATACGCAGTGCAGGTGAGCTGCCGTTGCTGCTTCCCGAAGGCTCCTGTCCGGCCCCCTTGCTGCCCCGAGATGGGAGGAGTACAGCGGGCGGTGCAGTTCTGGGGCAGCCCGTGTTTAAACGATTTCATAGTGTAATGTATTAATTTCAGTTTGCTTGGTCTGGGATTGGACCTAAATCATTCTAGGACGTGTTGGCCAACCAGTCTAAATTTTCCTGAAAATATTTCTAGAATTTTTCTTATAACTTCCAGTGTGTCCAAACCAGATAGCTATGGAACATAAATAATGTAACAGATTGAAATACCGCTATTTGTCACTAGAATATCTGGGCGCCCAATTATATGTTACATGGGTTCAGAAGTCAAGGTCACCCATGCCTGACGGTAACTGTGGAGGGTTAAGCCCACAGTAGATGGTTGTTGAGCTAGGGACTTGAGTGGGGTAGAGGTTCATCTCCGAACACACGTCTGTGATCGTTGGGGCCGGACAGGTGGGGCCACTCTCGGTGTCCGGAGGACCTGGCCCTTCCTCTCCTGTCTCAGGGTCACGGCAAGACTCACAGCCACATGCGCATTCAGGAGAGGTGGGGGTCGGTCCTGCCTTGGGCCTAGGAGAAGGTGAGATCTGTCAGCGGTCCCTGTGTCAGCACGGTCACTGAAAGCTGCCTTGACCTTCACAATCTTAACTCCAGAATGTGCCCTGGAAGTTGTTTTATAAAATTGTTTCACCGTCAGTGCTCAGATTCTAATTACTCCTGGCATTCTACTAAAAAGCAGTGTTCTAGCTATTGGTTATCATAATGGCATCAACTGTGTTAAATTTCCAGAATTTGATCATCATACTGTGATTACGTAAGAGAAAGCCCTTTTTTTAAGAACAAAGGTCATGATGTCTGCAACTGATTCTGAAAGGTTCAGCGATAATAGTGTGTGGGAGTGTGTGTGTGTGTGCAGAAAGAAAAAGAGAGAGAAAGAGAAAATGTGGCAAGATATTAATAATTGGTGAATTTAGAGGAAGGCTGTATATTTTGTACTATATCAACTTTCCTATAAATTTTAATTTTTTCTAAATAAAATTTAAAATAAAATCACAAATTTATAAAGCTTTTTCTAAACATTATTATCCACCGTTGAGCCATTCTTGCTTCTCATTCTGATTGACGTCCTTTTCTCCGAGGCCTGTGAGATTCCTGGGCTGTGATAAACAGCGGGATTTCAGAAACAGCCCCAGAGGCCCCGACCTGAGAGCCCTGTGCGGCGGTTTCTAACACCAGGTTTCGTCTCTGCCCTCGCAGCTGGTTGAGATGTTGGACATGTCAGTGCCCGCGGTCGCGAAGCTGAGACGGCTGCTGGACAGTCTCCCGAGGGAGGCGTTGCCAGACATCCTGACGTCCATCATCCGCACGAGCAACAAGGAGAAGCTGCAGGTACGGCGTCCGCTGAGCGCTCTGTCCGGGGCCGCACGGCCGCTTTTCTCCCGGAGCAGGTGGTGAGCTGCTGGCCCTTCAGGCGACAGAGAGGCAGACTCATAGGCGTAGCTAAATTCTCCTGGTGATCAGTGCTCGTAGTTGGTCAACTTATGGGAGAACTCAAAGCAGAGAATGATAGCAAAGGTAGGTATTTAATTTAACTTGAATATAGAAATATACTTTGTCTCGCTGTGGACAGGCCTGCTTTATTAGGATTCCTGGGGTTTCCTACGTAAGCCACACTTAGGATCCATTGCCTGTGATTTTCAGTCTATTTCTCTAAAGTGAAATGAGTTTTAAGGACACTTGAAAATTACTCCAAATACAAAATCTTAGATTTGCATGTTTTTCCCCCAAACCATAAAAGTTCTCTTGCAAAATTATTTTTTATACTATTTTAAAGCAGTCTGCTTTATTGAACCTTCCTAGAAGATTTAAGCTAGTTTCTATTGAAATAACCCTCCTTACTTTATCAGTTTATTTTATACTTAAGTCCAACAATCGTAACAGCAAGTGCAGCTAATACAGACAGGCTGGGAGTAAACAGGAATTTGGTCCAATCAGCAAAAGCAGGAGGTGCGGGAGCACGGGCCACCAGGGTCACCGCGCGTGTGCAAGTGTGTTAGTTACACTGAGGGTGTAGAGCATTTGTTACACCCTGGGGTGCACGGTGGGTATAGGTGCCTCTGGTCTCGTGTGTGTATGAAATTTTAATATTTTGAACCTCGTATTTGTTTAGATCTAATATGGAGACACATTCTCTTTAAGAGAATAATTCCCAGAAAGTCAGTTGATATAGAATGTGTGTGTTGTTCTTGGTCTGGGAACAATACACATAGTTTCATCTTTCTTTTATTTTTTGAGTGAGAGAGAGACAGGAAGAGAGAGAGGGAGAAGCATCAAGTCGTACTTGTTCATTGGTTACTTCTCATACGTGCCTTAGCCATGGGGCTTCCGCCAAGCCAGCAACCCCTTGCTTAAGCCAGCGACCATGGGGTCATGTCGATGATCCCACACTCAAGCCAGCAACTTTGGACTCAAGCCAGCGACCTTGGGCTTCAAACTAGTGTGGCCTTAGGCTTAAGCCAGTGACCTTGGGCTTTAAGCCAGCGACTTTCGGGCCCAAGCCAGTGACCATGGGATCATGTTGATGATCCTGCACTCAAGCTGATGAGCCCGTGCTCAAGCTGGCAACCTCAGAGTTTGGAACCTGGGTCCTCAGCATCCCAGATTGACACCCAGCCCACTGCACCACCACTGGTGAGGCCCAATGGCTTCCTCTTTACATGAAACTCAAGATGCTTTCTTCGTATGTTTTTTAGGATTCTGGTATTGGTGTCAGACCACCTTGTTAACTTAACGCAGTTAGTTGGGTTGTGTTAGCTGGGTGTAGCTGTGACTGCTGAGTCCTGTGTGACTCTGACTGCCCTGTGTGCGGGGCATGTGTTTCCGGGCAAGCAGCCTAGTCACGGACGACGCTCCTTAGATTTTAGACGCCGTGAGTCTGGAGGAGCGGTTCAAGATGACCATCCCACTGCTGGTCAGACAGATCGAAGGCCTGAAGCTGCTCCAGAAAACCAGAGAACACAAGCAGGACGATGGCAAGCGGGTGAGTGCTCCTCATGGGGGCTCCCCGGCTTCCCGTTGTTATGGGGGGGACAGTCCTTCTTTAATTTAAGGAAAAGATGGAATAGACAGAGACAAAAATGTTCACTGTCTCACTACCCCAGTACTGATGGTATTTTCAGTTTCGGCATGTTTCCCTCTGGTGCTTTTCACATCTGAGCCTTTTCTCCTTTTTCTACGTGTGTAAACATTTTATTACTACTATTATTATTCAGTGAGAGGCAGGGAGGCAGACAGACTCCCGCATGCACCCCGACTGGGACCCACCCGGCATGCCCACCAGGGGGCGATGCTCTGCCCATCTGGGGCCTTGCTCCGTTGCTTGGCAACTGAGCTATTTTAGCACCTGAGGCAAGGCCATGGTGCCCCTCAGCACCCAGGGCCAACTTGCTCGAATAAGCCATGGCTATAGGAAGGGGAGAGAGAAGGGAGAGGGGGAAGAGTGGAGAAGCAGATGGGCGCTTCTCCTGTGTGCCCTGACCAGGAATCAAACCCGAGACTTCCACACGCCGGACTGATGCTGTACTGCTGAGCCAACCGGCCAGGGCTAAAATATTTTAATTTTATTTGCTAATGACTTAGGTAAGAATAAAAGTATATATTTGGTATTTCTGTTTTTATAAAATTATACTTTTGGTTACTGCATTGTATTTTTAACTTTTATATTTGAATATACTAAATGGGTAAGTTCATAGATTAAAAAAATAAATCGTGAGCCTTTTGAATAAAATACCGGTAATCATTTTGCCCCAGTAATAGATGCAGCTTAGTTATTACGTTAATGATTGAGAGTTTTACAAGAGCACTTAGATAGTTTTAGAGTATGATTGTTTAAAATACGACTGTTGGGTTTGAAGAACAGCGTGAGCAGGAGGGAGGGAGGGAGGGAGGCGGAGCCGCAGCGGGCAGCGCACATGCTGGGGGGCGGGGGCGCACTGGCTGCTGCTGGGAGCAGAGCAGCACAGGGAGGGAAGTCAGGGCAGGTGGTCAGCCAGGGGGCCCGCAGGGAGACAGAACATTTTGAAGGGGAAAGACTGTTCCGTGTCCAAGACAAAGACAATGGCGGGTCGGTTCGTGTGTTCAGGATGCTGTAATGTGGGAGGAAAACGGGACCCCAATGGAGAGGGTTTGTTGTGATGTGTCCCCATGAGGTGGTGGCTGCAGCAGGAAGCTCAAACAAAGGTAATTGCTGGGTGCTTTCACTGCGTCTGGCCATCAGCCTCCTGATCTGCTTCCTCACTGGTGCTGGCGCAGATAGCGACTAGTCTGCCGCCAGTTCTTGGCCTCCGTTTGTATTCTGCTGCTCTCAGATGTGCACGTGCCCCTCGTCAGCCCCTGAGGATTCAGACTCGCCTAACCATGAAACGTGTACCCAGCACCAGGCGCAGCCTTGCGTGTAGCCGGGAACTTCAGTTCCAGTTCACGCTGACATCCGTGTTCCCCTCCCCCTTTCTCCTGCAGGTGATAGCCATTCGCCCTCTCAGGAGGGTCACCCACGTCCAGGGCACTTTAGAGGATGAGGAAGAGGAGGAGGACAATGACGACATTGTCATGCTGGAGAAGAAAATACGGACCTCTAGCCTGCCAGAGCAGGCCCACAAAGTCTGCGTCAAAGAGATCAAAAGGTGCTTTGTAGACTCTTCCCGGCCTCAGGGTTTGCATTTTGCTTATTAATGTTCCCTGAGTGTTGCCTGTAGCAACAGATCTGCTCCTTGGCTTCACAGACTGAAAGGGGAGCGGTGAGTTTATGTGCTCCGTCTCCTCTCCTGTCTGACGCGGTCGCGGACGCCTCTGTGCGTCCTGTCTTTGTGCTGTCAGCTCCTCGCTCTCCTGACTTTCCACCTCCAGCTGAGGCCGTGGTCTGGAGTGCTTTTCCCGCTTCAACCCTCATCCAGAATGGGAAGCTTACACCATTCCTAATACGCCCGAGTTCACACCCTCCCCCTACTCCTTTTCTGCATCGCTGAGAGTGAGTGGGCCAGCCCCTCCGAGGCTGCGGGGCCTCTTCAGTGCCGTGAAGAGCACACCGTCCGTAGTGTAGACGCAGTGTTTGTTCACTGTCGTGTTCTTCACCTGTCACTGTTTTCTTCAGGTCACACAGTTTAGAGGGCAGGAACTGGCAGTTTCTCTTTGTACAAGAGAAAGTACAGGAAGACCTCGATGACCATGTGTGGGCTGACGACATTTTCTGGACAATCCTGAGTTAAATAGAAAACCTGTTTTATTCTTTGCATGCTTGTAACATAACAACTATATTTTGTTTTCTTTTCTTAGTGAGTTATAATGAGCTTAGCTAAAGATGTGACTTTCTGAGGCTCAGAGTTAAGAACATTAGTAAATGTAGTCGGGGGACGTTTCACCTTGACGCTGACATTAGTTAATGAAGGCAGATCCTCCATTGTGCACCAAATATGTTGTGCGCTGCATGTATCGTGGGAGTTGCACCTTTGTTATATACCTGCACTTAGCTTGCTTTTGTGGGCTGGCTTCAACTCGGATATAAAACATACATAATTATTATTGGTTGTGCCTGGCGAGGCACTCAAGTAAGCAGTGGGCAAGTGACTGGAGACTATGAGCTACTAACACTGGTCGGGCCACATTCAGGGATGGCCTCGGACACAGTGTCCCGCCCGGGCCCCTGGTTCCCAGGTGTCCCTCCAGGTCTGTTTAACCAAGTACGTATGACATGTCTGACCAAGATGTGGAGCTAAGCTTGGCTTTTCTGTTTTTATGGAATTCTTTATTCTTGAACATGTTTGCTCTGTATTCTGCCCCCACAGACTCAAAAAAATGCCGCAGTCGATGCCCGAGTACGCCCTGACGAGGAGCTACCTGGAGCTCATGATGGAGCTGCCTTGGAGCAGAAGCACGACCGGTGAGCGGGCGCGGGGCCGCCGGGAGCCCACCAGCACGCGCTCCCGACGCCCTGCCTCTGCCTGGCTTCCTGCTGTGTTGCTTTCTGTGTTAAGCAAGCGAGAGGGATGAGAAGCATCAGCTCGTACTTGCAACACCTTAGTTCATATGTGCCTTGACCGGGGGCTCAAGCTAAGATCCTGCGTTCAAACCGGCCACCTTGGGGTTTTGAGCCTGGGACCTCAGTGTCTCTATCCAATGCACCACCACCGGTCAGGCTACATTTGCTCTTGATGTAAATTATTTAGAGACTGAACTTTGTATCTAGGTCTTGAGATCAAACAGGAAGGGAAGGGCCCTGGTCAGTTGGCTCAGTGGTGGAACATTGGCCCAACATGTGGATATCCTGGGTTCAATTCCTGGTCAGGGCACATCTGCTTCTCCACTCCTCCCCCTTTCACTTCTCTCTCTCTCTCTCCTCCTCTCATGCAGTCATGGCTTAATTGGAGCGAGTTGGCCCCAGGCGCCAAGGATGGCTCCATGGCCTCCGCCCTAGGCACTGAAAAAAAAAGATGGCTCTGGTTGCGATGGAGCGAGGGACCCAGGAGGGCAGCGCATCGCCCCTAGTGGGCTTGCCGGGTGGATCTCAGTCAGGGCGCATGCGGGAGTCTGTCTCTGCCTCCCTGCTTCTCACTAATAGATAGATAGATACATACATACATACAGGATGGGAAGGTGCTGTGTGGAAGTGCCTTGTGCCTGACTTTAGAAAAGGTAGGATTTTCTGTAACTGGTGAAGTACTGCCCTTCACTACCATTTGGTTTGGCTAGCGGTCCCCTCCAGGCCTACCCGTTGAGGGCAGTGGTCCCAGGGAGCGACGTGGGCAGGCCCGGCTCCCGGTAGCTTGCGCCAGAGGGAAGGTTCCGTTTCAGCTCCGTGTGCCGACTGCCCTGCGTCGGTTATCTGTGGCTCCCGTGTTGCTGTGTGTTAGAGAGGCGTTTCTTTGTGTCCTGGATGGGTTTTGTGACGACAGGGCCAGTGCACAGTGTGGGGAACGGCTAGGTAATTCCGTAACACCAAGAGTCTTGTTTGGAAATTAGAGTGTTTTCAGTAATACTGTTCTATGTTGCAGAATTTATTCTAACTAATGACTTAAGAGAAGTGCAGGGTACACATAGTGTGATGGCCCGAGATTAAAAGTACAGGTCTGGGTCTTGGCCACTAGTAAGTTGCTCTCAGCCTACCCACCGCCACCACTTGTCCTGTTTATGAAGTGAAATTAATTACGAACCAGCAGTATTTCCCAGGCTTAAAGAGGGTAATTACCAAGATTGGGGGGCAAAATGTTTATTTGAACAGACCTGACTCCCATTCTTTACGAGTAAACAGCCTAGACAGCATAAAAACAGGACAAAGCAATTATTATTTTTACAACTAGGGAGGGAGGCCACCCACGTGCCGGAAACTGAGCTAGTTTCCAGCCCATGCCTGCTGCAGAGAGCGCTGCTCAGCATGCAGAGTTTAGGGGGCGGGGAGCCATGAGGCTGGGAGTGTGTGTGTGTGTGTGTGTGTGTGGGGAGGCCAGGAGTGCGGGTGTACGGGGCGGGGGAGCCATGAGGCTGGGAGTGTGTGTGTGTGTGGGGGAGGCCAGGAGTGGGGGGGGAGTGCGGGGGGGGCGGCTGGGAGTGCAGGGGGGGGCGGGGAGCCATGAGGCTGGGAGTGTGTGTGTGGGGGAGGCCAGGAGTGGGGGGGGACTGCGGGGGGGGCGGCTGGGAGTGCAGGGGGGGGCGGGGAGCCATGAGGCTGGGAGTGTGTGTGTGAGGGGGAGGCCAGGAGTGCGGGGGGGGGGGGCGGGGGGCGGCGGCTGGGAGTGCTGGGGGGGGAGCCATGAGGCTGGGAGTGTGTGTGGGGGGGAGGCCAGGAGTGCGGGGGGGGGGGGGAGGCGGCTGGGAGTGCTGGGGGGGGAGCCATGATGCTGGGAGTGTGTGTGGGGGGAGGCCAGGAGTGCGGGGGGGGGGGAGGCGGCTGGGAGTGCTGGGGGGGGAGCCATGAGGCTGGGAGTGTGTGTGTGGGGGGGGGAGGCCAGGAGTGCGGGGCAGGGGAGCCATGAGGCTGGGAGTGTGTGTGTGGGGGGCCAGGAGTGGGGGGGGACTGCGGGGGGGGCGGCTGGGAGTGCAGGGGGGGGCGGGGAGCCATGAGGCTGGGAGTGTGTGTGTGAGGGGGAGGCCAGGAGTGCGGGGGGGGGGGCGGGGGGCGGCGGCTGGGAGTGCTGGGGGGGGAGCCATGAGGCTGGGAGTGTGTGTGGGGGGGAGGCCAGGAGTGCGGGGGGGGGGGAGGCGGCTGGGAGTGCTGGGGGGGGAGCCATGAGGCTGGGAGTGTGTGTGGGGGGGAGGCCAGGAGTGCGGGGGGGGGGGAGGCGGCTGGGAGTGCTGGGGGGGGAGCCATGAGGCTGGGAGTGTGTGGGGGGGGGAGGCCAGGAGTGCGGGGGGGGGGGAGGCGGCTGGGAGTGCTGGGGGGGGAGCCATGAGGCTGGGAGTGTGTGGGGGGGGGAGGCCAGGAGTGCGGGGGGGGGGGAGGCGGCTGGGAGTGCTGGGGGGGGAGCCATGATGCTGGGAGTGTGTGTGGGGGGAGGCCAGGAGTGCGGGTGTACGGGGCGGGGGAGCCATGAGGCTGGGAGTGTGTGTGGGGGGAGGCCAGGAGTGCGGGTGTACGGGGCGGGGGAGCCATGAGGCTGGGAGTGTGTGTGGGGGGAGGCCAGGAGTGCGGGTGTACGGGGCGGGGGAGCCATGAGGCTGGGAGTGTGTGTGGGGGGAGGCCAGGAGTGCGGAGGGCGGGGAGTGCGGGGGTGTACGGATCACCTCCCTAAGCAGGCCTCAGGGAGGCAGAGGAAAGCAGGGTGGCTGGGGAGTGGGTTTCTATGTTCCCATCTTGGACAGAAGGAGCCATGGGGACCTACTTCCAGCTGTAAGTAGGAAAATACCCAGTCAAGTGAGTTTTAAGTGTTTTACATGTAAGCACACGTATTATCCAAAATAGGAAGCATGCGTCCTGAACCGTTAGCAGGAATAGAAGAACTGCGTGTGCCCTGTGGAGGAAGGGGACAAAGCACTCATTTGTACGGCACGGGGTTATCTTGCCTCACAAGTGTGAAAGAGCTTACTTTTAAATGATCTCAACTTGACATATTTCTTGGAAGAAATTCCTTCATAGTGTTCTCCGTTTTTTTTAAGTTACATAGAACTTTACCCTGTTTGCTGAGTGTTAACCAGGCACGGGCATTGTGTTGTAAACCTGCCTTTTTAGGTACAGAAATGGCAGTTGATAGAAAGATTTTCTCCTTGGACCTGGTGATATAATATATAAATATATCGATAGCTAATACCAAGTCATCTTTGTATGACCAAAATAAATCCCAGTGGGACATTGTAATTTAAGTGTGCAAGGTAAGGTGAATCTGGGGTTTTCTCTGTGTGCACGGTGCCGAGTGGGGAGAGAACGGCCGTGTGCACGGTGCCGGGTGGGGATCAGGGCCGGCTCTGTGGGAACAGCCGTGTGCACGCTGCCGGGTGGGGAGAGAACGGCCGTGTGCACCGTGCCGGGTGGGGATCAGGGCCGGCTCTGTGGGAACAGCCTTGTGCACGCTGCCGGGTGGGGAGAGAACAGCAGTGTACACAGTGCCGGGTGTGGTGTGCACGCTGCCGAGTGGGGAGAGAACTGCCGTGTGCACGGTGCCGGGTGGGGATCAGGGCCGGCTCTGTGGGAACGGTTTGGCAGCTTTCTGCCTTTCACTTGTCACATACATATTTACCGGGTGGGTTCTGAAAGAAGCCCGTCGCTAAGCCGGGCCTCTCATCGGAACCAGTAGCACTGTGATATATCACCACTTAGCTAGGTTCATAGAGTGGCTTGGGAACCACACTGTTCTTTAAGGACGTTTCTTTCTGTACAAAAAAACACAAAGTCCCAGGTGACTGACTGAATCAGTGGAGCTACGATGTTCTCTCTCCTCTTCTCTCGCTGTTAGTGTGTCTGCCACGTGGCTGCGTGTCACCCTGGCGGCCACCCAGCTGACGAGTGTGTCTTGGCTTAGTGTTTAACCTGCAAGCATTCTAAGTGCTAAAGCACAGCCGTCAGCCTGCTGACAGTTTGGCTCAGAAACAGCCTAATCCAGACATTTCTGGTGACATCTTAATCAGCAGAACTCAGGCTAGTCTTTGTCTCCATTTGTTTTGTTTTGATTTTGGTCCTGCACTTCTGTTCTAGGAAGATGAACCACAGGAAAGATTTACAGACGGATGCGGAGATTTATTGTAGCTAAAACAATGCAGGAGAAGCATGCTTTACCTCTAAAGGTTTGCAGGCAGTAGGGAATTCAGGGAAATCGTTACATGAGTGTGGAGGGCTACTGGACAGGAAGTTATGTAACCACTGAAATGTTACTGAAATATACATCTGACACTGAAAGATGTCTATAGTGATTAAGTGGAAAAACCTTTTACAAAACTCCAAGGCCTCATGAAGTTGCCACTTTGTAGACTAGGCATGTAAGACACACACACACATACACACACACACACGCACACGCGTAGAACCTGGAGTAAAACCCACCAAAGCTAAGGTAGCGATGCCAGCTTGGGGGCCGGGAGGTTAGGGGTGACTGTTTCTTTTCTGTTAACACTATCAGGTTTTGTGGAAAGAGTATACGTTACAGAAATAAGAAAAAAAGCACTTAAGAAAAGGGAAAATGCCAGCACAAATAGAAATGTTGAAATAATGTTTCCATAGAAATAGTGTGAAATCTAGAAAATCATTGCCCATGAAATGATAGCATTTCGTGGAGTCTTTTCTGTGGATACCAAACCTTCTTAAGCAAACAAACAAAAGAGCAAGTTCAGGTCTCTAAATCTCATTTCGGAGGAGAATCCCAGTGTGTCCCTGTCACCTCTTTTTTCTGAAAAATATTTGCACTCTTGCCAGCCCCCAAAGACGCTCTCCTGTGCAGAACTCTGTGCTCAGCTGGTGTCCGTTGGGCTCTTCCGCAGACCGCCTGGACATCCGCGCAGCCCGCGTGCTCCTGGACAACGACCACTACGCTATGGAGAAGCTGAAGAAGAGGGTGCTGGAGTACCTGGCTGTCAGGCAGCTGAAGAACAACCTGAAGGGCCCCATTCTCTGCTTTGTGGGTCCCCCTGGAGTTGGCAAGACCAGCGTGGGGCGATCGGTGGCCAAGACGCTGGGCCGGGAGTTCCACAGAATCGCTCTGGGAGGTGTGTGTGACCAGTCGGACATCCGCGGGCACAGGTAGCATCTCCTCTCGGTTAAGTCTGTGGCTCTCCTCACTTTGTGTTTGACTCAAGCCCCCCAAAGCCTAACATAGGTCTTTTTCTGAAAGGGCTGTTTGGGACGCTGAGCAGAAGGACCGTGGGCCGTGCAGTGACAGGGTCCCGTCGGCGGCCCTGGAGTCTCGCCTGCCTCCAGTGACTGATGCCTTGTGATCAGGTCACGTAGTGTCTGTGCATCGCTGTGGCCCAGGAGCATTTCGTAAACAGGGACCTGAGCTCTTAGAGTCCAAAACTACGTGCAGTGCGGGCAGCAGGCCCCGAGGGTCCTCTGTAACGGGCTCCTTCTGTTTGCAGTTCAGCCTTTCTTCTCAGAAGGCTGGTTTAAAGGAGGAGTATGAGTTATAAGGAGAAAGGCTACAATAATTATTTAGGTTTATCCTTGCATTTTTCAGACTTTTTCTATAAAAAGACATGGAACTGTAAGAACGGAGTTGGACTAGTCCGACATACCGGAACCAGAGGTGTGTGTTGTGCTCAGTGTGTGCTTTCTGGTGCTCAGACGGAGAGGCTGTGGCTGACGGGTTCCTAGCAGCTGCAGGGTGGGAGACAGCACACCCTCAGTGGCTGTGTCCATGTGTGTCGTTCCTGTGGTGCGTGCTTATAAAGGAATGTGCTGACGTGCACTGTATGATGTTATCTGGCAATTAAATCTGTTTTAAAGTTTTTTTAAAGAAACTTCCTACCTTTCAGTCAAAGTAATTAAACTGACTATGAAACCTCCGTCCTCAAGCTCAGAGCCTTAGCCTGTGATGGTGAAGGGAGCGCAGGTTCTAAGCGGAGGCTCGGCAGCGGGGTGGCCAAGGGTCGGCCAAGGGTCACGTAAACGCGTGGTTACAGTTTGGTGGATGGGGTTAAGCTTAGATTATTTGGAGGGTAGAAAGAATATGATGCTTTTATAACATTAAAATATTTTTGTTTTAGAGAGGAGGAGAGAGCGAGAGAGAGAGAGGTAAACATGGATCTGTTGTTCCACTTATTTACGCATTCCTTGGTTAATACTGGTTTGCGCCCTGACTCTTGGCCTGTCGGGACGGCCTCTAAGCTGCCCGAGCTGCCTGTGTTGTCTGTGTGCCCATCACAAGATCAATGGCATTAGGCTAGGATAGGAAACTTCAGAAACTTGCATGAAGAATGGTTTTTTCTATTCTTTTTTATTCCAAGATGTTAATAAATAGGCCGTGAGGGCTGCAGGCATTGCTTTGGATCATCCTTCGTGGGGCTTTCAGCGATGTTTGTTACTGAGACTACCTTATTCTCACTCGGGCCACTAGAGGCTGTAGTTGGCTTCTGTAAGGAAACTGGCATCTTGGACCAGTGTCGGAGAAGCTGGATCCAGGGCCCAAACCTTCTCATTGTAGCTACAGAGCCTTGGGGAGGTTTTCCTGTGCCAATGACTGGCTGGTGCACTGAGAGCTGTTGGGGTTTATTTCTTCCTCTCGCTCTGTAGCGTGGTGTTGTGTGCGTGGCTGACAGAATCCGGAGGGTGAGTCTGGAGCTGTGGTCGTGTGAAGTTAATAGCAGGCGTGACGGGTAGACAGTGGCTCCTTCCTCCTCCCCGCGCGGGCCCTGGCGGCTCAGGGCGGCCTGGGCAGGGCTTGCTCAGCGCCCAGCGTGCGGCAGCGGCCGCAGAAGCCGCTTGCTTGTTTCAGCTCTGAGAGCTCAAGTTCAGGTGTCCGAGCATCAGCACCACTTTCTATCAACTTCAATCTGGTGTTTAAATTGTACCAAAATATCCTGCTCTTGGCATGGTTATTTAATTTGTGTGGAGAAATTGTGGAGAAAAGTGCTTTTAAAAAGCCTGTCGGTGGGCAGTGTGTAATGTAGTTCTCAGCACTTCTGTGAACGCTGGGTTGGGTTTACACAGACCTCTGTTTTACATCTGCTGATACTGATGGATACAGATTGGTTCACTTTTTTCAAGTGGACATACTTTCGTGTGTGACTGTCGTTAGAGAACTGAATGTAAAGATGTCAAGAACTTGTAAAAGAAGGTTGTGCATTTGCTAAAACGTGTAAACGTGAGCTCTTGAGACACGCGTGGCGTGATCGCTGGCAGGTAGGGGCTGTGGATTGTCTGAGGCATCCTGTTCGTGGGAGGTCTAGTTTCCGTGCACCCCACTGCTGAGCCCTCATCGCCGCCGTGTGATTGGGGGCTCGCCACCCGCCTGCCCTCTCCCTCATCAAAGCCTGGAGAGGGTTTTTATCACAAAACCAGCTGGGAAGCATGTGGAGGGGGAGGCAAGGCTGCTGGAGAGAGGAGAGGTTGTATGCAGGGGACGGGCCTGTGTCGAGTGACTGCGGGGTGGGCCGGGGAGGGGACAGCGCAGGGTCACAGTGCAGCCGTGGGGTGCAGTGTGGGAGCAAGGACTTCCGTGTCGCAGCTGGGCGTCTTGGGAACGCCCAGGTCTTGGCGTGGAATGCTGGTCACACACTCACGATGGAGTTCACGCTGAGTTTGTTTTCCTTCTGCCTCTAAGGAGGCAGCCCGTACTGCAGCTTCAGAATAGCCACGGACAGACAGAGCCGCCTTCTGCCGCTGTCCTTGTGTTGTCTTGACTTGGTCACTGGCTTTTCCCACTTTTCCCAGGCTGGAACTCCACGTCCACAGGCACCTGCTTATCTGGAGGAAGCTGCTGGTAGGTTAGGAACTGGTTTTCAAAGTAATGAGAGCTGCGTGCTAACGAGGTGGGGGATGGGGAAGAAAAGGAAGGCGTGGTTTCCACTCAGACCCTGAGCTGGGAGGCCAGCAGCCTGACTAGAGTCACCTGTTGTCTTGGTCCCCGTGTGGGGCAGCCCCACGGAAGTGTGGTCGTGTTTGTGCTCCGTGTCACCTGGTGTGCTTCCCGGTCTTCTCCACACTCCCCTCCTCCCTCAGAAGCCACAGAGTCTGTGTTCACAGCCATCTGTTTCCCAACTTGCCTTTTTACATTTGTTACGTTTAAATGGTTAAAGGCAGTTCATAGAAATTAAATATGAAATAACGTGTTTTAGAATGAAGTTGCATAGTAGTCTGTTTTTCATTAGTTTTTCCTGCTTGAACTAGATCAGTTACTATGCTTGCTAGCTGTCAAGTTATTGCGGAGATTAACCCTTTGGGAACACCTTACCAGCCATCTATCAGGTGATAAAATTATGTCACTGCAAGGAATCCTTGGCTCACTATTAAACAGAATGAGAAGAAAAAGGAGCCTCTGCTTTTGTGAGAATTTGCCTGTGTAACCTGACGTGGGGGTGTTTGGAGAGTCAGGAAGAGGGAGAGCAGCTGGGGCGGTGGGCCCTCCGTCCCTTCAGTGCAGCACCAGACACGCCCTGGGCTGCGCACGCCCTCCCGGGGCCTTCCGCGTGGGCACGTGGGTCCTCTTTGCTGTCCTGAAACAGAGGATTATGTGAAGGCCGCAGCCCAGGCCTCCCTCCAGGAGTATAAGTGTGGTCAGCTAGGCTCTGACTTTCCTCCAGACTGACCACTTACTGTCCGTTCTGCACTTGGAATGACTGAACGGTACAGGCCGCCGGCATTTCTCAGTCATAGCTGTAGAGAGGGAAAGTAAGCACAGCACAGATACAAGCTCTGTGGGGTAAGGGTCTGTGGTATCTCACACAGGGTCCCCTGGTGTGCACCATGCTGAGCGGGCAGGTGCCCCTAAGTGCTCTGTGAACGTGAGGATTGCCTCGTGATTGTGCCACGTGGTCCTCAGATGATGCGTCCCTGAGACGCATGTGGGGGAAGGCTCAGGGTTGACTGCTGAGATAATAACAGACCTGTCAGAGACGCTACATTAGAGACTTCTTTCAGTTTCTTAATGGCTCTTTTTTTAGATCATTAGGATCCCTTTTAAGGCATATTACCTTTCCCAGTCTGAGAAACGCATACACCCCTGGTAGGAAAAATACCCTCATGTTTTTCTACCACAGAAAGATGGTCACATTTAACGTTTTATTTCCTGCCAGGCTTTTCATTGGGCAGCGTTTGCCCTTTTATTTTAAAGCATCAGAGTGAAAGTCCTACCTTTTACACTTAGTGGTGTAGCGGACACTTTTCCTGCATTAGTCTTTTGGGGTCAGACAAGATGCGGCTAGTGCCTGCTCTTCGTCCCCGTCTCTCATAGGTGGCATTGTCGCCTGTTAGAGTCCTTAATTGGCAGGGCATGAGAAAGGGGTGCTCAGTGCCTGTTTCCTCCCTTCCCCGCATCTGGAAGAGAGGCGCGTCACACACGCCATGCTCCCGGTGTCTGGGCGTTGCTGGCAGCGACCAGCTGGCCAGCCTTTGGGGTCACGTTGGGTTTGAGGCTGTCTAGGGATGGAGTGGAATGGTGATATAGCCAGTTACCATGGAGCTGTAAACAAATCACATTATGATTCTCTGTAATAACTTCCCAAAGCAGAAGCCAGGCCACTTTTTGGAAGATGAAAAATGCGGGTCCTTGTCACTTGACGCTGTGAACAGTGCAGGCGCCTGCTTTTGTGTGCCTTCACACCAGCTGCCCGGGCCTGGCGAACCTGTGGGCTTCCCGCAGCCCTTACAGAGAAGCCTGGCTTCCTGCGTCGGCACCTTAACCGACGCGCTTCAGTCTGAAGAAAAGCTTTTAGGGCATCGTGTGTCGGGCTGAGCAATACGTAAGTGAAGTGATGCGTCCTCTGTGGGTGTTCCTGGGCCCGCTGTGACTTTCTGGGCGCTGTTTTATGAGGGAGAACGCAGGACAAACTAGTATTTCTTTTTTGAAAAGGGATAAGACTAATAACTTATTATTTACTCATACCATTACACATACAATGAATATATTTAAGCATTTTAAGCAAACAGGCTTGCGTATTAGCCAACAACATTATATGTGCGATAGAATCGCTATTCCAGTTTTGTACGTGAGAGAGCGCCTTCAGGTTATGTGGGGCTAGTAAGTGAGGGAGCAGAATCCCGATCCAGGCGATTCCTCAGAGACTGTGCTTTCAACTATTTTGCTGCCAGTACTTCTAAAAAGCAAAAAAATGTAGCTATTGAAATAAGAGATAAGGTTAAATAATGAAGTGGGTGTAGCCAAAGAGAGAATTAGCAAACTGGAATATGAAGATTAAGAAATACCCAGAATGTAACAAGAACGATAAAGAAATAAACATTCAAAAAGGCTAAGAGTTGTGAGATTAGAATAAGGTTAAGCAAACTTCTAATAAAAGTTTCTGAAGGAGAGAATTGAAATGATTGGGCAGCATAATAATAAAGAGATAATAAGTATTAGAAAACAGTAGTGTCTTGTCCTCAAAAGTGTTACAGTTTGTGTGAGTGCTGGTTTCATTTATATCCGACAAATGTAGTTAGTTCCTCGGGGTGGTGTTCTGGTGTGCTACCGTGTTTCCCTGGAAATAAGACAGTGTCTGGCTAGGTCTTATGTTCAGGGGAGGCCTTATATTTCTAAGTTTGAAATAAAATTGCACTAGGTCTTATTTTCGGGGAAACGGTAAATTTTTTTTTAACGATTGTGTTTGGTGATGTTGAAAGAAAACATATTTGAGTATTGCTGCATTTTTATCTGATTCATATTCCAGAGGTTCATTCAAAATACATTCTGAATGAAATGGTAGAATTGCACACTACCACACCGTCTGGCAAGAGGCGAGCGCCTTATAGACATTTCCCATAGCTTATGGGCTCCGTGACAGTTGTCTTCTTGTCTGACCTCTGGACTGGTGGCTCCTGTGTGGAGGAACACCGAGGGCCCTGAGCGTGCTGGGTGTCGTGCACAGGCATTTATAAGAGTAGCTCCCATGAGCCGGAGATTGAAGTGGGCCCCACATGTAGGTGTACTGATTGCTACTTTTGTACTTTTTTCCAGGAAACCAGGAATGGACTTTAAGTAGCTGTTACTAATAACAACTACAGTTCACATGTTTTGAAAGCTTGCTATGTGCCTGGCACTATGCTGTGTGCTTTGCCTGTTATGTTCTCTTAATCCTCACGTAATCCATGAGGTTGGCGCTGGTGTTACCCCTGTTTTACGGGTGAGGAAACGGAGGCTTAGGTCAACTCAAAGACACAGTGGCAACAGGCACTGGCATTGTTGAGGCAGTGTCCTTAGTGACTGGGAGGAACAGCTTCTGTGGGGGCCGTCTCACCGCCCTGTGCCCAGCACCCACTCCCTCTGTCGTCCAGGCGCTCACTGGCTCTTAGAGGGGGCTGGGGAGAGAAACTGCATGTAAGTGTGCATCGGGTGAATTGCAGGGCCGCTGAAGGCTGTACTACTGCATTCTGGGGTGGTCGGAGCGCCCTGGTCTTGTGGCGGTCTGCACAGGCAGGGAGAACGCTGCGGGCCAGGAGG
Organism: Rhynchonycteris naso; assembly: GCA_037038555.1. NCBI lineage: Eukaryota > Metazoa > Chordata > Mammalia > Chiroptera > Emballonuridae > Rhynchonycteris > Rhynchonycteris naso. Next base: position 3,448,270 of record CM073001.1, read on the forward strand.
CACGGTGAACGGGCTCTGCGGGGGGTGCAGTGGCTCCTTGGATGTGATTGTGATGAAGCAGGAGCGTAGTGGCAGCAAGTGAGGAGGGCTCTGGGGACTGGGTTGTGACGAGCTCCGAGTTCCAGACAGGAGCTGACACCCGAGTCTCAGGCTGCCGGACGCAGCGGACAGTTGAGGAGGAATTGTTCGTCTGCGGGGACCAGCACCTAGATCTCCGCTTCTTGAGGACGGGCACAAGCCTAGGATATTCTTTGCTCTCCACGACATGTTTCTTTAATTTATTGGGTGACATTGGTTAATAACGTTATACAGGTTTCAGGTGCACAGCTCTACAGCACATCACCTGTATATTGCATTGTGTGTTCCGCGCCCCAAGTCAAGTCCCTCCGTCACATCTATCCTCCTCTCCCCTCTCCCACCTCCCTGACCCCTTCCCTTCTCAGTCCCCCCGCTTCTCTCTGTGACTTTAGGTCTAGATTATTCATGGCTGCTTATGAAAAACAGTTGGGCCAGGAAAAGAGATGACTGAGCAAGAAATGACGCTTAGAGGTTTGTTTTTAATGTCTTCCTTTGCTGTATACCCCAGAATCCTGGCAAAATGGCAGGCTCTCCAGGGAGATAACTCCAGAGGGTGTGTCAGCTTGAGTCTTGTCCTTTCTGTGTCCCATGCGGAAATCTTGAATGTGCTGATCCTTCTTACAACTGGGCAGCGTCGTCAATTGTGTCTGATTCCAGCGCCCTGGCCGGGGGATAGAGGCATTCCCCGCTATTTTTCAGGCTTTCTCGTTGTTTCTAAGGTCAGGCTGCCTACCCCCGTCGTGCTTCATACCAGTCACGTGGAGGAGTTGAGGGCTGCTCGGTGGACCACACGGTAGCTGTTCCAGCCCACCACCAATCAGTTCTTCTAGGTGTCTCCCTTCCTCCCTTTGCACACGGCCTGGACAGCTCGGTTGTAATTAAAATAGTGCACTGCTGCTCAAAGTAGTTTTACTGTCTTTAAAAAAATGGTGCTTTTTCCAGTTGGACAAACAGACCAGTAGTTGTTTGTATTCCCGCCACACACCTTTCATAACGACGTAGACCGTCCTACTCAGATGTGATAAAGCTTCCTCTGACACTTCAGTACATGACAGCATCCAGCCAAACGTGGTTGTGCCAAGGAGGGTGTGGAGCATGGACACAGTTTTGTTCAGTGGCTGGAATTAGTGGAGTTTTGATGTAAAGACTGTTGACCCCGGATCCTCCTACTATACAGGCAGTAATCATCGATCGTTTCTGAAAATGAAAGGGTGGAGGTCTGCATCTGAGTGGCCCTTTGAGCCAATTCTGATTCCCTTCGTGGAGACGAGGATGACTTAACAGCCTGGACAGCCCTTTCACTGTGTGGAGAGCTGGTTGTGGGGGGTGGGGGGCCAGGGGGTGCCCTGAGACACTGAGCAACGTGGGGATCCAGTCCCAGGGTTTGGGACAGCTTGGAATCTCCAGGAGTGAGAATCATCACTGTGGCTTAAGTGGAATGTTTTTCAGTCTTACTAAATGGTAAAAAAATTACATGGATACAGTTGTTCCAGCGCGTGGTACAACCAGAGTTGAGCCTCGTTCTTTGGGGGCATCGTGGGCCTTTGCTGCCTTACTGTGCCAGTTAAGTGACTTTTTCTAGTCCTGATGTCTGAGTGCCTCCTGACGTGTCCCTGCGGCTTGCTCTCTGCAGGCGCACCTACGTGGGCAGCATGCCTGGCCGCATCATCAACGGCCTGAAGACGGTCGGGGTGAACAACCCGGTGTTCCTGCTGGACGAGGTTGACAAGCTGGGGAAGAGTCTGCAGGGTGACCCCGCCGCGGCTCTGCTTGAGGTGAGGCTCAGTGGGCTCTCTGTCTGTCCTCGCAGCGCGGACACGGGCGGGAACCAGAGCCACGGAACACACGCACGCGCCACTGTGGTGTCATCACGGGAAAGAGTTTGATGCAGACTAACATCTGAAGCAATCTGATAGTTAAATTTGTGCCTTAGACATTTCTTTCTCTAACAATTATTTTTTTCCTTTTCCCTGTTTGTTTTTATCACATGGTTTCTCAAAACTTGATGCAGGCGTATTGTTTAGAGAGCAGTGATTACAGAGGCAGGGTCATTACAGCAAACATCACGCAGGTCTCCTGCTCCCTGGGCGCCCCTCCTCTGCACTCGGCTGGCTCTACCCGTTCTCGCGGTGGGACGGCTGCAGGTCTGGGGTCATAGGAGACAGGGCTGATTGCTTTCTTCTCTGCCTCTCCTGGTCACTCCTGTGCCTCCCTCTCTCTGCCGAGGGGCTGTGTGAGTGTGAGTGTGTGTGAGAGTGTTTGAGTGTGAGTGTGTGTGTGTCAGGCTGCTGGCGCTCGGGCAGATGGTGCACAGCCCTGCCTGCCCTGGCCTTCCCTTTCTGCTCCCACGCGGCCTCAGTGCCCCACACAGGTGAGCTTTCTGGGCCTCCCCGGGTCCTTCCTGGTCACGCTTACAGCCTTGCTCATTTGCGTGGTCTTCTAGACCCCCAGGAACACCTCAGAGCTTTTAAAGGCCCCGCGAGGCCTTCATTCCCCAGTTTCTCCTTTCCATCTGCAGTCAGCCCCCTGTCAGCCCCAGCTGACTGGCCGTTGCCTCGGGCAGCTGCTCCTCCTGCCGGATGCCCGGGATAGAGCTGCTCTCCCAGGGCCCTCGGAGTCTGGTGGAATAAACGTAAATCCCCACAGCAGAACCCGCCCCCGTGACAGTGCTCTGGGGAGGGGCCCGGGGCGCTGGTCCTGTCTGCCCCTCTGGTGGCAGCTGCTGGTTCCCATGGCTACTGCGGAGGGAGTGCTGGTTTCCAGGCTGCCGTGAACGTGGGAGAAGAGGATGGGAGTAAAGGAGTTAAAACACTGCAGAGCTTGCTGGATCTGCTGAAATCCAGCCGTCTTTCTTTGACAAGCACTGCTCAGACTGTTGCAGGTTTATTTCTGGCGCTCTGAGGAGGTTGGTTTTGACAGGTTCTGCTGGCGTCCGTGCCCTTGTGTTCATGGAGGGGCAGGTTTTCAGGGTGCCTGCCTCGCCGTCCCCGAAGTGCTTCCTCCTTCATTCAGTTTTCCTTCTTCGCTTGCATGAGTTTATTGCTCCCTTCTGCCCTTTTGTTTTGATTTGTCTGTTGTTCAGACAGAATACAGTGTGTCCTTAAAGTCATGGTGCACTTTTGGCCAGTCACAGGTGAAAAGTGCACCATGACTTTACGGACACACTGTATATCTTTAGGTTGCCTTTTTCGGGGATTTGTTTGGAGATTGTATTTAGAGGTCTTTTGTTGTCTGTGCCTGTAATCTCCATATATTTTGTTCGCATAGCAAATCAGTAAAACAATTGAAAATGTATTCCTATGTATATATAAATGTGTACATATGGAATAAGAATGTATCAGTCTCCTAAGGCCCCCATAACAAATACCACAGACTGGGTGGCTTAAAAAAATGTATTGTCTCCCAGTTCTGTAGGCTGGAAGTCCAAGGTCAGGGTACTGGCAGGTCTGATGGCTCCTGGGGTCCCTCTCCCGACCTGGGGGCCCCTGTGCTCGCATCATGTGCCTGCTTATGTAGCACGCGCGGGATAGATGTAAGAGGTGTGAGTTCATTATGTTTTAGTGAGCACGGTATACTTCAGTTAGATAGGTAAATTGTAACTGGTAAGTATTCTGGTCCTTTACTTCCCTTCTGGATACATGTGTCCACCCTCCCTGCATCCTAACTAGTCTGGGGAAAGTGGCGGGTGTGCCAGGGGCCAGGGCCCGCAGGGGGCACTCGGCACCTGCTCTGAGGTCCACAGTGTGTCCTCTGACCCCAAACAAGATACAGTTGTCAGCAGCGTAAGAATCTCATTGACCCAGTTAAAATATTTTTAGTAGGTACTGGTATTCTGCTCATTATAAACAAAGGTTTTGCTCTAAGGCAGTTTTTAAAAGTGAGTTTGTCTTCATGCCGTATCGGAATATAAAAGCAGGGTAATTTTTACTGGTTTACTCTGGGTGGCATTTCCCTTTCAGTTGAAAACTGGACACCAGACTTCGTTGAGAAGGGATATGCTAATTGTCATTTCACCTGTTGCCAGGAATTTCACCTTCGCCCTACATTCCATAGCAGTGAGAGTGGGCGTCACCAGAAGGAGGCTGGTCCCACAGGGTTGGGGACTGAGTTATGGCCACACAAGTCAGGAATAAGTCAATGATGTAAGATAACATCAAAAGGTTAATTTCTGCTTCTCTGTAAAGGTTTTTAAGTTTTCAAAGTTTTTGACATTGAACGCACTTCATTTTTTAAAATACACTGAGAATGTGAGGACTAAGTGAAGCCAGGTTTTAGTGACATCCCGGTGTCCCCAGCCGTGCCAAGCAGAAGCATCAGGCTTGCTGATGGAGCACTTGTTTAAAGTGTTTGTTCTCCGCTAGGTATTAGACCCCGAGCAAAACCACAACTTCACCGACCATTATCTGAACGTGGCCTTTGACCTTTCCCAAGTGCTTTTCATAGCGACTGCCAACACCACAGCCACCATCCCCGCTGCCCTGCTGGACAGGATGGAGATCATCCAGGTGCCAGGTACTTGGTTCCTTAGGAAATCCTTCATTTGCTGCCTCTCGCCTTTCTGAACACAACCCTTTAAAACCGGCTGGTCTGTGGAGCTGAAGTAAAACAGTGACTTGCTGGCTTGTGAGCTTCCTGGGCTCTGACTCTGGGGAGCAGAGCAGCCTCTGTGTCGATTCCGAGTCGGGAACAGCAGAAGTCGGGGTGTGTGCTTTCACCATGACGGACAGACAGCAGGTCAGGAGTAAGATTTGCTTATTAATTTCAGATCAAAGTTAGCATCAAAGAACGGTCTTTTTTTTTTTTTTTTTACAGGGACAGAGAGAGGGATAGATAGGGACAGACAGACAGGAACAGAGAGAGGTGAGAAGCATCAATCATCAGTTTTTCGTTGCCATTATGACACCATAGTTGTTTATTGATTGCTTTCTCACATGTGCCTTGACCGCGGGCCTTCAGCAGACCAAGCAACCCCTTGCTGGAGCCAGTGACCTTGGGTCCAAGCTGGTGAGCTTTTGCTCAAGCCAGATGGGCTCGCGCTCAAGCTGGCGAGCTCGTGGTCTCAAACCTGGGTCTTCCGCATCCCAGTCCAACGCTCTACCCACTGCGCCACCGCCTGGTCAGACAGAACTGTCATTTTTTTAATGAACAACAAGACATTCTTTGAAGCAATGTCTATAAAAAATTTTTTTTTCAAAGTAAGTCTCTTAAAAATGAGAAACAGCTCTTCCCATGGCCAATTTAGCTTTCCTGTTGATCAGATTTGAAGTGTCTACCATCTCTGGGGACGTACGATCCTTTCTTCTTGTTCGGTAAAAGCGAGGTGTCCTCGAAAACCTGGGCTGTCCCGGGGACGCCTGGCCTCGTTTTATTGCCAGAGGGCGGGGCACCTTTAAATGCCTTCTTTCTCCAGCAGCCCGGTTGCTGTTTCTCTTGTTTCCTTTACGCTGTCTCCCCTCCCCGGAGCACGCGATGCGCCCTGGCCTTACTGTCAGCTCACGACCCCGGTGTCCTGTTCTCGTTTTAGTTGCTCAGAACTGTTTCTCCCCAGAAGGCGTCTAGTATCTCGTGGGCATTTGATAAAATGAAAATAGAGTAGAATCGAAATAGAAAGTAAGTGTGTATTTCATGTTCATCTGAAATATATTTTTACTATTAAGTGAATGATTGGGCCTCTTAGCCATCGTGAGCCCTGCCAGTTCCTGTACTTAGTTTTAAAATATGAGACGGAGTAAAAAATTGCTGTGTGCCTGCTTATGAGACTGAAATACATCAGTCATGAAACCGTGTTGCCTGAGAACTCCAAATTAAGGCACAAAGTCTTGGAGATACACCAGTGTGGAGGGACCTGGGGGGGTGGCGCCCTCTTCCCGCAGGTCGGCCAGCCCATCTCTTACCTTTTCTGTGTTACTGTTTCCTTATTCCACTGAAAAGATGCTTATCCAGTTCATCTTTTTAATTTTGTTTGATGGAAAGGGGCAATCGGGTTCGGGGGAATTCTGTCTAATAGGGTTAAAGACAAAGTAAGTCCATAGTCATTGAGGCTTTAAATAAATAAGAACATAAAGCTTTTTAAATATATAATTCCAACCTATAGAGCTGTAGAGGGGGAAACTTTTAATTGGAAGACTCTCACACTGGGCTCAGTCCATGCTTGCTTTTGTTTGGGGGGAAGTTGGACGTTTTAACAGTGGATTCATTCTGATCATAACGTCTTAGCTAAAGTAACCCTTTAGCCCGGTGCTGGAAGTGGGGAGTAACCACAGCACAAGGCCTTCTTTGCAGGGTACACACAGGAGGAGAAGATCGAGATCGCCCACAGACACCTGATCCCAAAGCAGCTGGAGCAGCACGGACTGACCCCGCAGCAGATTCAGATCCCGCCGGTGACGACCCTGGACATCATCACCAGGTTGGTCAGCGGTCCTGGGGCTTCTCTAAGGTCCGAGTCTGGCGCAGAGGCTGCGAGCGTCCGTCCCGCCCCTGAGGCGGTTCCCAGCGAGCGCCACCTTGACCGCTGGTCTGCACCAGGCTCCGTGCTGGGCAGAGTGGCAGGGGCGGCACTGGGAGCAGCTCACAGCAGGGGGCTCTGCCAGAGCCAGAGTCTGCTTCTCCCCCGGAGCAGAGTAAGGGCTTCGTCTGATCAGTTAAGATCCAAGCCCTGGCCGGGCAGCTCAGCTGGTTAAAGCATGAGCCCAAAGCGCAGAGGATGCCAGTTTGATCCCCGACACATTCAGGAGCAGGTCGATGTTATTGTCTGTCTGTCTGTCTCTCTCTCTCATTTCCCTCTCCCTCTTTCTCTAAAAGCAATAAATAAAAATTTTTAAAAAACAAAAACATGAAAAATATTGAGACACCTTTTATGGCCCAGGATCTTAAAAATTGAATTCTCTTAATATGTGACACGCTGCTTTCAGACATCTGGTGTACATTACTGAGGTCTTTTTTCTTCTCTCTGAGACATTGTAACTCCTCAGAGCTTTCATCTTCAGAGTCAACACTGGCACACCAGGGAAGTGGCTTGCCCAGGTTGGCCAGCAAGTTCTCAGGCCCTGGGCCAGCAGGACTGGACTTAGCTGAGGTCGCTGCTTAGTCTGAGTGTCCCCTGTGGAGAACGTGAACTGCAGCAGCCCCTCCCAGCTCTGCTGGCCCTCACTGTGGCCCCTGACCCATCCCCACCCCTGCATCAGACCCCCAGCTGCTCGGGGGCGCTGGCTGTGGTGCTGGCTCGCAGGCAGCCCTCCCCAGTAGCCACTCTGTTTCAGGAGAAGAGAGCCCTCCGTTCTGAACTTTGACTTGAAATTGGCCAGTCAGATGGCATTTTGATGTAAGCCAGCCTTCTTTGGAAGTTTATTTAAATTTATATACAAAACAGACTGAATCTGACCTGGGGAAGCTGAGGAGGTTTACGGTGTGGGAGTAGATCAGGTGCTTTATACCCCAGTCTTCCGGCCAGGATATCATTCCCAAAAGGCCCCAGGAGCCCCCGGGACTCCCAGGAGTTCACTGCACCTTTTCACAGCTTCCCCGTGTGGGAAAGCTAAGTGACGGACGAAAACAGTCATGCCTTATCTGGATCTAAGTAATCACTCAAGAAGTAATACCTGTTTCAGTTTCCCAGTTGTAAACTGAAGAACTATTTCTTTCTTACTATTTGTTAGCTCAAAACATCAGGTTGTAAAAGCTGCATATTGGGACATTCTTCTGAGCAGTTTTTTGGTTTTTTTTTAAGATTTTACTTATTGATTTTACAGAGGAGGGAAGAACGAGAAGTATCAGTTCATAGTTGGTTCACTTTATTTGTTCATAGATTGCTTGTTGCTTGTCGTATGTGCCTTGATCGGGCAAGCCCAGGGATTCCAGCTGGCGACCTCAGTGTTCCAGGTTGACACTCTGTCCACTGCGCCACCGCAGGCCAGGGTCTCTGAGCAGTTTTAATATTTTTAAAACAAGCCCAGGTATTTGCTAATCCAGGCACATAGTACATGCTTAGGGAATTACCAAAGTTAGGACATGATTTTTCATCTTTAATGTGTTGTTCACGTTTATGTGTGTCGTAGGCATAGACCCTAATGTTCAGGAGGAGGGGGACTTAGAAGTCACTAGTCCTGCTCACCTCCCCGCGCGAGAGCCCGCCTCAGCGCCTCCCCTGCTAGAGGGCTTCCTGCTGGCTGCTCCTTGGTGGGTACATGCGGTTTTTTATGGGAGCACTTGCCATCCAAGTATGACCCTCCCTTGTCCAGCCCTTCTGACATGAAAAGATGCTACCTCTGGTCCACATCCCATAAGTGTTCTCTCTCCAGGCTGCGACCTTCCTGACCACCTCCTGCTGAGTGGCAGCCTAGACTCAGCATTGCGGGTGTCCCCTGCCTGGTGCTGGCGGAAGAGGACCCGGCTTTCTTACTCCGTGTCTCCCGACTCTCAGCTCCTTTGGGTTCTCCTTCCCGTGGCACTTACAGTTACTCAACACCCTTATTTCTCTTTCATGTGCATTTCTGTTAAGTTTGGCCTGGATTGTTCTGGAATCATAGCGTTGAATTTTTTTAAAGGCCAAATATAGAAGTTTGCAATTTGAATATATTTTATTTTTCACCTCAGCTCCCGTTGCAGCAAACTGACCTTTTTTGTCTTGCTGATCATCGAGGACATCAGTTTCATGTCCTACAAGTTGGCGTGTGTAGCACCTTGCGTCCCAGTCACGATGAAACGAGCCAGTTCTCGCTGACACTGGCCATGTGTCCCTCCAGGGTGCACAGGTGCAGAACCTGCTGGAGTCTCCTTCCCTGGCTCGGCTGTTCCTGCTGCACCGTCTGTGTGTGTTCCGAGCCCATTGTTCAGCTGCCTAAAGAAGCTGTTGCACTGTTGCTGCCGTCCTTGTGATTGTGAGCACAGTCAGGCTCCCCCTGAGCTTCCTGCCCCCGGTCCTGCATGTCCGTGCAGCCCCCCCAAGCTTCCCTGCCCCCCTTCCCTCGTCGGCTCTGCAGACCCATGTGTCTGCGCTGATCAGACAGCTGCCTGGGAAGCCACCTCGGGGCTTTGGTTTGGTTTGTATGTGTGGTTTTGCTTATTTTTAAGGTGCCTCCCTGTTCTCCCTGCTGAGGTATGTGCATTATGGAACGTGGACTGTCCTACAGCCTCTGTCCTTCAGTGTTTAGCCAAGAGCTTTTATTTGTCTTTTCTCAGAACCTTAAAAATCTGCTCCCCTGAAGTCTAGAATCTGTGTCTCACGGCCCACAAGATCCAGTTTTCCACCTAGAATGAGAACTGCATTCCGTATGCCTCATCCGCCCATTCAGACCCCTCCGCAGCTGGTGGCCGCAGAGGCTGTCCTGTGTCATGGCTGGTGACGTGACTCGCGGAAGCCGAGTCAAACACAGAATCTGGAAAACAGCGCTGCTTGAGCCACTGAGTGTCGTACGCAAAACCCTGGTGCTGGCGCTACCCCGCCGGCCGCCTTCAGACGCCCCTCCGAGGAGCACACGCGGGCAGCGGGCTCTGCCCAGGTCCCCTAACGGCTAGAGTTCTCTCCCGGATTCTTTCTGCTTTAGTGGGAAGAATTTTTTCTTTATTTTTGTTTTTTTAGATTTTTTTCAGCAATATTTGAAGTAGAATAAATTTATCTAGAATTTTCTTAAGTTGACTGAACATGTTTCTGAAAGGGCTCCCACACATCCTCAAAGAGAAGATGATGTTTGTGCTGCCAGCTGACCTTGGGAGAGCCAGCAGCGTGTCCTCAAGTGGGTCCTAGTTCAGGAGACTGGAGAGGGAGCAGTGGTAGCTCAGAGTGCCTCTGAAGAAGTAAGAAATAACAGCAATTTTATGAGGGTTTTTTTTTTCTTTTTCTTTTAATTGCTTTATTGAAAGGGGAAGGGGGAGAGAGAGAAAGACAAGAACATAGATCTGCTCCTGTACATGCTGTGACCGGGGATCGAACTGGCAATCTTTGTGCTTCGGGACGGTGCTCTAATCGACTGAGCTACCTGGCCAGGGCTGTGAGGGAGTTTTAAGTGTGAAGGACTTAGTACTCAGGAAAATGTAATGGACTTTTAGAAGTGTGCCGTTTACATGTTGAGTGTAAATGCCAATCACAGTGCTTCTGTCTATTCTTACAGATGGTGCTTAGCTGAAAATAAATGTTGTTCTCTGACGACAGGTATACCCGAGAGGCAGGGGTGCGCTCTCTGGACAGGAAGCTTGGGGCCCTTTGCCGCGCGGTGGCCGTGAAGGTGGCAGAAGGCCAGCACAAGGAAGCCAAGCTGGACCGTGTGGAGGCAGCGGAGGCAGAAGGTCTGGGACCCCGCGGGGTGCTCTCGGGCGGGGCGGGGCGGCGGCAGCCCAGGAGTTGGGGAGAGGGCGGTGCTGGGTCGTCTTGGGAGCACTGGGACCCTCGTCCTGGTCAGTGCGTCCAGCGAGGAGGAGCGGACCGTGCGAGGAATTGCATCAGGAGTGTTCTTTATAAACGCACAGCACAGGGTTTCAGCTGGAGTCATACTCGGTCTTAGTGCTTTAAGGTCACAACTTGCTACCTTCCTCACCTCGCGGCACACATAAGCTAAGTACTGAAAGTCTGCGGAACACCAAAAGGTACATTTTTTGCCGATCTGACAAAAAAAAAAATAGGAATGATTTTGACTGATTTACCAAAATAATAGTAATAACCTACCCTTTTTGCTCCAAATTGGCTTCTTTAAAAAGAAGGTGCCTACACAGGCATGTAAGGGTTTCTGGTACCAAGAAGTAGCCAGTCGGATGCAACCTTACTTTGCGGCCTGACCAATAAGACGCAGCTCTATTATATGACACATATTTACGGTTCAAGACAGGGTGCTCACACCAGACGGCTATTGTTGTGTTGGCTGTTGTCATTTCTTTATTTGACAATCTAAAGCAGTGGTAGTCAACCTGGTCCCTACCATCCACTAGTGGGCGTTCCAGCTTTCATGGTGGGCGGTAGCGGAGCAACCAAACAGCGCCAGGATGACATACTAATTGACTAACTGTTGACCAGTCAAGATCAGGACAGCGGTCAGTCTCTGGTACAGGGCATTTGTATCGGGACCGCACCCGACCTCTTTCGTGACCACCTGGCCTGCATCCACGAGCGGCCAGGTGCCTGACCCAGGGTCCACACCTGCCGTCCGATCCGGCGGGCGGTTTATGACCGCTGTTGTCGCCCAAAAACTAGCAGTTCGTCGTTTTATTACCCCGTAGACAAAAAACTCCATGGTTTGACGCTTCTTTCTATGACAGAAACTGCCAGACAATGGAGACACCAATTAACTCATATCTTTGTCTCGATTCCCAGATTTTAGGGTAATAGGGTGACATTCTAGGAACCTCCCCCTGGGTCTGCCAAAACTAGCCGATGTCTCGCTACTTCACCCTGATCGCAAAGAAGTGATGCCACTGGCCAACACCCGCTACATAAGATTCTATAAAACACACAACCACGGATACTCACTAACTTAGTCTCCTCTTGACAAACTCTCGCTCAGCCACGACACTTGTAACGTCGTGACCAGCAACAGACTTCAAGCGCATAAGTTTTGTTCACGTTACGTAAGGGAAGCTAAATCGTTACGTGATCAAAACTAAAGCCAGTACGTAGTTAGATTTCTGAGAGCGAGCTCGTGCTTACAGCTTCAAACAAAATATTGTGAAATATCGTGAGCCCCTGTCTCAAAAAAAAAAAAAGAAATACGCACGCGGCTATTCGCCAGAGTATCTGAAGATGGGTTTCATAGAATCTGTTGCAAATAAACAACATCCAATGTGTTTATTGTGCCATAAAACATTATTCAATGAGGCAGCAAAGCCAAGTCGATTGCGAAAACATCTTTCTACAAAGCATCCAAATGACAAGGACAAGCCCATTGAATATTTTCAGGAAATATATAAAAAATTTCAAAATCGTTCAATTACCATTGAATCATTTAAGAAACAACATAGAACGAACGAAGATGGATTAATTGCCACTTATCACTTTTCACAAATAATTGCAAAAAGTGGTAAAAGCTATAATATTGGAGAAACTGTAATAATACCCTCTATAAAAGAATTTATCTCAACAGTAATGCATCAGGATATACCTCAAATTTTAAAAACGTTGCCCCTGAGCGATATCACAGTAAAGCGACGAATTGATGAAATGGCAGTTAATGTTGAAAACAAACTTATAAGTATTCTCCAGAATTCTTCATTTTCCATGCAATTAGATGAATCTACCATTGCAGATAATGGTGCTTTATTGGTGGCATATGTATGCTATTTTGATGACAATATATTACGAGAAGAAACGCTATTCGCAATAAATCTCATCACAGATACAAAAGGATTATCTATATTTAATACTGTGAGAACATAATTTACAAAAAATAATGTTTATTTGAATAATATTGTTGCATGCGCTACTGATGGAGCACCATCAATGGTAGGTCGCTATTGTGGATTTGTTGCTTATTTGAAGCAGGAAGTGCCAGATGTTTTATGTATTCATTGCGTGGTGCACAGACAACATCTTGCAGGAAAACATCTAAGTACAAGTCTCCATTCATCATTAACTATAATAATTCGAGCCATAAACAAGATCAAATCCAATGCAAAGAATGATAGAATGTTTCTGCAGCTTGCCAGGACAATAATGAAGATTTTATTTAGTTTTGTACACAGAAGTTCAGTGGCTGTCAAAGGGTACATCTTTGGCTAGATTTGTAGCATTATATGATAGTGTCATACAATTTTTTGAAAGTAATAATGAAACCAATCTGTGTCAACGGTTAAAAACAGTAAAAAATGATGCCTTTTACTTGGCAGATATTTTCAAGAGATTTAACGATGTCAATTTGCAGCTTGAAGGAGCTGATAAAACTCTCATAGGTTGCCAAAGTATTGTGCTATTTATTGACAAACTTGAACTACTTTGTCATAATCTATTGAAGAATTTCATCAGTTTCTTCAATTATCATCTATAAAAGATTATGTAACTCCAGAAGATATTGACAGATTCAGTAGCCACCTCAACGAACTTTAATTGGGCATGAAAAACTATTTGAAGATACTTTGAAATTGAAGGTATATGACTGGATGAAAAATCCTCTTACCACAAATATTTAAGAGGTTGATACAACTTGCCAAGAAGAACTGTTAGAAATTACATATGATGAAGAAAGTAAACATAAATTCGACCGTGGTGGATATGAAGACCTATGGCAAAATAAAACATGCCGGTCTTATATCCAAATATGTGGGAAATGGTATTCAGTTTATTCATACCTTTCCCTAGCTCATATCTTGTGGAATCAGGATTTAGTGCTGTTAATCATATTATGACGAAAGAAAGAAACCACCTGAATATTTCCGAAATGGGAGACTTTCATTTGTTCCTCACAAAAATTGAACCGGATATTTAACATTTAGTTTCCCAGCATCAGCCTCAGGGATCCCACTAATAATTCAATTAACTAATGTAATATCTGTATATACAAAGTATAAATAAAAAGATAGATTTAACTATAGTAAGTTGTTTTATAAAGATTTATTCTGCCAAAGTTAGCGAAAATCCGACATAAAGTACTTGGTAAGTAATTATTATTATATGCTTTCACTTGCTGTAACTCTGCTTTATAAATTTTATAAAGTAAAGTGACTTCCCTACTTTATAAATCGCCATGACTGTGGAACGGGTGGGCGGTTAGAGGATGTTACTACTAGCCGATACAGACGTGGGCGGCAGGGATAAAAAGGTGGACTGCCCTGTGCTAAGGGGAAGAAGTGTCCCTGACTAAGCAGGAAGTGCACGTTTCAGAAACTCTTGTGGCGCACCAGTAGAAGTCTCCACTTTAGGGGCACAGTCCTCCAGGTTTGTAATGACGGTTCAGATTGTCCTTAAGGCTTACATTTATAGCGTAGAAGGCTGTTAGACTAAGAGCGTCCACACGGCCCACATGGACTGGGGGCCGGCCTGTCCATGACAGGGGCTGCATAAGCCATCGCGTGTTACCATTTTCTCTGATAGCTACCCAGGGTTTTTCAACAGCTGGTCTTCCAGAAAGTTCGTGCTGGTCTGCGAAAGACTTGTCTTCTTCACGCCACATCCGTGTGGTTAGCTCAGGCAGGACCAATCCGCAGAGCAGCGGCAGAAGAACACTGAGCTGCACTATTGAAATGTAAATGAAATTCTTCTTTCTTAAAAACGGGATGCGGAGCAGTGACTGGAGAGGAAGGGAAGGGTGCTGTTACCGGAACTGGCCAAGGGTGGACTCGGTGCCCAGTTAAAATCTGCCACCTGCCTGCCAGGCCTGTGTGGGGTCTCGGCTACGCCGCTGCAGGGGCCTCCCAAAGTTACCCTGACCGAGGTGACTGGGAGCAGGGAGCTGGACGTTTCTTTCTCGTGGCAAAGAGATGGGCTAGGTGCTGGACCACGCCCATAGCCTTTCTAGAGGGGAGGCTGGTGAGTGGTTCAAGAACCATGGTTTGTGGTCAGGCCAGGGGTAGATTCACTAAAATGTCTTCCCTGTTTCTCATTCTGTTGCACTTCGCAGCTGTATCGTCAAAAAAGAAGACTGTCCCAGAACCCTCGTGGGGTTCCCAGTGTGGTCCTCCCCTCTGCCCTGCGCCATCGCCCTCCAGCGCCCCGCCCCCGGGGAGCAAGCTGCCCCATCCCCTGCCCGCCTGCGCTGCGTGGTGCCGCAGTGCCCTGTCTGCAGCTCTGCTTGGTCCTACACACACTTGCTTTCTGCCTTCAGTCCCACACCTCGCCCTGTCTGCAGGATGAGCTCAGGTTCCCGGGCCTTTGTAGGGCTTTATGGGTCACCCCCGCCCCACACACACCCAGCCGGCCATTGTCTTGCTACTTCCTATCCACCCCCTTTCTCTTTTCCAGAATGAGTGGGCCCCTCCCATCAGCTCTTGTCTTCCGTTCTTTTTGTTCTTGTGGGTTTCTTCCTTTTTAAAGTGTCTTGTCATTTTAATAGACTTTGGAGAGGAAGTTTAAAGATAAACGCATGTTCAGACCACCATATTTTAACATCTGAATTTTTAAAAAGTGCCCCACCTGCGTGATAGCCTATCACAAATGGAATCACTGGGGGGGGGGGGGTTAAGAGGTACGGACTTCCAGCTATATAGATACATAAATAAGTCCCTGAGACACGCTGCTTTGTAATGATGGCGTGTGGTATCCGGTGGGTGCTAGGCTTCCCCAGGGACCTTCGTAAGGGTGTGTAGTATTGAATTGCACACCTGAAACCATCACGGTACTCTGTGTCAGCTGTAATTAAAAATAAAATTTTAAAATATTTCTGAGAGAAAATAAAAGACCTTACTGGTGTTAGCTGACAAGGAGTGGCAGCTGTCACTGCCTGTCCCTTTGTTCCTTTTCTGACAGGGAGGCCAGGGCCCTCCTGAATTTCCCCTTTTTATTCCTAGGACACTCCCTTTGCCTGGGCCTCAGGCCACCGAGCTTCTGTCTCGCAGTTCCTGTCCTTGAAATAAGAGGAAGGCAGAGTGTGACAGGAGTCTGTCTGGTTAACACGTTTTGAAAATTGTGTCCAGCATTTCGATGGTGTGTTTCTGGTGATAAAGGATTCAGAGGAATTTGATGTCACAGGAAGCGTTTCACAGTTACACAACCCTTACTGTTTATACATACCCGTCAGCGCATTTCTAATAATGTCTGTCTATGGTCACAGCAGCTATTTTAAGATGACCCAGAAATATGCAAGAACTTGTTCAAACAGCCTGTGGACTGTGTGAGGACATAGTTTTTCCTGGTAATATTTATTTGATTGATTTAAAATCTGTGATTCACAGAAAGAAAAAAAAAAAGGCCCTAAATGATTACAGAGTTAAGTAGATTTGGGTAGTTACAATATTACCTGGGACATCCAGATGAATAAATAATTAGGATAAATGCTGGGCTCCCGAGTATAACTTTGGTTGCAGTTATTGGAGACCTGTGGCCTCCAGGCGGTTTTAATACTGTAAGATGCCCTTCGGTTACTGTGAGTGACACTGCCCCAGGCTTCCGCCAGGTAGTTATAAGGCATCCTGAATTTGGTGTTCTTGACCTCAACCGAACCAAAGAAAAATTCCTACAAAAATAATGTATATTAGGGTTTCGCGCCACGGAGTTCAGATGGAGCTCGCTGGGTAACTGAAAGTGCCTCATCAAGAAATGAATAATTTAAAATTCGCGTATAAAGTAAAGCAGTTGTTTAGAAATGTCAAGTAATGCAGCGAGGTGGTTATTTTTAGTGTTAAAAATACTGCTGGCCCGAGAATCCCTGCCAGGAAAGAAAGTAATTTCAGGCCGCAAGCTTCAAACCAGGCAGAAACCTCTAGTGTATGGGGCAGGCTCTGGAGACGGCCCAGCAGCCCCGGCCTGCGTGGACAGTTTGTCTTTGTGTCGGTGGGGTCCCGACTGGCCGGGCAACAGCAGACGGGATACGGTCGGAGCTGATGCGCGTAAGAGGACGAGTGTTAGGTCTGGGTCGCTTCCCGATGAGTGTGGGAACTCCTTCCTAAAAGCAGGACTGCCCGTAGTTCTGCGTGCTGTTAGTGTGCTCTGACTGCCCTCTTGTCCCTGGGGTTCTGGTTGGCTTGAGAAATAAAAGGACGTGGCTGAAGTTTGATTCTGCCCTGTGCCCGCCTTCAGCCGAGGACGGCTCCCTGTAGTCCTGGTTTTGCGCACGGATGCCTCTCTGGGCTCCGGCCATCTGCCCTGGCGCTTGGGCACCCAGCTGGCCATTAGTGTCTAGGGAAGCACTTCTCTCAGAAGCGTGCTCAGCGCAGGGTTGCTCAGAATGTGGAGCGGCTCAGTCATTTTCTTTAAATAATAGTATTTAAAATAACTGAATGGTATTTAAAATTAAAGTTCTTCTTAAAAATAATAGTACCTACTAGAGCAGCTACATTAAACTTAATCTCGAGATGTGAGTTCCTTATTATTCTCCTATAAGTCACCTGAAAATTTGGTTAGGAAAAAAAAGAGGCAAAAGGAACACAAACTTAAGAATTAGTAATGAGCCTGACCAGGCGGTGGCGCAGTGGATAGAGTGTCGGACTGGTATGCGGAAGACCCAGGTTCGAGACCCCGAGCTCGCCAGCTTGAGTGCAGGCCTATCTGGCTTGAGCGAAAGCTCGCCAGCTTGGACCCAAGGTCGCTGGCTCCAGCAAGGGGTGACTCGGTCTGCTGAAGGCCCGCAGTCAAGGCACATGTGAGAAAGTAATCAATGAACAACTAAGGTGTCGTAATAGCAACGAAAAACTAATGATTGATGCTTCTCATCTCTCTCCGTTCCTGTCTGTCTGTCCCTATCTATCCCTCTCTCTGACTCTCTCTCTCTGTCCCTGTAAATAAAAAAAAAAGTAACGAGGTATGTTGGACATCGCTGTAAGTCAGCTTTTTACATGGGCACACATGGGAAGGAACACTGCAGAGAGGTTTGCTGGGAGGTCTCAGCTAGACCCTTACAGGAGACACAAGTCAGAAAGCAAGCTCACGGCTGGTGAGCGGGTCCTGGGAACCAGGGACAACTTTCCATGGTGGCACCAGGCGTAGTTCCCGGAGTGACTGCACCCCAGGGGCCTTGGTATCTGGCAGTGTGCGTCCTACAGCTTTGTTCTTGCAGACTTCCGGGGCTGTGGTAGGTACTTCAGTGTCTATAGTGATTCTATAATCGCTTTACCAATTTCTACCAGTCAATAAAGAAAACCTGGTATTTTGACTGTGATTGCATTGAATCTGTAAATCAGTTTGGGGGAAATGGACAGTTTGATATTTCCAGGTCTTTTGATTAATGACTAGCTTTGTTTAAGTCTTAGTAAATATTGTTTTTAAGTGTTTAAATAGCTTTCAGTGATGGGCGTTGGCAATTTCTTTCTTTAGATATATTCCTAGTTATTTGATCTTTGTGTGTGTGTTGTAAATGATATTTTTAATTATTTATTTTCTATTTTTTCTGTTGCCAGTACATGGGATGCTATACTGACCAGTATGTGGCAGACTGTGTCAGGTCATTCATTCTAGCTGTAGGTGCTTTTGGGTTTTCTGGGTACCCCACCAGTCGGGACAAATACAAATAATGCCAGTCTTACATTTTCCTTTCTGACCATCTACCTCTTATTTCATTTCTTCCCCACTGCACTAGCTCAGACCACCAGGACACTGCCAAAATAGTGATGGCAGACAGGGCAGCACACGAGCCGGTGGGGGCTACCGCTCAGCACCCCGTTGAGTGTCATGAGATCTCGGTAGAACGGGATTCTCAGGAGCCACAGTTTGACTCTGACCTGATTCATGCATTCCTTTATAGCAGCCCAATACACACCGGCGCCCTGCCTGTTTACTCTGAGAGCAGACACACCTTTGCGGACAAGACTGCTCCCAGCCCCGAGGGAGAGAAGCCTTCTGTGAGAAGCAGGCTCCGTGCCTGGGGGCTGGGCGTCAGCGGCGGGAGGGTTCCACATCTGCGAAAGCACGCCTGTCCCCCTGGGGTTCCCGGGCCCTGCTGCCGCCACACCTCAGGCTACCGGGCCATAGCTCACCCGGCCACCATCCCCATAGTTGGGTCTGGGTCTCGGGTCTGGGTTTGCCATGTGTTCATTCTCTGGTGTGTCTGCCTTCTGGAGGGCTGTGACGTCAGTCAGATGGAGTGGAGGAAGGCAGAGATTCCAGACAGCTGCGTGGCTAAAAGCACGTCACAATAAAGGACCTGACTCCAGCACTGCCTTGACCTGCTGGCCCACCGCACTCCGACTGGGCGGGGGTCTGCTGGGCAAGGAGGGGTGCTGCCACTCCAGCGGGGACCTGGTACCCCAGGGGCAGTGCCCCAGGAGCCTGCTCCTCGCTCACGTGTGTGCCCTGTCCCTCCTGCTCGTTAGTCCCCCAGCAGCTTCATGGCTCTGGCACTCTCTCCCAGGCCCCCAGCCTGCCATGGGGGGATATTCAAAGTGCGGCTCCTCTCCCTCCTAACAGAGCAGGAAGCTGTCCTGTGGGAGGGGAGTGCTTTGGTCCCCGCTGCTCCGCCTGGAGCGCATTTCTCCTAGCGATGGAAGGGACGGGACCTTTGCAGGAAGCAAGCCGAGCTCCCTGGAGCTGCTGAATCCTGTCCCGGGGCAGCTGTGTGCTTGTTGTGGGGTCCCTTTGTCTTCCAGATTTCACGTTAATTCTCCGGTGCTGTGTAACAAATGGCCCCAAACCTGTAGGTGACCGCACTTGACCAGTGTTTACCATCTCAGTGTCTGTGGGTCGGGCGCAGCTTAGCTGGGGGCACTGCTTCGCCCTCTGGGGTTGCAATCCAGCTGCTGGCCAGCTGAGGGCTCAGCTCAGGACCTGCTTCCAAGCCCGCTCGCGTGGCTGTCGCAGACCTCAGTTCCTTGCTGACCGCAGGCCAGGCCTCAGTTTGTACCCGGGGCCTCTCCCGAGGCTCGCGCTTGGCCTCTGGCTTCCCTGGAGAGAAACAGAGCCCAGGACAGAAGCTGTGCCCTTCTGCAATCGTCACTTTTGCTGTGTTCTGATGGTCACACACAGCCTGGCGCCTGGCCCGGCACAGGCTGTGACCCCTGGAGGCGGGTCTGTGGGACTGTCTTCTTGAAGGCTGGCTCTCACAGATTTTCTTTTCCCCTTAAGGAAGGTTTTTATACATTTTGTTTCTGTTAATACACCCCCCATTTCCAAGCGCTGGCAGGGATTGTATAGCACCCTAAAGAAAACCCTCAGGGTGGGCTTTGGCTAGAGGGGGCCTTTCTGCGCAGGGGAAACAGTGAAGCATGCTGTGCACTGTTTGGTGAGCCCTCGGGACAAACACTTAATGAGACCAACAAACGAATCATCTTCAGCAATAATTGAAATAACCTTTATTTGTCAGCTTTTAATGTGGATTTTGCTGGTGGTGTTTTTGTTTGTTTTGTTTTTGGACATGAAAACTGTTAGCTGTTTTTAATTAGGCAAGGGTAATTGGGAATTGTCTGTTACTTGGTTCTAGCTACATATAAAAGTCCTCCAACATTTTAACGCAATGCCTTATCTTCCTTTCTGGCTAGAGTTAGAACAGGTAAGAGAGCAATGAGTGTGTGCCTCTGCGCCCAGAAGCTCCAGCCCAGGGGCTTGGGCTGTTTATTTTGGATTGTTATGATACTCAGAAGTCAGATTTTTAGTTTCTAAAGAAATGCCTGTATCTGGTGGTGAGAGGTCTAGAACACAATGTGACAAGTCGCAGTTTTAAGGGTATCATGGGGGCTGAATTTAAATTGGCCTACACACTCCTAATCTTTGAGCAGCGTAACTTTTGGAAAATTCTATTTATTCCTATAGAATATTACCAGTTTAAGTTATGAGAAGGACTTTTATAAGCCGGCATTGAAGCTTGTGCTGTTGAACAAGTATGGATCCATCAAACTCACGCTAGTTTGTTGTTAAAGACCCGGGTTTCACAGAGAGGGCTTAGAAGTTTTAGTTCAGTTCTGCATCTTCAGTAAAGTGCCACCTCATCTGTGTACGCTTACGTTCCTCTTGGTTGTGTTAGTGGCTCTGGATAAAGAGTCTTCCGCAGGTCAAAGGGACTGAGGTTAACTGGTGAGGGGTGTGGCCATCAGAGTGAGTTTTAGTTCCAAGGCACCTACCTGGCTTGCTGGTTCCAACACTTGGGGGTGTGTAGGGTTCTGATGGAGCCAACCAAGATTATTTTAAAAAGTAAATCTAGAGAGAAAACTTTTTGTGCCAAATCCTTTGCATTTGTAGGGATATTAGGCAGCGTGTCATGGGCACACATCTAAAATCAAGTGGTGTGCTAACGGCGAGGTTAAACGCCGCGTGGGTGTGCACTGCCCCTGTCGCAGGGCGTCGTGAGCACCTCGCAGTGCATGGGCTCATGGCTGCACCCCACCGGGACTGCGTGCTGCAGCCGAGTGTTGGCCCCGCAGACCAGAGGGAGGGTCAGGACCCTGCTGACGAGTCCTTGTTCTGTTTAGTGAGTCAGACCAGAAGATGCAGTGGCCTCTGGAGGTCCTTGTCATGCATTATCAAAAACAGTCTTTTGCAACATATTAAAACAATACATTTTAAGTCACAAATCATTTCTGCATTTTATTAACTGCTAATCAAAATAATTCTCCGAGACTATTTTCTCTAATACAGGAAATGAGATTGATTAATGCAAAAAAACCACTGGAAGACGGGCAAGCTCCCTTGTCGGTAGTCAGGATCCCATGTCTTGGGCCCTTGTATGGTATCGCTTCGTTTAATCAGGGAGTCAGCTAGCATTTGCTGCATGCTTATTATATGGACGGGTCTAGATTGGATTTTGGGAAGCAGGAGGGGTGGAACTAACAGCTATTTATTTAGTCCTTTGAGGGAGGGAGGTAGACACAAGCCAAGTTTTAGGTGTGGGATAAATGCTGGTTCTTAAAGGGCTGTGGGGCACTAACCTGATCATTGAAAGCTTTATTTTTTTATAGACATTATAGGTTTTTTAAGTGGCTTTTAGTAAAGTGAGACAAATGGTCATTTATTTACATCTCAACATTAATTTGAATGGTTAAATAGATGGAACACATGTTTTCCAGGAACTTTTTTTTATTTTCATGAATAGATAAAACTATTACTAAAATTGAGAAATGGTTCACAGTCGTCATTTCCAGCTCTACCAATAGTTAACTCTGTAGTAGAAATGTTTAATAGATAAATTTGAAAGAAATTGTATTTGGTAATGTTAAGGTTGTTTTATCGTCCCCAAGATAATGAAGAAAATATTGGCAGAAAGAACTTCAAAGGTTTTCTTGCTCATGTGAGGGTTTTTCTGGGCATTTGATCCACAGATTTTTCCATTAGAGTTAGTTCTTTTAAAAACAGAATGAAAATACGCAGGCACAAATGCCTTGGCCGCCCCAGCCAGTAACTTGAGTTTCTGTTGCATTTAGCACACTTTGGCTGGCCGGGAGCATGCATTTTCTGGAAAAGATTAACCTGAAACTGACAGCACAAATTATACAGTTGGAAACATTTAGGTTTTTCTGATTTGTTTTTAAGATACTTTGTTTTTTCCTTCTGCCTTCCCAAAGGGAGGCTCTCAGATACATTGTATTAATGGACAGTTTAGCTCTGAGACATATAACTTCTATCTTATAAGAAATAACACCCTGACCTGTGGTGGCGCAGTGGATAAAGCGTTGACCTGGGAACACTGAGGTCGCCAGTTCAAAACCCTGCACTGGTCTGGTCAAGGCACATATGGGAGTTGATGCTTCCAGCTCCTCCCCCCTTTCTCTCTCTCTCTCTCTCTCTCTCTCTCTCTCTCTCTCTCTCTCTGTCTCCTCTCTAAAATGAATGAAATTAAAAAAATTAAAAAAAAATAAGCTTTAAAAAAAAAAAAGAAATAACAGTCACTAATGTCAGCTCATTTATTTTTATTTTATTTTTATTGATTGATTTTTAGAGAGAGAGGAAGGGAGTAAGAGAGAGAGAGGAACATCGATCTGTTCCTGTATGTACCCTGACTGCGGGGTCCAGCCGGCAACCTCTGAGCTCCTGGGCCAGGGCTCAGCATGCTTTTTTAAATGGACTCAGTTTTGGGGGGGTGGACTTAGTAGCTTTTATAACTGCAGCCATACCAGCCTTTCTCTTCGTGCCCCAACAGGGGCTAGAGCCATGTAGCCCGCCCGTGCGTGCTGAGGAGCTAGGTGGACATGGTGTTCTCCACGGGCACGTGCCTGCCTGCCTCCTGCGCCCAGCAATACCCTGTCTGCACCCCAGCCAGCCATCCGCAGGAGCCCACTGTGGCTGGATTCAGCTTGCAAGAAAATTTTTAATCGTTTAGTAATAATCTTGTTACATAGTTCATTTCCACTGATGGAAAATGTTGTTTACTTGCCAAAGTCAGCATTGTTAAAAACTGAGTAATTTTTTGGCAAAGTAATGATTAAGTATTTTAATCATTTGTCAGTTGTCCACAGATGTTATTAAAATTAAAAATTGAATAACCCAAACAGGGTTTACCTCGGGAGACCAGTGACTACCTGTCCGTCATGAGGCCTGCTGGGGCGGGGCGGGCACACGGGGCGGTCAGCGCGTCTGACCGCTAGGTTCCAGAGGAGGACTCAGGGCCCAGCTTCTTACCCAAGACTGTGCACCGTAAATGCCAGTTATGGCCTGGGTGATGGTCACTCCATCAGCCTAGATAGCATCCCAGAATAGCGGGAGGCGCAGTCAGAAACGTCAGGTGATCCCAGATTGTGGTAGGTCCCAGATGCAATTCTAAAGAGTTAGGAATTTGCTTAATTTGTGGTGAAACGCGAGGGAAGATATTCAAGTCCAGACACAATATAATAACAGCAGTGACTTAGACTCACTCACAGGTAGTGAGGAAAACAGGTGGAGGAAGGTTGGACAGAGAAACCAAATTGTAGGCCATTGTGCCAGCCCAGGCAGGAAGGACAGTTGTCATTTCTAAAGCTCCTGCCATCTGCCAGACAGTCCTAAGCTTTTTACATGTATTGACTTATTTAATCCTCTAATGACCCTATAACAAAGGTGGTTTAGGGCCCATTTTACAGATGAGAAAACTAAGGCACAGAAGGTTCAATAATATCCCTAAGGTTTACAGCTCGTTAATGTCAGAGTCAAATTTCAGCCGAGGCAGACGGGCTCTGAGTGGCCAGCCTGTGCTCCGTTAGTCCCGTCGGTCCAGTACCCACGATCCCTGTGATAGCTGTGTGAAGTGTGGGCACTATTTCTGTCATTTCAGATGAGGAAAGTGCCGGGGATGTGAACGACCCAAATAGGAAACTCGGACTGTAGTAGTGTCTAAGAGACTTAAATATTTAATGATTCTCACCGAGGGGGTGAAAGACTTATGTGCTAAAGACTACAGAACACCGCTGGAAAGAAGTTTTCAAAGTAAATGGAAAGGTCGCATGTTCATGGATAGGAAGGCTTAGCATTGCTGACATCTACAGATGCAGTGCTTCCCCTTCCAAACTCAGCCGCCCTGTTCAGAGAAGTGGACGAACCCGTCTTCAGCTCCATAAGGAATCGGAGTGGGTCCCAAATAGCCACAGCAATCCCAGAAAAGAAGAACAAAATGGAAGACTCACACCTCCTGGCTTTGGACCTTCTACAAGGCAGCAGTGATTAGGTTAGCGCCATGTGGGCACTCAGACAGACATGTAGACCAGTGGTGTGGAGGGCACAGGACAAAGGCTCACATCTGCGGTCACTCGACTTCTCACAGCAACGCCAAGACCATTCAGCGGGGAAAGGACGGTCTTTCTAGCAAGTGGGGCTGGAAAACTGGACGTCCACTGTAAAAGAACGCCTCCCCTTATACTGTGTGCAGAAGTCAAGTGAAAACTGGTCAATGACCCAGCCCAGTGGTCAGCAAGCTCATTAGCCAACGGAGCCAAATATCAACAGTACAACGATTGAAACTTCTTTTGAGAGCCACATTTTTTTAACTTAAACTATACAGGCAGGTACATTCCTGATCGAGGCAGCGCCCGCACGGGGTGTTTTGTGGAAGAGCCGCACTCAGGGGGCCAGAGAGCCGCATGTGGCTCGCGAGCCGCAGTTTGCTGACCACTGACCTAAACTAAAGAACTAAAATTATAAGACTTAAGAGGAAAACATCGCAGGAAATCTTCATGACATTGGATTTGGCTGTGACGTCGTGGATATGACACCACAGGCACAGGCTACAAGAGAAAATAGATAAATTGGGTTTGATCAAAATTAAAAATTTTGCCCATCAGAAAACTTATCAAGAAAATTAAAAAAAAAAAAACCTACAGGTGGGAGAAAATAATTGTGAACTGTATATCTGATAAGGGATTGATATCCAGGATACATAACAAACTCCTTCGACTCAGCCAACAAGAAACAGCCCAATCCAAAAAGGAGCGAGTGGCCGTGAACGGGCACTTCTCCAAGCAGCACAGGGAAGATGAACATCACTAGTCTCTAGAGCAGCGGTCCTTCACCTTTCCTGAGGTACCGGATCCCCCAGTTTCATAGGCGCATTCGCCGAACCCTTCTTTAGTGATAAATAAAAGATGATTTTTTTCCCAAATTCAAGACATAGGTATATGTTATTTTACTGGTGCACAAAATGAGCCGTGCATGAACTCACAACAAATGACGGTATTACTTTATTCTGGCCTCCGCAGCAGAGGCTTCTCCGAACCCCTGAGACCGACTCATCGAACCCCTAGAGTTCGATAGAACCCAGGTTAAGAACCACTGCTCTAGATAAATGCAAATTGGAGCCCCAGCAAGTTTTGCTGCCCACCTAGAACAATGACCATCATCTTTTAAATGGAAATAAGTGTTGCTGAAGGTGTAGAGAAGCTGGGACCACCCCACCACCACCCCGTGCATAGCTGGCAGGAATCCCACATGGCGCAGCTGCCGTGGAAACCATTCCTCACTTCCTCAGGAAGTTGGGCGTTGAACTACCATGTCGCCAGCACCCCACTGCTAGGTGTGTGCACCCCTTGAAGGCAGGGCTCTGCTGCCCGTGTGGGGGCAGCTTCCCTAGACCGGCATTTGGGCAGCGACGGGAGGTGCCCTGGAGGGGCGGAGGCAGCGTCCGGGCACTACTGGGCACTACTCCGGACACTGCCGGCTGAGGTGCCGCAGTCTCAGGAAGCTTGCGTGGCCTCCCTGGTCTTATGTTTTTTTTTTTTAGTATAAAATGTGAGTTGGACCTGCTCTTGGGCTTTCTGCCTAAATGCTTCTAAAATGTTCTGTGTTGCAGCTGTGTGCTGTGCTCGGTGAGTTCTTGATCCTTCCTCAGCAGTGCCTAGCCTCAGAGTGAGACCCAGACACTCCACAGGAACGGTGTCAGGCCATTGTGTTAGGAGGGCAGAGAGGCGGTTTCATCTCTGAGGGGGTCCGCCTCTGGCTGCCCCGGGGTGTGCTGGTGTGTGCTGGTGGGTGTTCTCCTGCCCCGGCCCTCCACCAGCCAGCACAGCGCTGCTCTTTATGAGAACGAGTGCCGTTGTGTCATGTAGAAGGAGGGTGTCTGCTGTCACCCCGCCACTGAATGAAGGTTCTCAGCTCCCAGCAGCTGGAGAGGACAGCGTGTGCTTCTGGTCGGCAGCACCCGGGGAATAGTGATCGCAGACACGGTCTGTCCTGAGTGCGTATGTGGAGACATAGTCTCGGGCCCTGGGGTTCAGTGACTTGTTTTCCCACCACATTCTGGAAGTTGTTTCTGGGTCCCTGGCCTCTGCTTCCCTCCTTGGGGAGGTCACCTGCCAGGAGAGTTTGCTGCAAGAAGCTTGTTTTCTAACAGAGTTCCTGGGGTGTCCTGAGATTGTCCTGCCTTCAGGCCCCCTTCTCACCTGCCCTTTTCCTCTCTCCGTCACCGTGGCTCTGGCTCTTGGACCTGCTTCGGCTAAACTGTGTCCCTCTGCGGAGGAAAAGGGTGGGGAGAGCACCGGCTTGTGTCCTGGTGGCAGCAGCTCGGGGGAGCCTCCTTCCTGGGGGTGGGCAGCGGTGGGCTCGGTCCCAGATGGCTGAGCCGCCCAGGCGTGCATCGGGCCTGTGCCCACCTGCTGGGCGTGCTCTTCTGCCCTGGCCCAGCCGCAGCAGGACGGCCAGAGAGAGGCCCTTAGAGATGGCACCGAGCGCCGTAAGGCAGCCCGGACAGGGCCCTCCCGCGCCCGGACAACCTCTCTCTAAGCGGAGACAGCCAAGGCAGGTGGGATGATCCAGCTTGGTCTCCCCGTTCTGGTCTTCATGTCTCTTCCCCTCGGCAGCTGTGTAATAGGACGTCAGTACTTGCCGGTGTCGGGAACAGGACAGCAGTGTGCTCTGGACACAGGGTCGCACTCCGTCCCGCTGTCCTCTTCACCCCCACACCTAGTGCATGGAGCCCCAGCCTGGGCCCTGGCTGCGGTTGGGCTGTGGGGAGCTTTGGTGTTTATTCTAGTGACGGGCTGTGTGGACTCTTACACGTCTGTATTAAACGTTCCTCTCGTTGAGACATGCCTAAGACTTAGGCATTGTTAAATTCTCACCCGTCCCTGGCCGTGCTGTGATGACACTGACCGCTGACTGGGATTGGCGGGAAGAGGGCGAGGAAGCCAAAGCCAGGGGGGCCATTCCGACCTCTCGTCCTGGGACTGGGAGCAGCTGCCCACTTCACACGGGATGGCCGTGCGCCTTCTCTTACAGACTTACCTCCCATCAGTCACCTTCGTGCTGCGAAGCTTCACACTCTCCTCTTTCCTCAGTTTGATATTGTTTCAAAAGACCTTTCTCACGTGACTTAAGAACACCAGGAACGCATGCAGAGTGAGCTCCGGCCGCAGCCGCCCTCCCGTGCCTGAGCCGTGTGCGTAGCCGGGCGTCGGGGCTGCAGGGACCCGGCAGTCTGCACACGCTGTGCCCTTAGGCATGGCTCCTGCGAGGTGGAGCCTGGGTCTGACATGACCTGGGGGCTTTCGATGTTGTGACAGGTGCCTTTCCTGAGAGACTGAACCGATCTGTGCTTTCATAGCCCGTGTTAGAGACTTCTCACTTTGACTTTGCTCTTTGTGGTTCCCTGACCTGCCTCCTGCCTACTTATTTTGGTAACCAGAAAATGGGATTCTGCTTTTAATTTAACTTCTTTACTTGATGAAATAATCATTATTTCATGTGACTGATCTAGAAGAGAATGATCTAGAAGAAAACGTGTCAGTTCCAATAGGAAGATTTATGGGACACAGTCCATGCGATCAATGTTGAAGGTTTGGAGGTTGGACTTTCTGTTCCTGTTTTTGTTTGCCCGGCCTGGAAAGGTCCATCTTGCTGGAATGTTCCAGCCTGGGCAAGGCCAGCGGGCAATCCAGACGCTCGCCTCCATCTCCCCACGGTGCTGCTCCCTCCTGATGGGGTTGGGGGGCACACACCCCAGCAGTGGCGGCTGAAAGCTGCATGGGGCTTGGGTGCAGCTGTGGCCGGGGCCCGAGGGGCTTGCCGCTCACAGCTGTGATGTGGGGCGCAGTGCATGCCCTGGGCAGACCCAGCCCTCCCCCGACCGCCTCTCACAGCCCCGTGGGTGTCCCTCCCAGCTCGGCTGTGCGACTGTGCACACAGCGGGCCCAGGCTTTCGACCTAAGCTTTCGTTTTCCAGGCTTGGGTTCTAATGAGGGAACGTTCTGAAGCACAGGTTAGTTCTAAGTTTATTTTTATTTTTTTAAGATAGGCCTATATGCACCCCAATTGGGATACACCCAGCAACCCCCGTCTGGGGCCAATGCTCGAATCAACTGCGCTATCCTTAGCGCCTGAGGCCGACACTTGGACCTGTCGAGCCACTGACTGCGGGAGGGGAAGAGAGATAGGAGAGGGGGAGAGGTAGAGAAGCAGATGGGCGCTTCTCCTGTGTGCTCTGACCAGGAGTTGAACCCAGGACATCCATATGCCAGGCCAACGCTCTATCCCCTGAGCCAGCCAGCCAAGGCCCGTTCTAAGTTTATTGGATTTTTCACAGCACAGCTGCTGTGCCTGAAACCTAGAGTGAATTGTCATCTTTCATGGGACGAGGTGCGGTCGCACTAGAAACCGCTCCCCTGCCCCTCAGAGCTTAGGGCTCTGGCTCATCACTCCGCCTGGAAAGCGGTTGGCTGTGCTGACACGCTAGTTACATAACTGTGGGTTGGCTCCCACCCACCTGGTTTTCCTTCCTCCCGTGATCTTGGGATCTGCCTACAGCAGTCATCGGTCTCAGAAAAGCCGGACAAAGAGCACAGCAGGGTCGGCAACCCACAGCCCATCCCTGCACGGCCGAAGCTCCAGGCACCCTCCCCTCTCGGTGCAGAAACCGGAGACGGGCCTGCGTCTCCTCCTGCACATCGCTGTAATGAAGCCATGACACCTGCTTTCTCTTCTGCGCTGAGATCTGCATGTCGCTGGACTGAGAGCTGAGAGTCTGGCCCCCCGTGGCCCTTGGCATTGCTCAGACAGGCTGCAGACAGAAGCTCTCCCCTGCTCACAGGCTGTGGGGGAGCCCCGCGATCGCAGGGTTTGTAAAACAGACCAGGTGCTCTGAAGAGCTGGAAAGATCCGTGAAGACCTTCTAGAATCTGGTTGAGCCAAACTTTGAAAGATCGGGTGACATGAGAGAGACGTCACAGAGTCCTGCAGAGACAGGTAGTGGGAGGACTAATGCTTTGTACGTGGTCAAAAAGTCAGCAAGTGGCAGAAGTGTGGCCTGCCACTCACTTTATCTTCTGTGTCACCGTGACCCAGTCCTGAAGGGGAGCCTGTGGACCCAGCACGGGGGGACCCCATCCTGAAGGTCACACCAAGGCTGAGCATGCGGGCATCATTCAGGGGCACGCCGGGATGTCTCCTGTAATGAGTCTAAAATTAGGGTCTCATATTACCGAACACCATCAGTTTTGGAAGGAGTTAGTGAAAAACAGTTTTTAACTTCATATCAGGAAGAGTCATAGCAAAACTAAAATGGATATGCTAAGTATACAGTGTTAGATGTATGTAATCATTACACGTACATTAATATATAGTCATTTCCCACAGGAAAGGCGTACATAACAGGTAATGAAAGGTAGCATCTTACAAGGTGACCAGATTTTAAAATTGGTAAAGTGGGACACCGTTGACGGGGGAGTAGGGGGTCTTGATTAAAAATTTGGTCTATATGGAGCAAAAAAAATTTCATAGAATGCAAAAATAGTATTGTAGTATATTTTTTTAAGTCGGACTCTTTTAAAACGCCACGGGACTCGGGACAAATTCTTAAAAATCGGGACTTTCCTGCCAAAAGCGGGACGTCTGGTCACCTTAATACAGCGCGTCATGAGGTGATGGTGCAGGAGCTAGGGGACGGGACAGAGCACAAGGCTCCCTACCCGCCAACCCTGGCACTGACGGGCACATCTGAGAGCCGAGCTGTGTGTTTACAGAGGAGGCATTGCTCACGTGGGTTCCCATCATTTTCAAGTCCATGCCGCCTCTCAGGAAACGGGACACCTGATGGGACTCTTCTGACAAGGGGAGTGACATATTTGGGCTTGGTTGATGGAACAGAGAATTGTACGAGGTCATCTGTCACACTCCACTCTTCCTCTAAAGGCCGTTGGTTGAACAGTGCCAGGCATTGTTCTTGGCTTCAGAGTATCGTGTTTAGAAAGAAGCAGGCAGGGTGCTCCCTCCTGGGGCTTCCTCTTTCATGTGGACAACACTTGTGACACGGAGCAAGGTGGCGTGTCGCCCACGGGGGGCTCTGGTGGGCCCGAGTCCTGGGGACACAGTGAACGCATGCATGTCCGTACATGCAGAGGGACGCGTGTGCTGTGCGGTGTGAGGTCTGCTGCTGGTGAGCTCAGACTGCACGCCTGAGAGCGTCTAATACAGCTGTCTCTCCCAGGCTGCAGAGAGCACGTCTTAGAAGACACGAAAGCGGAGTCTCTCAGTGACACCGCCGACCTGGCCCTGCCACCCGAGATGCCAATCCTGATCGACTTCCATGCGCTGAAGGACATCCTGGGGCCCCCGATGTATGAGATGGAGGTGAGCAGCCCCAGTTCTTGTTGCCTCCCCCATTTACTCTGCTGGTTGCTCATGGAGGTGGGTGTTTGGGGAGGCTGCGTTTTGTCTAAGAGGGAACTGTGTTTCTCTGTGGGGTGGGACGTCATGGGGTAACACGGCTCCTGCAGAGTCAGACCCCCATGGCGTGCCCCTCCCCCGCCGGCCGGCCCAGGTGAGAGTGGTCTCGCTGGCCCTCGCTAGCCTCTAGCAAGTCTGCAGCGGTGGGCAAGAGTGCTTTACATTGTTCAACAGGAAATGACAGTGACAAGTAAAATAATGCAGTAACAATAAACTGTCCCACGTACTCACGAGTCCCCTGATGGCCCCCGCGGCGTGTTCCTGTTGCACGTGCTTAGCTAAGGGTCCCCTGCTGTCCGAGGCTCGGGGAGGAGGCAGGGAGACCAGGAGGGCAGGACCCTGGGGACGGGAGCCTGGCCGCAGCTTTGGGCAGCGCAGCGCGGACCGCGGCCCTGCCTGGGCTCTGGGCTCTCGTCCACAGTCCCCGTGGGGTTGAGTACACGTGCAGCATCTCCTTCGCCGCCGTTCTCCCGCCTGCCGTCCCCAGCGGCCGGGGCCGGGTGCTGGAGCCTGTGACCGCGGAGGCCCCGCGAGCTCTGCGGGTCAGTGACTAGAACACTGTCACCTGCACTGAAGTAACTGCAGCAGCCTGTCGTCACGGCCTTGTCAGTGTTTAGGGAAGAAAGACTTTCAGAAGGTGCCTCTGGTGAACTGTGCAGAAGATCTCTCTAGAAACCACTGCCAGGAGGTGTGGGAGAGGACAGACTGTCCCCACCCGCCTCCTTTATGCGTTAAGCTCGGAGCTCGCTGTCGGAGCAGCCGGGTCTACGAGCAGCTCAGTGACCCGCCAGAGCCTGCCGGCTCCCGGCAGCAGACCTGGGCTTGAGCAGGGGAACAGGCATCCCACGGTGGTTCCGAAGTTGTGGTGGATTTAAGTGTTGAAAGCAATGGAGTGAGACTTTTCTTGGTCGAGAAACTGAGCAAACCTGCTTTTCTTTTATAAGCATCCAGGAATTTCTTAAGCAGGGATAGAGACAGGCTCTGACCCCACATGAGTGACGGGCGTTTCTCCTGGGCTGTCTGAGCAGCCGCTCCTGCGGGGCCTCGGGCGTGCGGACTGGAGCACCAGGTGGGCACTGGTCAGCAACGGCCGTGGTTGCTGGCGCCCCAGTCCCTGGCCTCGCTGCCCTGTTCTTGCAGCTTTGGCCAAAAAGGGCCAGAAGACTAGAAATGAGATCTTTTACAAACACTGCTAACAGCTCTGTGTGGTACCATGAGAACTTCATCTTTCTTGCAGCTGAGCTGTGATGTGTGTGGCCTGCGTGGTGGGCTCCAGACGTGGCATCTTAGAGCAGAGGGTCTAGTGTCTGGGAGCGGGAGACCTTCTGTTCACCTACCTCTGGTTGTCTGACCGTCAGCCCACATGACTTAACCACCTCTGCCCCAGGCTGTGCCTCTCGGAAATGACTGAGGGAACACCCCTCTATTGTCCACGGGGGTGTTCCTGTTCTGGGAGCCTCACGAACACACAGGGAGAGGCTCAGCAATGACATGGGTCGTGAGACTCCCACTGGTGCGGTGGGTAAAGCTGTGTCCCCTGGAGTCCTCTCAGTCCCGGGTGGGACCAGGCCACCGCTGCCCACCCTTCCCTGCCACAGGATGGTGGGTTCCTGGGGGACAGCTTTTCAGAAGGCTCTGACCCACTGCAGTGGGGGGGGGGCGGGGGACGGGGGGGGGCCCGTCCAGTTGTGTGTCTCAGTATCGGGACAGGGGAGACCCTCCAGTGATCCTTCACTGACAGCCCTGGCGGAGGGGGTCAGATAACTACTCCAGCCGAAACCAAGGTGTGTCCCGGAGCTACGGCCCTGAGCCTGCCACGCCCACTGTGCTGTTGGGAGGCGGGCCTCTGCCCTGGGCCCCGCCCACAGGCCAGTCTTATTCCTCTGCAGGGGGAGCTTAGACGAGGAATACTGGGGTACAGGCCGTGTTCCTCAGGTGTTGCAAGGCACCCTTTTTGGCTTAAATGTCTGTAATCTGCACAAAGGGGAAAGTCTAGGGTCTGTCATTTCTTCTCAAGTGTCACTCGTTCAGTAAGTGTGTGCTGAGGACCTGATAGGTGCCAGCAGCGTGGGCCAGGGCCCCACCGGACCATCACCGCCCTGTGGCGTGGGTGTGCCCCTGCTGGGTCCATCCGGGGCCAGGGCCTCCAGCGCGGGCCAGGGCCTCGGGCCCCAGCCGGAAAGCAGCTGCTGTCTGTGCAGCACCGGCAAGGAGCAGCGTGACACGGAGGGGTTTTGATGTGCACTGTCCCCTCGGCCATGAGCCGACACTTCCTAATAGGCTTGTCCCGAGCAAAACCGTGGTGACTGAGAGTTTATAAACACGCAGCCTGAGGAAGGGAGTCAGAGAAGACGGGGTCCGGGCCCGAGCAGTGCAGGTGTGCGGCTGAGGCGCTCCTAGGGCCCGCCGTTAGTGGGCGCTGACCTGACCGCCCGCCTCCCCCTCTCCAGGTGTCCGAGCGCCTGAGTCAGCCGGGCGTGGCCATCGGCCTGGCGTGGACGCCCCTCGGCGGGGAGATCATGTTTGTGGAAGCGAGTCGAATGGACGGCGAGGGCCAGTTAACACTGACCGGTCAGCTGGGGGACGTCATGAAGGAGTCCGCCCACCTCGCCATCAGCTGGCTCCGCAGCAACGCTAAGAAGTACCATCTGACGAACGGTGCGCTGGGCGGCGGGGTCCGCGGGGCGCAGGGGTGTGAGGGGGACGGAGGCGAGAGCAGGCAGACGCACCAGCACCGGGCACAACCTGCGCAGCCCTGCCCTCCCGGAGCCGCGGACACCGGCCCCCACGCAGGGGTGGCCCCCACGCAGGGGCGGCCCCCACGCAGGGCTGGACGCCACTCCTCCACGGCGCTGTTTTCAGGCCCACTAGGAACAGAGCCCTGCTCCGCCCATACTACCCATTATTTTGAAGGAGCCCTTTACCCAAAACATTCATATTTTTATCTGATTTCTTTTTTTAAGGAGAAAGAGAAAACAGGTTTAAGTTTTCTACATTAAAATACTTTTTCCCTTTTTAAAGCTTCTGGAAGTTTTGATCTTCTTGACAACACAGACATCCATCTGCACTTCCCAGCTGGAGCAGTCACAAAAGATGGACCATCTGCAGGCGTTACCATAGTAACCTGCCTCGCCTCACTTTTCAGTGGGCGGCTGGTCCGCTCCGACGTCGCCATGACGGGAGAAATCACACTGCGAGGCCTCGTTCTGCCGGTGAGTATGAGAAACCTATTCAGTTGGCCTTTTAATTTGTTACTTTTAAATTTTAAATTGTAAATTTTTAAATTTAAAATAGTGGTTTGCCTTCTTTCTTTGAATACCTTAGTTTTTTTAAGTTGGTATAGCCGTAATGCATACTTTTACATTTTGATCAGATTTTTTTCCCCATGTTTTAAGATTTTATTTGCTGATTGTACAGAGAGAGGAAGGGGAGGGGAGCGAGAAGTACCAACTCCTAGCTGCTCCACTGGAGTCGTTCACTGCTTGCTTGTCCTGTGGCCTTGACCGGGCAGGTGCGGGGCTTCAACCCCGAGCTCAGCGTTCCGGGTGGACGCCTCACCCACTGCGCTGCCACAGGCCAGCCCCATGTTTCCCTTGCTCGAGGAGATATGTTAGAAAAAAACATTGCTACGAGTAATGTCTGATTATGCTGCCTGTATTCTATTCTAGAGTTTTTATGGCTCCCAATCTAACGTTTAAGTCTTTAGTCCACGTGAGTTTATTCATGAGTATGATGTAACGTGGTGGCTTCATTTCTTTTGCACATATCTGTCCCAATCTTCCCAACACCATTTACTGAAGAGACTGACTTGACCCCATTTTATGTTCTTGCCTCTGTTGTCAAATTAATTGATCTCAGAGGCGTGGGTTGGTTTCTGGGAGCTCTGTTCCACTGAGCATGTCTGGTTTTATGGTGGTACCGTGCTGTTTCGCTTCCTGTGTGGCCTTGTGGTAGTTTGGTATCAGGTAGCGTGATTCCTGCAACTCCATTGTTCTTTCCATGATTGCTGTGGCGTTCGGGGTCTTGTGTGCTTCCACAGACTTGGAGTATTTGTCCTAGTTCTGTGAAATACACCGTTGGTGTGATAGCAACTGCATGAAGCTGAAGACTGCTTGGGTCGTGCGGACAGTCTAAGGGTGCTAGCTCTTGCTGTCCAGGAATGCAGTGTGCAGCCACTTACTTGTGTACCTTCAGTGTCTTCCAGTTGGCCAGACACAGGTTTTCTGTATCCGTGGTTAAATTTATTCCTAGGTAATTTTTTGATGCATAAAGGGGGTTTTCTTTATTTAAAATATTTACTTACAGATTTTAGAGAGAAAGAGGAAAGGAGAGAAAAAGAAGCAGCAACTTGTTGTTTCACTTATTTACGCATTCACTGATTGATTCTTGTTTGTGCCCTGACCAGGACTGACCCGCAATCTCAGTCTGTCAGGATGACACTCTGTAATCGCCTGAGCTGCCGGCCAGGGCTTTGGGGTTGCTTCCTTTTCTGATAGTTTATTAATGTATATAAATACAACTGACTTCTGGGTATTTATTTTGTATCCTGCTGCTTTACTGAATTCACTTAACAGTTTTAGTAGGTTTTCTTGGTAGAATCCTTAGGGTTCTCCACATACAATGTCATGCAGATAAGTTTTACTTCTTCCTTTCTAACTTCAATGCCTTTTATTTCTTGGGGGTTTTTTTGTTGTTGTTTTTTGCATCTCCAGAATAAATCCCCCTTGGTCATGGTATATGTATGGTCTTTTTAATGGATTGATGGGTCCAGTTAGCTAATATTTCTTTGAGGTTTTTATGATCTCTGTTCAGCAAGGATACTGGCCTATAGTTTTCTTTGCGTGGTTTGGAATTAGGATAATGCTGGCCTCAGAAAAGGAGGTTGGGAGTCTTCCCTCCTGCTGAACTTTTTAGACCAGTCTGAGGGCAGGTGTTGGTTCTTTGGTAAAAAATCCACCTGTGAAGCCGTCCAGTCCGGGACTTTTGTTTGTTGGGAGTTTTCTGATTCTTGATTCAGTTTTGGAAGATGATGTTTCTACAAATTTATTGGCATATAGTTGTTCATATTTTCTGACAACTGTTTGTATTTCTTCGGTGTCAGTTACTACTTCTCTTTCATTTCTGATTTAGTTATCTTTGAGTCAGGTTAAACGTTTGTCATTCTTGTTTCTCTTTCCAGAGAACCAGCTCTTGCTTTCATTGGTCCTTTGCATTGTTATTTAAGACTCTGTTTTGTTTATTTCTACTATGAGCTTTACTATTTCCTTTCTCCTCTCCACTTTGTTGTTCTTTAAGTTTCTTTGTGAGTAAAATTAGATTTTTCTTACTTCCTGGGGTGGCCTGTTACACTGTGCATTCCCCTCCTGGGACTGTCTTCATTGCGTCCCTCCCATAGGCTTTGGGTCATTGGGTTCTCATTTTCATTTGTTTCAAGGTCCCTTTTGATTTCTCCTTTGATCTCCTTGTTGACCCATTCGTTTAGCCTCTGTGTCTGTGTTTCTCAGTTTTTGTGAACATCTTTTCAAGGCACAAGAGCCTAGATCAGTGATGGGCAATCTTTTGAGCTTGGTGTGTCAAAATTCGCCAAAAAACCGAGCATAACTCGGGTGGTTTATCACTTCAAGAAAAAAAACATAATTTCGAGATATTTCTAGTTTAAATAACACAAATGTTTTGGCCTCCAGACCTCCGGAACAGAGTATCTACACTACAGCAAATGTTTTATCCTCGGCTACTGCACCTGGCCGTGCAGGAACCGAGGATGAAACGTCCTTCTCGGCATGCGGCCCCGTACTTCTCTGGTATGCGGCCCCATGTGGCCCCGTGTCATCGAAAATGGCTACACGTGTCATAGGTTCACCATCACGGGCCTAGATCATTTGGGGACAGGTTTCTTCATCAGGTGACACAGCAGAAGGCAGTAATCCTGGCACAGACCTAAGCTGTGTGGGAATGGTGTTTATGGTCAAAAGAGCATAGTGCTTTCTCCAAGTTGAGCCTAACTGCGTGCTGAGCACAGAATGCAGCGGGCGGGTACCTGAGTACATGCAGGGTTCAGGACAGAGAGGTGCTGCCTGCCCCTCTTCCCTGGACCATCAAGAGGATTTAATAGCAGGCTGCTCACTACTGGCCTCCTAGCGGCGCTGCCGCCTCGTGCTGTGACGGAATGAAGGGGAGGGACACGGTGGGCTGGGGACGGGTGGCCGCAGCAGTAACAGCACATCCTCTCCCACAGGTGGGCGGGATCAAGGACAAGGTGCTGGCAGCGCACAGAGCAGGGCTCAAGCGGGTCATCCTTCCTCAGAGGAACGAGAAGGACCTGGAGGAAATCCCGGGCAACGTGCGTGAGGATCTGAGCTTCATCCTGGCCGGCTGCCTGGACGAGGTCCTCAATGCGGCCTTTGACGGTGGCTTCACCGCCAGGGTCCGGCCCGGCGTCCTGAACAGCAAACTGTAGGCTGGGAGACCCGCTCCTGTGGAGGCCCGCGGGCACCGCCAGGGCTCCTTCAACCCAGCGGGGTGACCAGATGTCCCTCCATTTCTTAACATAATCACCAGCAGTCACGAGCCTTACTCTAGCAAGTGGCTTGTGTTTACAGAAACGTTAATTTAATAAATTGATAAAAATTAAGTTCTTCTGTCTTTCGTGGGACCAGTGCTGTCCCTGGAAAGGTACAGGCCATGGGTTCCCGTGTGGCCCCAGCACAGAAGCCTGTTTACCTGAGAGCATGTCAAGAGACGCACGTCCCCAAGCCCACCACTCAGAAACCTGTCCTCAGAAGCCCAAGGGGACGTCCAGATGCCGTCCAGGTCAAGAACGGTTGGCAGAGCCATGGCTGGCATCTTAGCTGGCTGTGGGTTCGACCCCCAGTCAGGGCACATAGAAGAATCAACCAATGAATCATGAGAAAGTGGAACAGATCCATGTTTCTCTCTCTCCCATTCCCCTCTCTCTAAGATCAATCAGTAAATAAAAAGTTTAAAAACAGAACTTCTGGTAGAGACCATTACCTGAGCGGATTCCCCCATGGCTGTTGTTGGGTCCTGAAAACAGTCGCGGAGATGGAAACAGACAGCACTCAGTCCCTGAAAAGTGAGGTGTTTGGTTCCGGGGACCCGACAAGGAAGTCTGCACATCTGACCCAGGTCCCCTCGCACGCCCTGGGTCAAGTTGGGCAGGGCGGCACGGGTTAGCATGTCACAGGAACTCGCCAGGCCTGAATGCCAGTCACCTGAGCCAGCCAGCGGAACAGTCCTCACTTGTCACCCCCATCGCCCCTTCCAGCCACGTGTCGGGTGCCGATTCCCCAGTCTGGACTCTCCGCATCTGTCTGCTCCTGTGGCCCATCCAGGATACAGACTCCCCAGAAGTCAAGTGGGGCACACTTCCTGGGCCGTAGCCCTCACCTGTCACGTGCAGACTAGTGCCTAAGACAGTGCAATTATGAGAATTAGGTTAGAATGCAGTGAGTGAGCAATTTCTAATCATTATTCCAGCCAATAATGGACTTCAGAATCTTATATTTCGAACTACAAGAACAGGTACATAAGAACACTAATTTCTTGGATGAGAATGGGGTCTGCACATCACCCAGCCTGCTTAATCCTGCCAGTAGTCCTGAGTGTGCTCTGGGGGGAGGGGAGGGCGGGCTCAGATCGGGGCTCCTGGCACACTGACCTGTGTCCTTCAGGGGGCCACACCAGTGCAGGGTCGGGTTCTCTGTGCCCTGAGCACGCCCTCCTTGCTGGCTGAAGACCAGGCCGGGTGTGTGACGGTCACCAGTTAGACCTTTGTGTCTCTGGCGCTTTTTAGTCTTAGAAGTCTAGGCCCCTGGTCAGCAAACCACGGCTCGTGAGCCACATGCGGCTCTTTGGCCCCTTGAGTGCGGCTCTTCCACAAAACACCACGTGCGGGCGCTGCCTCGATCAGGAATGTACCCACCTATATAGTTTAACAAATTTGGCTCTCAAAAGAAGTTTCAATAGTTGTACTGTTGATATCTGGCTCCGTTGACTAATGAGTTTGCCAACCACCTCTAAGCTTTTTGTTCACTCTGTTCTTTTACACTGGGGCAGAGCAACACAGTTCACCATTTTAACCATGTTGTAAGTTCTAATTCAGGGACATTAATTACATTCACAATGTTGTGCAACCATCACCCCTTGTTCACCATTCTAACCAGAAGCTGATGAACAGGAGGACCCCTCCCCACACTGCCCCTCTTTCAGCGTCTGGGAGCTCGCAGCCCAGGGTAAGGCTGCCCGAGGGTCCGCCTCCAGGTCCGGGGTCTGGGTGACACTGCCCGCGTCTGTGTCTGTCCCTGTCTCGTAATTGTGGGTCATAGCCGTCCCTCCCCTAGGTCTGAGCTTACGCTACACAGCCACAGACCGGCCCTGGTGTGGAGTTTGACCCAGGGTGTCTTTTCTTTTTTAGTTTGGGTCATCCTTCCACTCAGGAAGCTGAAAGAAATAAAACTCCATTAGTGGGATTGCGGCAGAAATCCCTGTGCATCAAGAACTCTGAGCTCCCGAGGGGAGGGGAAACAGGACAAAGACTGAGAGTCAGACACATCATAATTAAAATCACTCAAAGCAAAAGTAAAACTTGTTCCTCCATGGTCCTTAGCACATTAAACTGGCCCATGATTCCATTCAACCACAAATTCAAGTTTATAGAAGCAAAAGAAGTTCAAGTGTATAGCCTGCTCTCCCCTCCCCTCCGCAACCCCCGGAAGGAACAGCCCGACCCAGACTCGGAGAGAGGGGACTCCTGATTGAACAGAGGTGGTTTCACAGCAGGAGCAGCTCAGAAAGCTCAAATGGACCACAAAGTATCATCCCTGTAGGCCAACAACAACTAAGAGTATAGTTAATACTAAAATGTCAACCTTATTAGTTGTCGGACACAAAATTCACTATCTTAATTTGTATAAGTTAGCAAAACATGAGGTTACAACCAAGTGGAAAATTCTTCACACTGTTACTGTGTCCACTGAAACCACCAGAAAGCAACAATAAAAGTATCAAGACCTTAAGAAAAAGAAAATACCCAGAACATCAGAAAACACAGGAATAGTTACAGGTTACTTATAAATAGCCTAAAAAAATTTACCTGAACAAACAGACAAAGCAAGTATCTAACATCAGGAAACAGGCTAAATATTAGTCAATTGCCACAAAACTGACCCAGAATGGAGTTTTTCCAAGATTATTAAAGTGATGAAATGTATGATCACACGTGGGGATGAGGTGGGTACACAATTACATGATCCAAAGTCACATGATTTCAAACTACCTGTGTGTAAACACATGTAAATACACAGAAATGACTAGAAAACTCTAAATGTCCAGTCTTCTCTAGATGGGTAAGGGACAGATCTCCAGTGCCATTTTCTAAATCGCAAAGTCTATTGAGCACATTTTAAAAAATAATTAGTATTTTAAAAACAAATAATACCTCTGCCAAAATATTCAATACAGTGGATCCTTGAACAATGCAGGGGTTAGGGGTGCCAACTCCCCTCTCCCAAGAATAACTAGTACCAGCCTACTCTTTACTGGAAACCTTATAAACAGTGGATTAATATTTTGTGTGTTACATGTAATATATACTGTAGTCTTATAGTAAAGCTAGCTACTAAAGAAGATGTTAAAGTCAAACAGACTTACAGCACTGTGCATACTTATTGAAAAAGATTCACATATAAGTGAACCTACACAGTTCGAACTTGTGTTCAAGAATCAACCGTCTGTTAAATGCAGGGGAGAACCTGCTTTTCTCAACATGCATCTCCCAGGCATAGACCTGGACATACGTTTGTGGTTGACCTGTGTTTCTCTCTGCCACAAAAATAGTGACATAAACGTGTCCTATAATCAAGTACAGAAGACAGAGCTTGTGTGGGGAAGGACAAGTCTTCCTACGTGAAACTGCAACAGAAGTAACCCTGCCACCCAGAACTGTGGTGGCAGTGGGAGGAGGGAAAGCCCAGAGTGATTATAACTGACTCTCCGGTTAGGGAACCCTTAAAGCCACATAAAATAAAATGACCTTTGGTCCTTCAGAAAACAGTCTCAAATCCTGCCAGCTGCCTCAGGGTTGGTGTTACTTACAGCGCTGTTTCCAAGCATAATAGCAGCAGCTCACATCTGTTGGGTGCTGGTACTGTGCAGAGTGCCCAGCCCCGATCGAACCTCCTGAGGCAGCTACCAGAATTAACCCCACTTTACACACGAGGAAACTGGGTCACGGTCACACCTGGTGAGTGGATTAGAGCTAGGACTGCCTCTAGGACTTCCGGGTCCTCGGAAGGCTGGCCAGCCGGGCTGATCATCACTATGCTAGGAAGTACTAAGTCATTTTTGTTTTGTTTTCAAGGAGGGAAAAAAAGTGACAAGAATTTTCATCAGTCTCCTACGAGCTGTGAGGCTCAGAATGTGAGTGGGGGAGCCTGACCAGGCGGTGGCGCAGTGGATAGTGTTGGGCTGGGATGTGGAAGACCCAGGTTCGAGACCCCGAGGTCGCCAGCTTGAGCGACGGCCCCTCTGGCTTGAGCAAAAGCTCGCCAGCTTGGACCCAAGGTTGCTGGCTCCAGCAAGGGGTGGCTCGGTCTGCTGAAAGCCCACGGTCAAGGCACATGTGAGAAAGCAATCAATGAACAACTAAGGTGTCGCAACGGCAACGAGAAACTAATGATTGATGCTTCTCAGCTCTCTCCCTTCCTGTCTGTCTGTCCCTATCTATCCCTCTCTCTGTCCTTGGGAAAAAAAAAAAGGGATGTGAGTGGGGGGAGGGGGCGACCGCGCAGACGGGCTGTGCCCGGCTTCACAACATGGCACGACTCACTGCACTGCGGCGGCGTGCTGGTCCCCCGCTGTCCCGTGCAGAGCTGAGCAGACTCAGAGCTGAAGCAAACACAAAAGAGTTTTTAATTTTCCAGATATTCTTTTAATGAGAATTATAAAAGACCAAAAGCATTTGTTTTGCAAACTGCCTTTTTTAAAACAAATTATTTGCTTTTAATCACAAATACTGTATAAGATGCCTTCTTTTGCAAAACCAATAAATATAAGAACAAATTTCAGACAAATGATTTGTCTGAGATATTTGAAAAGAAAAAAGCCTCATTTTTTTTTAATCAGTATATCCTAACCTTTCAAAGAAGAGGTCTGAAGGTAGGATGATTGAACTGGAGGACAGACAGACAAACAGAATGACCTACCATCCGGGTGCTTATCCCGATGTCACCGCCCCTTCCTGGGACTCCTGTCTTCACAAGCGGCTGAACTTAAAGTACTTCTAATGAACTGATTATTGGGGGAGAAAGTATGTACGGAACACAGATGCATAAACTTGACCATAAACAATTATGCATATCAAAAAGACACTAACTTTAAAAAAGGTACAAAAAGAAAGTGGGAAAAGCCTGAATTACAGAAAAGAAAGTCAAATTTATTTAATGAAAAACTAGAATTAATAAAAATTAGCAAATACACAGAGAAATTATACACACACAGCAGCACTATGTATGGACTCGAGGGGGGCAGCGGCCTGGGGCCGCTCACATGGCTTGTCAGTTAGAGGGAAGGTAAAACCCGCGCACACACACTCAATGCACGCACTCGCTCACACACACGCACGCACACACGCAAAAAATAAAAAACAAACCAAGTACTTTTCAACAGTACACTCAATCTACAACAAACACAAATTGAGAATTATTTTACAATGCTTCCTTAATACAAAAGATGCCCATCTTGGGTGTATATATATATATATATTTTTCAGTGGTTTACTGTTGACTTATTTTAAATATATTAGTGTTACTACATGCAACTGTTTCCTGCATTTAACAGCCTTTCCTTTTATTTACCTTCATGTGACCAGCCCCACCTACCCGAGTTTCAGGTCGGCAGGCAGAGGGTGCCTGTTCTCTGGGAAAACTGAATGCAATGGTTATAAACACTGGTCAGAAAATGTCTGATTGCCATTTCAACACATGGAAATAGTTACATTGATGCCTAAATTGCCATTTTCTGCAAAAAGCTGTGCAATGCTGGTGTCAAAGACTAGACAGTCACTATTCATGATGGCGGTTGCGATTCCCTCGTGAATAGACCGAGGAGTGGCTTCCCAAGTCAATCGCCGCCTGTGGCCGTTTAGCTCAAGCCGGTAAGCGAAGTTCTCGGCCTGCTTGCGCGTCCCTATCAGCTGGACGATGGCGAAGAACTGCTGGTGGCCGTCATACTTCTCCTGCTTCTCCAGCACCAGCATGAAGTGGAAGCCGAAGCAGGACTGCATCATCACCCAGTCCACGGCCCCGGGGAGATTGATGTCTGTGGCCAGGAAGACGATGTCCTCTCCCTGCAGGGTGGTGATGGACTTGTGCTGGTGCATCAGGTGAGGCATGACAGCGTCCAGGGAGCCCTGCCACTTGCAGGACGCGCCGGGGCATGGGCAGGAGTAAGGCCGGAACTCACAGAGCTCTTCGTGGTCGGCTTTTTCCGTGTGTGGCAGAGTTATCTC
Organism: Rhynchonycteris naso; assembly: GCA_037038555.1. Lineage (NCBI taxonomy): Eukaryota > Metazoa > Chordata > Mammalia > Chiroptera > Emballonuridae > Rhynchonycteris > Rhynchonycteris naso. Next base: position 3,491,484 of record CM073001.1, read on the forward strand.
ACACCCAGAAGAGGCATATTTACAGGGGAAAAGTACTGAATTGGCCACTTTCTCCATAGCCAAGTTGCGAATGGACCCCAAGGGGCCCCGGCAGGTTGGACAACATGTGAGCTTTGGGCGACAGTTGCTACAGACAAGGTGGCCACTCTGACACTGAAGAATGGGTGGTAACACATAGTCAAAGCACACGGGACACTCAAAAAGACTGGCCAAGTCATTGTTGGAGGCGGTGGTGCCCGTCAGGGCGGGCACCCTCTGTGCCGGCGTGCACTTGGAGGTCCCAGTCGGTAACGCCGCAGCGGTCTGCCGGCTCATTTCTGTAACAGAATGCAATGGAAATAAAAGGAAGTTGTCACTTGTTTTACTAAGTTATACCTGTTTCATGTAAATTTACTGTGAGAAAACAAGATTAAAATCCATAATTACACAACATATTCTTTTTGATTATTAGGAGTTACACACTGGGTGAACTCTCTCTTCTAAATGTTCTAGAACACTTTGGGGATCCATTTCTTAAAAGAAAGCTGACCGTCCTTGGCTGTATTGCTAAAATGACCGCTGAAATAAAACCTGAACCTTAAGCAACTAAGAAACACTAGGTACGCACATAGCCTAAGTCCAGTCAAATAACTTTCTACTGAGCCTTCCTGTGTTCAATTCCCTCCTCAGTCCATTTCCCCCATTCTGAGTCAGCTGTTAATAGCTTCAGGGAATTATAAGTGACCCAAAGAATCACCACGGTACAGACGCTACCTTCTTGCTATAGAAGTATACTTGGGGGATGAAGGGGGTCACCAAGGGCCAACTGCCACCCCATCACCCATCTACATTATTAAGTCTTTCCCCAAAATGTTCACACCAGCTAGATAGTAATCTTGTGGCCTACTGATGGGCCCCTCCAAAGTGAGGGAGACAGAGGACAAATGCAGGTCTCCTCAAAGTTTTTAGTCTGATATTTAGAGAAAACAAAGCACTCCATTCTGCTTCCGGTCCACAATATAAATCAGACATAATCTGCAAAGGGCAACGAGAGTCAGGAAAAGAAGGTAAATAAAGAAGCCGCAGAGACACATGCAGCATTGGGGACAGGGAGGCTGAGTCCACAGATAAAGAATTCCTGGTGCCCTGGGGCTTACCACTGTGCTCACTCAGCAGCACAGTTAGAAAACATTTATGAGAAATGTTATCTGGAGGAAATGACCAACAATGTCACTGACTTTCAGGCTAAATGAAAGATAAAACAGCATCTTTCCCCAGGAATATGCCATATCTTGGGGTTAGTGACAAAAGACCCACCCTAGTGGCCTAAGAGTATAGTCCCAATGAATACATAAGCCATATTTCTACAAAATTAAAACATAATGCCTCAACTGTAACATTTTCTCAATTACTATCATTATTGTTACAAAAAATTTAACTTTGAAAAAACAATGCTAGCTACCAATGTGACCATGTAAACTTGGGTGTTACTTTACTGAGGACCAGACACCTCAAACTGGGGGCTGAGGATATAGAGATGAATTTCACTGTCACTGAAATATCCTGAAATTCAGTATTTTGAACTTCAAAAGTAGTGTAATGCCATCACAATGACGCTTGTCACCTGGACTCAGGACAGCACAGGCCCGTGCTCACCATCCAAAGCCCTGCACACACAGGTCTGGCCCATGAAGGACCACCCTGTAACCCGCTTCCCCGCCCGTTTTACGTTTCTTGTAAAACAATGGGTCAGCATCGCCAACATGCCCTCTGTGCGCCAGGCCTACTTCATGGTCCATTTTGTGCTGCTCACTTGCTGCTCACCATCAGAAGGAAAGCGGCTCCCTGGGCACAAAGCCACCTCAGCCACCAGTGCCTTTCAAACCACTGAACCGAAACAGCTAGTCACTGAGCGTCAGTAAACTCTGCAGTCAACATAACATAGAACTACTAAGCAAGAAAAACAGGACTGCTGAATTTCTTGGCCTAGTAAAATAATTATTATTTAACAGCAGTTCAGGTTCATATTACAATATATCTCTATCTGTTCAAACACTGTAGCAAGCTCAATTTAAATTCCTACTCAAAGTGTGAAAATTGGTGAAACGCAGGCAGTATTTCTTGGGACAGACAGCTACTAGAATCTCCCCAAGCTGCACAGGTGGAGCATGCCAACAGCACCGCAGCCCTGCGACAGGCGGCCCGGGCGCCGGTGTCCACGGGCAACACGGTGCTCCCTGGAGTCTGATAGACACTGAGGAAAGTGCACACCCAACGAAACGCCGCTGCAGGCGCACAACGCCGCAGCCGTCCCCGGAGCTGTCGGGCCCCACGGCTCACAACTTTCCGGCTCAGTTTAAGCAACCCAGGCCCTTAAATGCCAGTACCTTTCCTCTTCCTCCTCCCGGCGGCTGGTAAACACGTGAGCAAGACGCCCCTCCAGGAGTACAAGGAAGGCGAGGGCGACTTCCCGGGCATGGGCAGCCGGGCCGCGCGCAGCCCTTCCCCCAGTGCAGACACTGCAGCAGAGGCCCCTCCGGGACGCCTGTCCCCAGCATGCCGGGTCACGCGGCCAGGAAGCAAGGGCAGTGCCCGCTGCGCCCGTGGCGTTCACTCAAGCCCCGGCTGCGGAGCCGGAGACAGGAAGCCTCTCGGGTCCCAGGGGTGGACCACACCTCCCCGAGCTCAAACTCGCCTGCGTCTCCGAACCCGGGCGCCATCGCCGAGCCGACGGCCCCGATCCGCTCCGCAGGGCGGCTCTGGCCAGCGAGGGGCAGGGAGGCACCAGGGCGGCTGCACTCTAAGTCGGCTCAGGAGCTGCTGGGCGCTCGGGCGTGGGAAAGCCCCCGGAGCCCAGGCTGGCCGAGCGACCCGCTGCACCGGAGAGGCCTCGGGCTGCAGGCGCCGCGGGGCGGGGCGTGGCCGTGGGGCGGGGCGGGACCGTGGGGCGGGGCAGGGCGGGGCCCGGTGCCTGCGAACTCGGCCCCGCCCACAGGGGCAAAAGCCCTGGACCCCAGCCTTTCCACCCGCTTATATCGAGGTCGCCACGTGCTTTTTGTAGGCCAGGACACTCGGATATCGGCAATTTCGTAGTTCCCACCTCAGCTGCAGATGCAGGGGACGGGGCCGGGCGGGCCCCGCTGGCTCGGCGCGGTCCCCGGCGGGAAAGCACTCCCGCGGCCCGGGCGTGGCCGCCGCGCTGCCCGTCCCCTGTCCGCTGGGCTGCCCCTGCCGTGGGCACCACACTTTAGGCAGCCCCTGTGGCTACCGCGGCCCAGAGCAGTGACTCGCACCTGCACCCCCACGGGGACTACATTCTCTGCCGTCCCCGGCCTCGCGCCACACGGAGCCCGTCGTCTCCGACGAGCACTACCCTCGCCCGGTAAGGCCTGGGGCCTCAGGCTCGCGGCGTCGGTCGGGCCTTCAGAGCGGAACCTGCCCTCCGTCGTGCTGGCTCGGGGCGCCCCGGGCGGCACAGCTGGCAGCGCCCCAGCACCCGCTTTCAGCAGCCAACTGAACTCGAACCGCCCCCACCCTATTAAGGGAGGGCTCAATGGCCTCGGCCCATTTAACTATCGGGCTGCACAAAACATCACTAGGAGCAGAATATAACTGAAAAGATTGTCTACTGACAAATATATATATATTACTATTATCCATGTTTTATTTTCTAATACATATTCAGTCTAGATGCTCTGAGGTTCCTAGGACAGGAGACTTTCAATGTTTTTAGGCAGAGAAACTCTTTCTAAACAGTTAAAGCAGAACTCAAATGTATAAAACAACTAAAGAGGATTACTGAGTCCTCAAGCCTTAAGGAAATTTCGTTTTCCCACAAACTTCCAAAGGACCTGAACAGAGTCTCCCAGTACCCTTTGAAAATCACGCATCTGCAGACAAACTCTTCCACAAGTGAGTCAAGGCAGTAGCGCAGAAGTGTTCTATCTAGCGCCCTGCACTCAGAATCAAACCCAGTCTTCCACCCTGCTCAACTGTAAGAACAGGGCGCTTCCAGCCTCAGGGCCTTTGTCTGGACTAGGGAGGGGTATCTTACATATATCATAGGAGATATATATCCCCAAACATGTAGCTATTCACTGAAGGCCCCCCCCCCAAGTTCCTTTCCTGGGGTCATCAACTAGTTAGAGACCTAGAACTAGTGGATTCCAATCTAAAAGATGCTTTCAGCTTGTAAAGGTGAGCAGACATGTCTGCCAAAAATCAACTGCCATTTACCTAATTTTTAGTACAGTAAACCTTAAAAGAATTTCCCAAATAGGTATATTACTTATCTACATTGGTTTTACAAAGAGCTGAAAATGTCACAAAAACTGCAATACACAAAGACAAGTGCCCGTAGAATCCAATGTAAGTAAAAATCCAAAATTTTGCAAGAATGCACTCATTACCTAAACTTTCTAAAGACTACATCTCAAGCCCAGTTTGATAAGAAGTTTAAACAAATTTTAACCTAAATAAAAGCATTTTAGAATCAGCCTTGAATGCTGTCTTGGTCATTTCAGGACACTTAACCATTGCCCTGACGTATCAACACAACTTACAACACTAGAAGTAGATAGACAAATTTTATTCTCAGTTTCCTGTGGGAACTTGTTTCCTTTTATTAAATGGGTAATGGAGAATTTCTGATTAGTCATAACCACATGCCTGGCTACTCTAATTAATACATAATGTTATACTTACCATTTTCTTCTAATTTACAAATGTTACAATAGCAGGCAAATAATGCCCCCTCAAAGATATCCACATCCTAGCCTGCCACCCTGCCACGGAACCTGTGAAAATGCTATGTTGCAGCAGCAGCAGCAGCAGGATGCTAATAAGTTTAAAATGGACAAACGGTCAGATATGGAAAATGGATCACAATGTTTCATGAAGCAGGTTACAAACAGAACACACATGGGAGGTGCCGGGTGGGGCGTGAGAAATCAGGAAGACTGGCATCAGAATATGACCAATGAGTTAGTTATCTGAGTGGAAGGAGATTGGTGGTTGTAGCTATATGCCTTCAAGGGGACAGACAACAAAAAGACTGCTTCATAAAGATTACTCTGAGAAATGAGAAAACAGTCTAATTAATTTACTAAAAACGGTATCATTACCCCTTTTACTTCTCTAAAAATAGTTCCTAGAAACGACATAATGTTTACTATAAAATAAGAGTGCGGGTTTGGATTATAAATCTGCCCTGTCGCAGAAATCAATGGATTAAATGAAACCACTCAAACACTTAAGGGCTTTCCTCCTTTCCTCAACTGCTTTTTGCAAACTGGGTACTTTCAGCATTTGACATTGTGGTGGGTATTGGAGTGTTTGTTAAACTTAATATTAAAAATTGCTTCTATTTTAACATTCACCTTTCACACACTGACAGAATTAAAATTTAGGCAAGTCTCATGAAAACACCAAGTTAAACATCAAACTTCATTATAAACAATAATGCTAAGAAAAAGAAAATTAAAAACCTGTTTTAAGTTTCCAAACTGTAGCAAAGCAATAAGAAAAAATTTAATTGTATGTATTTTCCTAAGAGCTCCCTCTTCCTGAAGGTAATTCTGAAAACTTAGTAGCTATAGAAGAAACATTAGGGAAAGCAGGGATTAAGAAGATACATAAAAACTCACATGTGCATCAACATTAAAATAAACTATGTCTTATTATATTCTTATAGAGAACTTAGATTATTTAAGTAATCAGAAAAAATTAAGAAGAAAAGTAACAGACATACTTAGAGATGCAGGAACTCAAAAAAGTATGAATTTAGTACCCATAAACCTTTCAGAAAATTATTTGTCAAAAAAAAAATCAAACCAATCAAGTGTGAATCAAAGTAAGTAATTTAGAAATGGTGATTCAGTTGTAAAAAGATTAAACTTAGTCAACAGTGAGTCCATTTATATACAGAACTAAGACTAAACCGTAGGCATTATAATTATAAATTAGAATGTAAATATTATAAACCTTGTCAAGGTACAATTATAAAATAATAAAGAATCATACGGTAAGGAAGTAGTAAAAAAAAATAGCAGAGTCAGCCATGTCAAAGCCACTACTAGGTCAAGTAAGATCAGGCCATGGACTGGCAAATACAGAAGTTAAAATAAATCTAGAAACAGATCTTAATATCTTCACAAAAATTAAAATGAATCACATACCTAAATGTAAAATGTAAAACTAAAAAATTGCTAGAAGACAACATAGGAGAAAATCTAGATGACCTTGGCAGTAACTTCTAGAAACACCAAAGACGTGAACCAGGAAAGAAACAACTGAGTTGAACTTCATTAAAATTAAATTTTTCTGCTCTGCAAAAGACACTGTCAAGAGGATGCCATGACAAACCACAGACTGGGAGAAAATACTTGCAGAAGACACATATGATAAGACTATTATCCAAAATATACAAAGAACTCTTCAACTAAAGTTTTCCTTTGTTCTGTAAAGTTTTGTACATAGTACTTCAGTTTCTGCGGGAAACTTTGTGTGTGTGTGTGTGTGACAGAGAGAGACAGAAAGGGACAGATAGGGACAAAAAGACCAGAAGGGAGAGAGATGAGAAGCATTGATTCTTCACTGTGGCACCTTAGTTTCTCATTGAGAGCTTTCTCAAATGTGCCCTAACGTGGGGGGGCGGGGGGGCTACAGCAGACCGAGTGACGCCTTGCTCAAGCCAGCGACCTTGGGCTCAAGCTGGTGACCTCAAGATTTGGAACCTGGGTCCTCTGCGTCCCAGTCCAATGCTCTACCCACTGCGCCACCGCCTGGTCAGGCAGGAAACTGTCTTGATCTTGTCTTGAAGGATAATAACAGCATTTTGACAATTGTTTGAAATAAACACTGCAGACAAAAGGGGAAGAAAACAACCCGATTGAAAAGCGGGCCAAAGGTACCAGATACCTTACCAAAGATCTAAGGATGATGAATGAGCACATGGACACGTGTTTCACAAGCTCTCGTCAGAGAAATGTGAATTAAACACCAGGACACTACTGTACACCTATCAGAACAGCCAAAGTCCAGACCGCTGACAACAGCAAATGCTGGTGAGGATGCAGAGCAACAGAACTTCCTTCATTGCTGGTAGGAATGAAAAATAAAAAACCAACAACAGATTTCAAGACAGTAAGTGAACTCGAACCTGTGGGACATTCAGGATGTCACAAACAACAAACTCACTTACTGATGTTTACAGAGCCCTACTCGGAACCCTGGAATGAATTTCTAAATAAAAAAGACTGGATTGTTCAGGATTTTGCTGAAAACTCTTGCCTCAACCTACTGTGTTAACTTCAGGACCTCCATCTGGGCTTCTGTCTGAAACCTGATGAAGACCCGAGTATGCTGAGGGGCCGGCGCTGGTCGGACACGCGGTCAGCAGCGCACCTGAGCCTCCGTGGGGCCGCGCCCTACTCCGCGGATGAGGGAACCAAACAATAGCCTGCCTACTTTGTTCCAAAATGTCCTATAAAGTAGGAAGTAACTTTAATTTATAAAATTTATAAAGCAGAGTTACAGCAAGTTAAAGCATATAATTACTTACCAAGTACTTTATGTCGAATTTTCGCTAAGTTTGGTAGAATAAATCTTTATAAAACAACTTCCTATAGTTAAATTTATCTTTTTATTTATACTTTGGTTGCTCCGCTACCGCCCACCATGGAAGCTGGAACACCCACTAGTGCAGGGGTCCCCAAACTGTGGCCCCTGAGGCCATTTATCCGGCCCCCACCGCACTTCCAGAAGGGGCACCTCTTTCATTGGTGGTCAGTGAGAGGAGCACAGGATGCATCCGCACCCATAGTTCCCATTGAAATACTGGTCAGTGTGTTGATTTAAATTTACTTGTTCTTTATTTTAAATATTGTATTTGTTTCCGTTTTGTTTTTTTACTTTAAAATAAGATATGTGCAGTGTGCATAGGGATTTGCTCATAGTTTTTTTATAGTCCGGCCCTCCAACGGTCTGAGGGACAGTGAACTGGCCCCCTGTGCTGCACTAGTAGGTAGAAGGGACCAGGTTGACTATCACTGGTCTAACACGTCTTTTCAAAGTTAATAAAAATTGACCAAAATATTTAAAATCTCCCTAAATTCTTTACATTAAACCTCTAGTCCTAGCAAGTAGTTGCTTGTTAAAATTTTTTGTATCAAAGTGGTAGAATCTGACAGTCTGACTTTGTCACTAAATGATCAGACATTACCCTGACTAGGTAGCTCAGTTGGTTAGAGCACTGACCCAATATGCTAAGGTTGCGGGTTCGATCCCCAGTCAGGTCAGACAAAAAACAACCAATGAATGCATAAGTGGATCCACAAATCGATGTTTCTTTCTCCCCCCACCCCATTCTCTCTTTTAAAAAAGTATTTTAAAAAAAATTTAAAGAATTCATGGGAGTCCTATTCAAATTAAACTATACTCCACTAAAAGTTATAATGTGTCTTCATAAAAATTATACCTGAAACTAAACAAATCATTTCAATTATTTCAAAGAAGGCTATATAACACATGAATTCACGTATACTCTAATTTTTCCAAAAGAATCGATTCTCGGCCCTGGCCAGTTAGGTCAGTGGTTTGAGTATGATCCCGCAACACCACAGCTGCGCGAGTTCAATCTCTGGTCTGGGCACATAAGGAAGCAGCCAATGAATGCACACTTTAGGTGAACAGGAAATGAACCCTTCTCCCCCCCCCCAATCCCCCCTACCCGTCTCTCTAAAAATCAATCCAGTTAAAAAAAAAAAAAAAAAAAAGAATATTTACTCTTGAGATGGGGGTGGGAGGTTGTCCAAATTTTTCTACAAAAATTTAATGTTTTATTTTCCTATGTTTAACCATCTATCTATAAAGCAATGTTAGCACCATCTGAATCCTGAGTCACGCGGGCCCTGGGGCTGAGAGCTCCCGAGGGAGCGCACTGAGCCGCGCTGAGCGACACTCTGGCCCACCTCGGTACTGCAGCGCCCTAAGCGCGGCTCAGGGCAGGGGGGACCAGCACAGAAATGCTGCACGCGGGACAAGCAGAGCCAAGTGACAGCATGTTCTCACTGAAGCATCTACACAATGGTAAGAAAGTGCGTCATGTGGTGAGCACATCCTCAGGGCAGTTTGGGTTCACTCAAGTCCCAGAGAACTTACAGCCACCAGCCATGTAGTTTCAGGACTTCATTTTAGCAGACACCACCGAGTACTTCAGTCAGTGCAGCTGACTCCCTGCTTTTGTAATTCCAGTTTTACATGTTTAAATTGCAAGTGTTGAACTGTCACCAGCATCTGACAGCTGACAGGTCACTGGCTGATAAACTCCCCGTTTCCCTGACCCACCGGTCACTCTCGGCTGCCAAGCTGTGCTTTTCTTTCCCCCAGACTCCTACAATCTGAACTTGTCCACAGTCCACTCTTCTTCCCTCTGGTGACCTCATCCAGTCTGGTAGTTTTCAATTCCACCAATACTGACAAGATTTCAAAATTTTTATCTCCAGCCCAGATAAAACAAACAAAACCCTCCAGATCTGTCTTAAACCCCAGATCTGAACACCCAACTGCCTCCTAGATATTCCTGCAGGGTGAGGGTGTCAAAGCTGAACCTGCCTCCCAGACTGCTCGACCCACAGCCTTCCCTCACATGGCGGTAACTCCATCCTTCCAGTGACTCAGGTCCAAGAGACCAGGAAGTCGGGCTGTTCCCCTTCTAAAATATATCCGGCATCCAACCACCCTCACCCCCTCTGCCACTGCCATCAGCCTAAGCCATCATTACCTCCCATGTGGATCACTGCAGTACCCTATGACCCGTCTCTCTGCCTCCATCCTTGCCCCCACCCACTCCCAGTGTGTTCTGAGCACAGCGATCAGAGAAACCCAGCTAAACTTTCTATCAGATCCCGTCCCTCCTCTGCTCAATACCCCCCACGGCCCCCACAGCTGGTAACAGCTAACACCCTAGAAGAGCCCAGCAAGCCCCACCTACTCGGGTGTGTGTGCCCAATGCTCTCATTCGTCTAGCACGTGTGCCCCTCACACAGCACCAGCCTCCTTGTTCCGTTCGGCCAGGCTGTGATCCTTTGGCCTCTGCCTTCAAGTTCTTTTCTCCTGGATACCCACATGACACCCTCTCTCACCTCCTTCCAATCTTTGCTTGTCATTACCTTCCCAACGAGACCTACCCTGTCCCTTCTGCCAGTGACCTGTCCACTGTGCATTCCAAAGCCTCGCCCATTCCATCCCTCTTCCTCTTCTTCCCCTCCCTCATCCCTACTCCTTTCTCCCATGGAATGCATTACTTTCTAACAGGCTATATAGAATTTACTTCTTAGTGTGTTTGCTGTTGTCGCCTCCCCACCCACCCATCCCCAACCTGGAAAGTAAGAGTTTTTGTCTGGTTCAATGATATATCCCAAACACTAAAACAGTGCCTGATACATAATACAGACTCAATAAATATTTGTTGGATGAATAAATAAATCAGAAAGCAAAAGAACTTTGGACTTTTGGGCAGTAACAACCAAAGCTAGATGCAATAGAGCAATGCTTTTTAAAATCCTCAAAGAACAATGATCATTCCAGAGTTCTATGGCCAAACAAATTATCCCACAAGTGTTGAGGGCAGAAGAAGGATGCAGGATTTCGAAACGCACTCCCCCGGACGGGACACTCCTGAAGGATACAGCTCTTCAGATACAAGCGGATGGACCCAGAAAGAGGACATCATGGCCGCTGGAGACAGGCCTAACCCACAGGAGAGTGAAGAGGACAGCTTTACCCCAGAGAAAGAAGGCAGTGTGAGGCATCCAAGCACCCTGCGCACCGAGACAAGTGGTCAGGGAAGGGGGGTGGCATCAGCAGTAAGCAGGGAGAACAAAGCAGGACAATAAAGACAAGTTTTACCTACAAGGAAAACTGTACAAATACAAAAGAAATAGTGCAGGAAAACGTCACAGACGGCAGACTGCCTTCATGCATGGAGGCACGTATGTCCCGTGAGACGGAGACGAGAACATGGAAGGTGTCACTGGCTAGCAGCTCTCGCTCCTCTTCCCTCGCCCACAGCCTGCCAGTCTATATGCACTGGGGGTTGGGGGTAAGCGCTCGCTCACACCTGACGGCTGCACCGTGCTGCCTTCAGAGAACACAGCCTGACTGCCACCCCCCTCTTCCCGCCAGAATGGAACAAGTGACCCGAGTGGGGCACTGTCCTCTCGCCTTCCAAAGACTTGGTGCCCTTACTTAGCCCTCCTCTCTGCATCGCTGACAGACCCCTTCCCTGGGGGTCGCTCTACCTCCACACATGCTCTCCGTCTCCCCCGGCCTCTGTGGCCCACATCCGGCCGGCCCTGCGTCACTGGGTCATTTTGGATGCCTCTCCAATACATCAAATCCAACAGACAAAACTTCACCCCGTGTCGCCACCCACCCCACCCCCAGGCGTCCCCATCCTGGTGGCCAGCATCACGAGGCAGGGCAGCTCCAGCCAGAGACCATGTAATTCTTTCCCTCCCCTCTCAGATCTAATCCATCAGCAAGTCCTGTTAATTCTATCTCCAAAATATATCTGGACTCCATCCACTTCTCTTCATCTTTCTTACCACCACCTTAATCCGGGTCATAATCAACTATTGCCTTCTACCCAATCAATTCTCCAAACAACAGCAACAGCAATCTCGAAACTTCAAAAAGGATCGTGTTACCCCTTTGATTAAAATCTTCTCATGGCCTCTCAGGACCTAAAATAAAACTCACATTCCTTAATTGATGCTGCCTCTCTCTTCCCCTCATCCGTTTGCTCCAGCACACTCCTCTGAGCTGGGACAATAGTCCGTGGTTCAGTGACTCGGGGCCTGGACCTGCTCCTTCCATCTGAGGGGTCGCCCCCCTCCGGCCAGCACTCTGACAGCAGGCCTGCCCCCACCTCCCATACTTGAGCACTTCTGACTCCCTTAGAGTACACTCTGCAACGTGCAATTGTTTATTTCCCTCACTGGAGTATCAGTGGTGATACTTAGAGAAATTAAGTAACTTATTCAACAACTAGTTTATTAAAATTACTTAAGCACTTTCTTTGCATGAAGCAACATGCTTTTAGATGTAAAATAGGCAGTGTCCCTGCTCTCCAAAGCTTAAAGTCACAAACACAACTAGTAGGTGACAAAACCAAGAGACACCTCCAGGTCTACCAGGGCTAACTCTTAAGAGCCTGTCTTCTTAACCACTCACTCTACTGCAAGTCAAGTATCAGGGCATGGGGGAGGGGACAATATACTTAATAACCGGTCACATACGAATGGAAACTAAGGCTTGGAGAGGTTAAGTAATCTGTCCAAAGTGGCACAGATAGATATTTGAGAGATTAAGAACAACCGTGAGCAAAGGAACAGAGATATTAAACTACAGAGTTCAAGAAACAAAACTCACCCCGTTTGACTAGGTGGGGCAGAGAGAAGGCGCTGCCGGGACAGCTGGAAAGGCACAGCAAGGGCAGTCTGAAGGTGGGAGTCAAGAAATGACCGGTCACAGGTCAAAAGTGCACCATGACTTTACGGACACACTGTATACACTGAGCACCAACCACATGCCGGAACAATGTTAAAATCTAGACATCGGCCCCACAGAGAGTGCAATCTATGGGAGCGGGGGACAGGGAGCTGTACAGGGAAAAATTACAGTTCAGGGGTATACATGTTACAGTGGGACCAAACAGGGGTGATATGGGAGCAGAGATGACACCAAATTCAACTTGGGAGTCCAAAAAGAACATGTCAGCTAAGAGAGGCCTAGGGCAGTGATGGGCAATCTTTTGAGCTTGGTGTGTCAAAATTCGCCAAAAAAACGAGCATAACTCGGGTGGTGTGTCACTTCGAGAAAAAAAACCATAATTTCGCGATATTTATAGTTTAAATAACAAAAATGTTTTGGCCTACAGACCTCCGGCACAGAGTGTCTACACTACAGCAAATGTTTTATCCTTGGCTACTGCACCTGGCCGTGCAGGAACAGAGGATGAAACGTCCTTCTCGGCATGCGGCCCCATACTTCTCTGGTATGCGGGTGCATGTCATCGAAAATGGCTGCGTGTGTCAGTGCTGACACGCGTGGCATAGGTTCGCCACCACAGGTCTAGGCTGAGATTACAGAGCATAGTAGGAAGAGAGAATGTGGTCCACACACGCACTGCAAGCACATAATTGAAAACGGTAAGGAAGTAACAAGAGAGCAAGCTCAGCAGGGGCTGTGTACTTCCTAGCCGTATCAAGGAACTTGGAACTTTTTAAGTCACCTGTTAGAAAGTTTCCTTAAACTGCAGGAGGAGGAACTGGGCGGAGGACAGAGAACAAATCCAGGCAGATCACCTTTACGGCAAAAGAGGATTGGAAGTAAACATGATGGGAGAGAGAAGCAATGCCAGATGTGAGAGAACCAGACAGCAGGAAAGTCAGGGATTGACAACCACCCGACAGAGAAGGTGAGAGCCTCGGACAGTTAGAAAGAATAAAGTTGTTAGTTCCGGACACATCAATTTGAAGTACCTTGATATATAAAAGTGGATACACTGTCATCCTGCATTTGTTAACACTCATGGTATACAACATCAAGAGAGGTAAAGCACGACTTTGGGTGGTAAGAAGTGTCAATGCAAGTACAGCGATTGTAACAAATCTATCACTCTGGGAGAGGACGCTGGTAATGGGGAAGGCTATGTATGAGTGGGGACAGGGACTCTATAGGAAATCTCAGGGCTTTCTGTTTTGCTATTAATCTAGAACTGATCTAAAAAAATAAAGTCATTTAAAAAGAAATGGCCTACAGGCAAGAAAATGCGTGAGTCTGGAGTCCAGCAAGTAGAGATCTGAGTATCATCAGCATGTAGGTGGTAGTCAGCGAGGAAACAAATACGCAGTGAGTGGCAGGCACTGATGACGTGGGAATAAAAACCACAATCCCTGCCCTTCTGCAGCAGATGCTCCAGTAACTGTACCCATGCAAAACCAAATCATTTCAAGTGCACTAGAAATAACTGCCACTTGAAACCATTCAAGAAGCATTATAAAGAGGAAAAACTTAGCCCGTTTTGTTTTGACTGGTTTTGGAGAGAGGGTGGGAAGTGGTAGGGAGTTTGAAGTATTCATACATTAATTATATTTGTAATGAGGTCTGTTCCAAAAATATCCAGAACTTAAACATTTTACAAGGAGGTTTACAGAAAATCTGTAACTATAATCAAAAGTCGATAACCAATCTTTTTTAAGGAAGAAAAACCTCCTTTAGACACTGAGTAAATCAACTGCTTTAAAATACAAGTTACTTTGCAAAGTTACTTAACTTACTGTTACCCTCATTATGTAAGACCTGTTTTCAAAACACCGAAACCTATTCCTCAAATTCTGTCATTGTTGCCATAGCTAGATACTTCCTTCCTGACTCCAGTTAGTTTTCGTGTGCTAATACTATTCTTGTTTTGCTCCACAGCAATTTTATATAAGAATTTCAGGAACGTTAGAGGGAAAAGATACTAAGCTAAACTAAAACAAATTTGTTTCTGAATTTGTAGTCTGTGGGATACTTATCTTGAAAGTTCCATGTCTATTAATTTACTGTACTTCAGTTTAAAATATTAAATGATACTAAATTATGCTGGAAAGGTGCCAAGAGAGGTCATTTAGACCAGGTCTGTACCATAGCTAAAGAAAATATTCAGCAAAGCAAACTTTAGGGTTTCAACTAACCATTCCAGGTCACAAGTTTGATTTCCAGAACAAAAAAGTGCAGAATTTGTATAATCCACTATAACTCTCAAAATCTTCTTGTCACAAAGTCCTCCTAACAGCTAATCCAATTCCTCTCCCCACAGTGTGAGCCACTATCTCCCTGATAAAATTTGCTGACCTACTACATTTATCACCACACTACACTCTTGCTCTTCAGGAATGCCTGAGGGAGCCGGTGACACCACAGACACCTGACACTCAGAGGGATGTGCTGCTCTACTTTCCAGAGTCAGTTACCTCAGTCCCTGGAAGCAGACTGACCCGTCAATGCAGAAGCGCTCCAAAGACGTTATTTCAACCCATTTGACTTTTTAAGTTCCAGACCACACATGACCGATCCAAACCCTTGACTAGCAAAACTTACACAGGCCACCATATCAAAACACCTGTCAATTTATCAGCTAAGCCTCTTATTTTTCATTTTTAACAAAATGCACTAAAAGAACAAACCCAAGAACTAGCCACGTATTGACATGACTGCACAAATTCTGGGCTCTGCGCTTCCCACGCCTCCATCCTGCAAGACAACCTCCTAAGTTTAGTAACTCTCTGTAGTAAGAACAGCTGTAGCAGCAAACACTGACTGAGCACTTGAACTCACCCGGGGCCTGCGACAGCTCTAAGCTATCATCTCATCAATTTTCCTAAACAATCCCATTAAGTAAGGTACCGTCATTCTACCCATTTCGCAGATAAGGAAAATGAAGCGGAGAGGGTTCAGTTTCCCGCCGCCCAAGGTCACAAACCGGTGGGGCCGGACTGGAACCAAAAGCAGGCGAGGCGGTCAGACCACCGGGTCGGCGCTCCCCACGTGCCAACTGCTCAGGAGAGTTAACCATTTACCCTTGACAGGCGCTTATCTAGGACGGTCCGCGTTCCCGCGCGGGGACCCGGCGGCCCGATCCCTGCCCTACATCCACGCTCATGGCTGCTGTGACTTTGACAAGTCGGCGGCGCAGCCGGGTTTTCCCGACGCGCACGCGGGACCTCTCTGGATGTCAGAGCGAAACGCATCCTGCACCTTTCCAGCAACGGGGGACGCACAACTCACGCAACGCCGTGGCCCAGGCACTCCACATGCCCAAGTGGGGAGTCTGGGAAAGTCGAGAAAGGGACCCCAAAGTGCCCCAGAGGCAGAGGCTTGGGAAAGCGAGGCTTACGGGCGACAGCCCGAGCCCGCCCGCCCGGGCGGCCGCCGGCGCCACCGCCTCCCAGCGACACAAACAAGCAGGGAGGAGGCTGCGTTCCCGCCGCGCACAATGCCGCGCGGGCCGGGCGGGAGGGCGAGGGCGAGCGCGGCGCCGCCGGGCGGGCCGCGCCGGGTGCGGGAGGGGCCGCGGGAACGGCCCGCGCTCAGCTGACCTCCGCCATGTTGGCCGCACACCCCGGGACCCTTCGCAACAAAGGCCGGCGCCGGGGCGCCTCCCCCGGCCGGGCCCGCCTCCCCGGCGCGGGGCCGAGCCGGCGGCGAGCAGGCCTTGCCTCCCTCCGTCCCCGCCCTCGCCCTCGCCCGGCCGGCCTGCCGCGCCGGAGGCCCGGGGCGCGCGGGGCGGCGGAGGCCCAGACAAAGGCGCCCGGCCGGGGCCCGCCGCGCCCCTCCCCGGCCGCCGCCATGGCCGGCCCGCGCGTCCTCCTCGCCGAGCGCCCCCCGCGCGCGGCTCCTCCCTCCGGGCCCGGCCGCACTTACCTGTGGGCGGAGAGCGCGCCTCGGACCCCGGCCCCGCTGCACACGCGCTCCGCCGACCCCCGCCACCGCGGCCAGCGCCGCCGCCTCCGCCCCGCGCCCACACCGACCGGACGCCCTGGGCCGCCGCCGCCGCTCGAGAACGCGCCCCGCAACGGCCGCGCCGGCTCCCCCCTAGCCGCCGCCGCCGCCGCCGTTCCGCGCGTCCTCGAGCCCGCCGCGCGCTCCCGCTAAATACCACACACTGCGGCGGCCGCCATGAGGAGGCGCGGCCCCGCGCGCCGGCGGCCCGGAGGGGGCGGGGCTGCGCGCGCGCGCAGGCGCACAGGCGCTGGCGCGGCCGGCGGGCTGGCTCCGCGAGGGTGGCGGCGGGCGCACGGGCTCCGTGGCGGCGGCGGCGCGTCCTGCTCGTGCCCGCACCCGCCGCTTCCGGAAAGGAGCGCTGCCTGACCGCCGCGTGGGGACCCCGGTGGCGTGCCGCCCGCGGCGCTTTGTCCCGGGCCCGGAGGGGTCGCCTGGTCCGGAGGGCCACCCGGCTCCGCCCCGTGTGCCGGGCTCGCCCGGCGCCTCCCCGGGTCCTTCCCAACTCCACTCTTTCCCGAAGAGAAAGAAACCCGCTGTCTCTTGGGCCGCCGACCGGCGACCCCACCCTGAAGGAGACGAGGTCCAAGCCCCTCCCTTCGGGTTGAGCTGCTCTTCCCTCCTAGCGGGACGAGTTTCCAAGGTTTGTTTTAGCTGGAAAGCACGCCTCTTCCCCTGTGTTCTCGTCTGCAAGCTAAAGGGGACGCCGCTTTCTTCTCTTGCAATAAAAAGTAAAAGGAAATGTCATTCACAATTCTTTGATGGATACAATGTAGCATATATACCTGAGCGAACGCGGGTGCCTGAGACATTTACAAGCCCTGATTAGAGCTCCTTGTCAACACCCTCCGTAGAAACGTTAGTCTACGTGGAAACAGACAAAATAAAAGTTACTTTTTATATATTAGAAACGATCCAGGGAATTGTCTCCCCATGTCTCCAACCTCCCCACCTCTACGAAGTCTTTTCCGTGGGAAGTTTTTAAGTAAGGAGTCCACTGACAACACGAAGGTTTCCGCTGGAAACCCAAGGCACAGAATCAGTTATCTTAGGTGCTAAAGCGAGCTGCTCGTTTCCAGTGTCCCCAAACCAATGGGCAGACTGTCCGTGGTGACACTGTTAATTCTGTTCTGTCCCAATGCTTTGCTCACGGAGGCCGCTGTCTGGGACCGTAAGCACATCCGAACAGTGTTTTGTGGAAACGTCTTAGCCACAAGCTATAATACCAATATGCTGAACCCCAAAGCCCAAAAGTCATTTGAAGAACTTGGGTGAGTTGTTTCAAGTTCGTATGGTGATTGATGGTGTTATGTATTTCTTCAACAATATTGACAGAGGGGTTCTAAAATGTTCTGCCATACACTGTGCTTAGTTATAGAGCTTGTGAGGAAGACCTTTATTTTTCTTTCTTCCTTTTTTCTTTCTCTCTCTTTTTCCCTTCCTCCCTCCCTCCCTTCCTTCCTTTCCACATGCCAGACACCATTCTAGGTTCTGAGAATACAGAGCCACTAGCCCTGCACCCATGGTGTATATACAGTCTAGTGGGAGACACATATATTACCCAATCTCACAAATAAATATATTACTACCGCCTGACCTGTGGCGGCACAGTGGATAAAGCATTGACCTGAAATGCTGAGGTCACCAGTTCAAGACCCTAGGCTTGCCTGGTCAAGGCACATACCGGAAGCAACTATGAATGAGCTGATGCTTCCCACTCCTTCCCGCCCCTCCCCCCATAAAATGGGTAAATAATTTTTCTTTAATATATCACTACAGCTGAAAAATATTACAAAAGAAAAAAGGGTGCCTGATGCTAAGGTGTTACAGGCTCGGTATAAAACAGGACAGGTGACTGGGCCAAGAACTGAAGGATTAGCAGGAATTAACCATGTTGGGAGTGGTGGAGGGTGCAGGACTTGAATAAGGGGGAAAGTATTTCAGAGGAAAGCCTTGCCTGGGAAGAAGAGTGCCCAAACCTGGAGACTGAGAAAACTCTCCACTGTGGGTTTTTTCCCCCAGGGGGAGGAGGGGACGGCAGTGGAAGGGCACAGGCACCAGGATGTGGTATGGACAGGGGCGCTGATGAAATCAGCGGGATCCCGGGAAGGCTGGGCTCTGTGGGCCCAGGCACCCAGATCATAGAATGGACAATAATACTTCTGAGGTTGGGAAGGCCAAGAAAGGATTCACTGAGGAAGAAAGGGCGAAAGGGGAGGAGTTTCCCAGAGCAAGGTGGAAAGGCTTTCCAGGGCCAATGTAACTTACACAAAGGGACAATCACAAAAGAGAATAGTTGTGTCCAAACTGAGTGGGGGTGATGGGGAGGTAGGGCTTGGCTCGGGAGATTGGCCCAAATGAGCAGAGACTGACCAGGGACAACACTTCTGTCCGGGCGGGCGACAAAGAAAGCTCTGAACCAAAGAGGTGGCTGTGGGCACGGAGAGGGTGTCCTGGAGACATCTGGAGAGCCGGCAGGACCTGGAGGGGCATCAGCTGAGCTTAGGGAGGGTAGGGCATGAAGGAGAGTGAAGAGCCAAGGCTGACGATGACAAAGATAATAGGGTTAGCTGACGACTAATCCTGTTTTTAAGCATCAACTCCGTGCCGGGCACACACATTATTACCTCATCAGTCCTCACAAAAACTCCACGAACTGGTATCATTATTCCCATTTCATAGGTGAGGTAACTGAGGCACAACGAGGTCAAACCGCTTGCCGGAGGTGCCCCATGCAGCTGCTAAGTGGCAGAGCCAGGGTTCAAACCCAAGCCCGGCTCCACTGCTCTGCTAGAAAGCCTGTTCTGAGATTTCTAGCTTGGCCAATGGTGATGGACAGGTAAATTCTGGTGCAGGAAGTTGCAGGTCACTCCCTAGGGGAGGGGGCGGAGGGTTCAGGTAGGGCTGCTGGTTCCAGCCAGTCAGAGCATCTGAAGTTCCCGGGGGGCGGAGGCGGGTGGGGGGTCGGGTGGGGGACGAGCTCGTGAATTAATGGGGAAAGCCAAGAAGCTAGGCTCTTTGTAGAGCCGCCATTTTGCAGTTTGTCAATTCCAATTCCATTAAGGCAAAACTTGAAGATGAAACAACATATTTTAAAGACATAAGATAGATCTCAACCAACTAAATAAAAAAGGTAGACATGAAGCAAACACATGGTGCATATGTGGACATAGCGTGGCAGACCATCTTATCAGCGGTAGGTTCTAAACTCTGCCATTAGAGATAAAGGAAATCAGTGTAATTATTGAAAATCATTATTTCAAGATGACCCTTGAAAATCCTTTGAAATGCCCATGAATTACAATAGCCATTGTTTTGTTTATACAACGTGCAGGATTGTAACCCAGGTATCTATGTACAAATGTCCAGCATGTGATAGCATGTACTTATACAAAACACAAGATTACAGTATTCCCAATCATACTGTTTAAACTGTAGTCTTTCACTTTGGAGGCGAATTTTCTATTTTCACAAGCAGGGCACTACAACTAGCCATGGGCCTTGTGCTGGGTTGTAAAAGGTACAGGTGTCACACTTTCTGGCTCCCAGGAACCTCTCAGTCTCTCCACGAACAGTGTAATGGGTTTGACTAACGAGAACCTGCCAGTGTGGCCATTCAAGTCCCCCACACTCTACTATCCTGCTGTCCCCGTCCCTCCTCCTACCCAACGGCATTTTGTCCACCTGAAAATGACAGACAGCACTCACTTGGCCCACTGCTGACAGTCAGGGAGCTTACCATATAAACTGGGGGGTTCACTGAAGCTGCAGGGTGCCCGAGACAGTGTGTCCCCGGAAGACACCACACACCCATCGGGCAGTCTGGAAGTGTTGGGGCTTCTGAGTCAGTCCCCTTAGAGCAACTTCCGCATCTGGAATCCCCGCCACTTGCTCCTCTCGGCTCGGTCCCCTGCCCGCTGATGTGTAGAAGAGTCTGGATTACTTCTGCTTCTTTCTCTCACTTCCTTTTGTACAAAAATAATCTCACTAATTTTATTTCCATAATGTTAACTAGATTTAGGAGGGGTTCAATCTGATTGAGCTAATTCCTACTGACTGGATAAATGAGCGGCTGGGAGGTATAGGTGGGACAGGAACAGCACTGCTATAAATTCTGATCCTTTGGAGGAGAACAGCCCCATTGTGAAGTAACTACAGACATCCCTTTCTGGCGGGCAGGCTACTCTGCTTCCATGACAGTGGAACTATAAATGTTAGAAAACTGTAAAGTCAACCCAAACAGTGCCCTGCGCAGTGGGACTTCTGGGTGCGTGCCAAGTATTTTCAGGCCACGTGAGGAAAATATTTCAGGGTAGGGAGCCTTTCTGGTCCCCTCAAATCACACCGAATGGCAATTCCATCCACTCCAGTGGAACAGAATGTGCTAACTCCGGAGCTGTCCCTTAGGAAACACTCCAGAAATAGCCGGGACACTTTCTTTCCCTCTTTCCCTATGAGTGGAGCAAGCACGGGGTGACAGCATCTATATTTTGGGCTCCTGTATGAATTCACATGAACTCGATATTTAATATCCGTCAAATACCAACTCACTGGCATCCTCCCCAAAAACAACTCTTCTTCCCATGACGCCTGGTGAGCTGTTACCAAGAACTGGAGTGGGAACGTCGTGGGGACTCGGAAGAAAGTGATTTGACTTGACTGCCTTAGCCCAGTGATTTCTCACAACTGAACCACGTGCTCGGAATTAGATTCTCAAGCCTTTTACGTGAGAATTCCCTAAGAACAGACGTACACACACGCATGCCTTCTCTCTCCCACCCTTTCCTATATGCCTACTGTTAAACTGAAGAGCACGCAGGCACACCTCCCTAGCCAGATCCCTGAGCACACCAGTGTACTTGATTGAAGAAACATGAATTCAAATCATACGTACGCAAATATGTATCAATTCTATTTTATATGTTTACTTATTACATTTATATATTTTACATATGTAGAGTTCAGATAGATAAAATTCTAACCTTCCTGTCGTCCCTCCAATACAACAGTATGTTGCTATAGTTACCGGTACTTGGCAAAAGCTTAAAAACAACCTTAGCCGGACTCTCCCACCTCCTGGTCACCAAAGCCCTTTTTCATCCCATAAATCCTGCCTTGGTTAGGTCCTTAACCTGCTGCGGATCTAACTGTAGTTTTCTCTACAGGTCTTTGCCAGTCCAGCATTTCTGGAAGTCCCATTTCTCAAACCTCTCCTCCTTGAAGCCTCTATTTCATTCCCTGACCCACTGGACGCATGTGTTATGGCCATTCCAGTCACCCTCACGGTCCTCTGCGTCATCAAAGCACGTGGTCCTTTGCGTGGGTCACACACAATCCCAGAGAACATGCTGCTCAATTGGCAAACCCAGTGAACACAGGACAGATGGTTTCCGAGCGGCTGGTCTCTTCGACACCATTGTTTTTTACCACAAACCAGTTCGCAAGACTGAGCCAGCCACCCCTGGATCCCTCCGGGGCTGCGTGGTTTCCACGCCGGCGCGGAGATCTCGTGCTTGAGACACCACTTCTGTCTCCTCTTACGTTAGACCACGAGCCCCCGTTTAACACGCCGCTCGCTCGGAAGACGTCAGCATTCCCTTCCAAGCTCAGCTCTCGCTGCTAGCCAAGCCGAGCGCCTTTCTTGGCTCGAGAATAGGAGGCTCTCCTCCCTCTCGGATAGATTCCTATCAACTGGGCAAAGGAGAGCAGGTCCCCAACATGTCCGACGCGCCTGAAGCAGAGAAGAAACAAGCTTTTCTTTATCAGACACACCTGGTACCAGTCCTTCACCAACTGGGGCTGCTGAAATGTGTTCAACAGCATCCAGAACAAATCCTGCCAAACGTGGTGGAGAAGAAATCAGAGAAATAGCACACACATCTCAAAACGAGACTGCTGCTAATTGCAGAAAGTTCCCCGAAGCCCAAACAATCAGGAAATGCATGTCCCCACCTCAGTTTTTTTTCCCCCCCTAGAATTTAATCTATTTCTTCAGAAAATAAAAAGGTTATATGCTAGGCACTACATTTTTGCAAGAAGGTAGACATTCATTTCGGTTTTTATGTACCTAGTGGTCTGTAGGGGGAAGTGATACAAACAACATTTACTTTCTAAATGTCAGTCTAAGTGGTGGGAAATGCAGTGAGTATCTGTCTGGTGCTTTTGTACGATTCCTAACCTCTCACCCGCCTCCCCAAAACACACACGTACTCCGTTCCATGGAACCTTATCTCTTCTTTATAGTCATTAGAAGTTAGCCTTTGGAAAAGTCTGTGTTAAACTCCCGAATGCTTAGGGGTACATTAAGGCCCCTTTGAAGGCAGGGGGCAGGTCGCCATCACCATTGTACCCCCACCAAGGCTGAGCACTCAGCCCCCGCATTTCTGTCGAGCAAATGAAGAAACAATTAGACCAGGACCATGCCCCTAAAACCTCCAGCCGTTTATAGAATCTAAGGGTTAGTTTTTCTTTCACGTGGTTTGCACTCCTCTTGGGCAGGTACGGACTCCTTTCTCAAGAGAACTAGCATCTCCTGAACTCCTGATGTGTGTGTGCTTAAGTTATGAACTACTCGATTAAGACGAACATTCTGAAGGGAGCCCTTTCCGGATGAGGAAACTCAGGGAAGACGAGGAACCTGTGGACAGTCCAAGGGCACACACTCGTCAGTGGAGAGCTGAAGGTAGGCATCCTGGGCTGCCTGGCCCGGGGACCTTCTCTCTTTGACCAAGCCTGTGCGTACCTCAACTCAGGGAACATGGTTCTCTAACGGATTACATATGAATTCTTTTCTGATACTTTATTTTGAGGAGGAATACAGGGGTTTTCTTTTTTGTTTTTTAATTTTAATTTTTATTTTTTAAATTTATTCATTTTAGAGAGGAGGCACAGAGTGAGAGAGAGAGAGAGAGAGAGAGAGAAAGAGAGAGAGAGAAAGGGGGGAGGAGCTGGAAGCATCAACTCCCATATGTGCCTTGACCAGATCAGTGCAGGGTTTTGAACTGGCGACCTCAGTGTTCCCAGGTCGACGCTTTATCCACTGCACCACCACAGGTTAGGTGGAATACAGGTTTTTAAAAAATATTTTTTATTTTTTGAATTTGTGGGTGGGGTTTGAGAGAGAAAGAAAGAGAGGGGAGCAGGAAGCATCAACTCATAGTCGCCTCTTCCATATGCCCCAACCAGCACAGCCCACTGAACCGGGGTCCTCAGCATTCCAGGCCGATGCCCCCTCCCTCCACTGTGCTGCCTCGGGTCAGCCCAGGAAAACTGTTTTGTCCACATGAACTCTCCTCCACAGCCCTCAAGTCTTCTTTAGAATTTTTAAGTTCAGGTTTTCAGAGCAATAATTCTAGAAGAATTAATAAAAGTCTATTTTATGTGATCTGGACAACTCTCCAAAACTCTTCTCTGTGGATGAAAAAAAAAAAAAGTATGAAGAAACTGCTAATTGCAAAACGTTTAGGGCAGAGTGGGGGCCCATGGAGGCGCCCACGTTATGCTAGTCCAAAGGGGGACCCGGATGGAGGTGGGGTGGAGGAGAGGAGACTGGTTTCCATGCGATGTGTTTTTAATTACACAAACTGTGTTACTCGTATTTGGAAAACTAAGACGTTATAAAGTGTTTAAGGGCAACGTCTGTGCGCTCTTTGAGAAAGAACGCGGGCTCAGACGCCATCCTGCCGCGGCACTAAGTCAGCGGCCCTGGAATGTCATTTAACCTTTTCTGCCACAGGTCCCTCCCCTGTCATCACAGAGCTCTCCTCTGGGGTGATTGTGGAGAGCAAATGAGTTAACACGTGTAAAACATTTAGATTGGGGCGTGGCTCGCCTAGGCAGGAAATAAACAGGAGGAGGTGGAGAGATGGGGACCCTGGGAGACCGAAAAATAGCCCCGCCCCCCAAAACGCCCACAACCTAGCCCCCTCCCCCAAACCTGAGAACATGCTGCCTTTCATTGGGGAAAGGACCTAGCAGGTGTGATTGAGTTAAGGCTCTTGAGCCAAGGACATGATCTTGACCCCTCCCTGAGGGTTGCCAGCTAACCCCAGGGTCTTTCTACAGCGGGAGGGGAGGGAGTGACAGAGGGGCTGTGAGGGTGGAGGCAGAGGTCGGGGTGATGTCCAGGAGCTAGTGGAGGCCCGAAAAGCAGGTGGCCTCCAGAACACCACAAAGGCAAGACGTTGGCCTGATGAGACAGACATCAGGCCTGCGGCCTCCAGAAATGTAAGGTCACATGCTTGTGTTGTTTTAAGCCCTGCCGTTTGTGGCCCTTGGTTACCGTGGCCGCAGACGAGGACATGTGAGTCCTCCGTCTGGGCACAGATCAAAGAGAAGTGCGGGTCCACCAAGGAGGGAGGGCACGCTTTTAGACTCACATCTGGAAACAGAGCGAAAAGTTCCCCGGGCAAATGTGGCCAACAAAGCAAAGACAGAGGCCCCTGCCTGGTTTAGTTCCCATGGAAGAGGCCATCAGAGCTCCCTGGTCACGCAGGTTCAATCCCTTGGTCCTGTGGAAAGACAGGAAGTGCCTGTCTGCTCGTACTTGGGTGGAAGTGTCCCTCCGCATCTGAGCGACGGGTTCTTCAGGAGCTGCCCCTCTCTGGTCATCGACGGCTCTCCCTGCACCCTTCTCGGCTGGCAGAAACACCAGCGCACCCAGTGAGCGTGCGTGCATATTCACAGACACACACCTCCTCTTTCCCTGTTACTAAAAACGCAGCTCTCAGAGATACCCTGAAAAGAAGCCCTCCAGCTACGATACAAGTGAGCCAAGAATTCTATTTTTTCCCCCTCTTCCACAGAACAATCATTCTTAACAGCTTACGTTGGCAAAGCACTTCACGGGCATTTAATTAATCCTCTTCGGCGGCCCAGCCTGAGCCTGCGGGCGGGAGGCAATGGATATTCATAGGATCTCCTCTCGACATCCTTTGGCAGGACTTCCGCAGGCTCGGAAAAGCGTCTGTGCCGCTGAGGTTATTTGGGCCACCATATTACTTAATCGGCCCTCCTTACCTAAGGCAACCTGGTCATCGGGGTGGTTTAAATTGCCGTCTCATCAGGGCTGGCTGGGGCCCGGGGTGGGGGTGGGGGTGGCCTTGAGCTTGGATGACAGTCGGCAGAGATTCCCTCAGAGAAGTGACAAAGCGTGTCTGTGCCGGACCTGCGAGATGGGGCCGCTGATCTGGGACACCGGCCAGCGGCCCTCAGTGCCTGATGGACGCGGGAGAACTGGGGCGCGATGCGTATCATCAGGCCCTTCCCAGAACACGGCTCTCCTGAGGCCCAGAGAGAATCAGCGGTTGAAGTTCACTCCCCTCTGTGCTCGGCCCCCTCGGCGGCATGGGAAGCTCTAGGAAGTCCTACTTTTCTCTCTATTCAGACCTGCTTCCTGCCCAGAGTTTCACTAAGACAGACCGGCGGTGTAAACCCCCAACGCCCCCCCCAAAACCATTCTCGAGGCCAATAGTGCCCCCCCCACAGGTGTGGCCTTTCCCCTTCTGAACCTCCCCCTAGACCCGATCCATTTACAACAATTTCGACTAGCTGATTGATGTCTTCCACTCCATACTTCCGTTGGTGACACGGTGGCCAGAATGACATCAGATCCCAGGGCCAGTGGTCCACAGCCAGTGAGGACCTGAGGTGTCCAGGAAGCAACGTTGGGGGGCAAGTTGTCTTAGAGGGGCTCCTCCAGCCACAGTCAGGCCTTCAGATGACGGCAGCGCCCTGTCCCCGTCTCAACGGCCACCTCACGAGAGACTGAGCTCCCAGCTAAGCCGCTCCCAAATTCCTGGCCCACAGAAACTGTTTTTTTTAAAAAAAAAAAAAAAAAAAATCTGTTTGCTGTTTCAAGCTGCTACATTGGGGGTAATGTAATATACATGGAGAGAGATTAATCAAGTCAGCAATAGGAGACTCGTGGCCAGGAACCACTAGGGTTTTCTCCCTTCCTAGAAAATCCCAAGAAATTAAAAACCTAGACAGACCTGAGGACTCCTGTCTCAATCCTTCCGAGTGCGGAAGGGCTGGGGGCGGAGCAGACACGGAGACCCACGTGCGTGCTCACACTCCCCGGGCAAAGTGAAACGTGTCCACCCAGCTGCAAGCCCTCGCCTCCTCCACGCCTTCGCCCGTCCACTCACCCAACAAATATCAATTAAGCACCCACTCCCTCCAGCTGCTGGCAAACAGCACGGAGCAAGACAGACCCGTTCTCTGGATCTCCTGCTCGGACGGGGAAAGGCGGCGACCAGACAGACAAGCAAGCACATCAGTAACCTCAGACAGCCGCAGGTGTTGTGGAGAAAATAAAAACAGGCGACAGGGAGGTGGGTTGGGATGGGGAGGGGGTGAGGTGGGCTGGGGGGCGGGCGTGAGACTCTAGGTGGAGAGTGAGCAATGCACCTGCCTGCCCCCCTCAGTGTGGGGGCCCCAGAGCACCAATGGAGGCCCAGACAGATGCCGAAGTATTTGAAACATGTCAGCAAGCTAACAGACTTCGTAAAAATATGTGCCAGTCTCCCTCGTGGACAAGTAGACCTTCCCAAAGACCTGGCGTGCCAGGTTTGACTTTACCATCTGCAGGCTTCCCAGAGTCCCGCCCAGAATGTGGCAGCGTGGAGAGCCAGCTCGACCTTGCACCTGATCCTGTCCTGCTATCCCTCCTCTCCCTTGCCCTACTCTGCCCTGAGCATCGCGGGCCACACAGTGCCCGGCTGAGGCCTCGCCCACTACCCAAACACACACACACACATGCCTGTCCGAGAGGTGGCTGTCAGCACTGAGTCCCCTGCTGTGGTAGGACTGAGGTCCCCTTATCCTGGCTAGCTGTCAGCTGAAGGCCATTCCCACCTGCTAGAAGCCACCCACGGGCTTTGGCTTGTGGCCCCCTTCAAAGCTGGTGCTGGGGGCGGGATTGCGCTGATTCCTTCTCACCTTGTTTCTAATCTTTCCCCCTTTCCTCCATCACCTCTTTCTGCCTACCCTGCTTCCCTACTTCCTTCTACTGTGTGTGTGTGACAGAGAGAGAGAGACGGACAGATAGGGACGGACAGACGGGAAAGGAGAGAGATAAGAAGCATCAATTCTTCGTTGCGGCTCCTTAGTTGTTCATCAATTGCTTTCTTATATGTGCCTTGACTGGGGGGGGGGGGGCTACAGAAGAACGAGCGACCCGTTGCTCAAGCCAGCGACCTCGGGCTCAAGCCAGCAACCATGGGGTCATGTCTAAGATCCCACACTCAAGCCAGTGACCTCGGGCTCAAGCTGGTGGGCCTGCGCTCAAGCCAGCAATGTCGGGGTTTCGAACCTAGGTCCTCTGCTTCCCAGTCTGACACTCTGTCCACTGCACCACTGCCTGGTCAGGCTCCCACTTTTGAGGATTGGGTTGGGCCTAACCAGAAAATGCGACCTTCCCAGTTCAATATCAGCCAATTAGCAACTAAATTCCACGTCACCCCTGACGTCGCCATAGCCCTGACCCGCGCTGAATCACAGACGGCTTACAGACTATTAAGTTACAGACTATTAAGTTACTTTGCTGTGTAAAGTAACTTAGCCCCAGGTTCTGGGGGCGTGGACATCTGTGTGGGGGGGGTCACATTCTTTTAGGACTGGGCAGTCCTAAGGGACAGCTTCTCTGAGATCTGAACACGGCCAAGGAGCCGGCCTGAGAAAGTCCGGGACGGTGGCTCCACAATGGAGGCCGCCGGTGGCCATGAATATGTACACTAACAAAAATGAGATAAAATTACAAACGTCTTCCTCCGTCACTCTAGCCACGTTCCACCGGCAGTTACTGTGTGGGACGGCACACGGTAATAAAAACACTTGCACCATTCCAGGAAGTTCTACTGGACGGAGCTGATCCAGGAAAAGTGACTTCCAGGGAACAAGAAAGGGCATCGTCCACTGTGCTGCGGAAGGACGTGGCCCACGTTCAGAACAGAGGTCTGACGTCGCCATAGCCCTGACCCGCGCTGAATCACAGACGGCTTGCAGACTATTAGTGTTGCCAAATGGCTGGGAAGACCCCAAGCTGCCCCATTCCCCAAGCCGAGCCCCCGCTGCAGCTCCGAGGCAGCCTGGATGCCCCCCCCCCACAGCCTGGATGCCCCCCCTAGCCCTCCTAACGCTCCCTCTCCCTCGATTCTCCCTCCTCTGACCCCACCTCTCCCCTGGCAGGAGGCCACCCCTCCCCCTGTCCACCTCTCCTGTCTTTCCAGAGCCCATGCAGAGAGCCCGTTCCCCAGCTTTGTTGTGACTGGCCTTTTGCTAATTCTCCCTTTGTCCCTTTGGACGGGGACAGGGTTTAGCCAGCACGCCCTCAGTTTCTATCTCGGTGAAGTATTTGCTTTTCCCCCAGAACTAAATTGCAGAGTCTGTGACATCTCCGTGCTTGGTTTCTCCATAACACACAACATAGGTGATGGGAGACTTTTCAGGGAGGGAAGGAAGAAAGGGAGGGAGGAAAGGAGGAAGGGAGGGAGGAAGAGGGGAAGGAAGGAAGGAATGGAGGAGACAGGAGTTTAGAACCCTAATGGTAATTTCAGACTGATTGTTGTTGTGCAAAATGTCTGTTTAGCCCTGGCTAGTGGCGCGATGGACAGAGTGTTGTCCCGGAGCACTAAGGTCACCGGGTTCAAGCCTGGAGTTACTGGCTTGATCTTGAGGATGCCACTCAACCTTGAGGTCACCAGTTGGAATCCCGGTCAGGGCACATATGAGAAGCAATAATGGATGCACAACTACGTGGAACAGTGAGGAGTTGCTTCTCTCTCTCTCTCTCCCCTTCCCCTCTCTCTCTCTCTCGCTCTCTCTCTCTCTCAAAAAAAAGGTCTGTTTAGTTCATGATGTTGCTGGGATTAAAACAGGTTGACAGGAGGTCACCCATGTGACCAGGGCTCTCTTGGGACACCGACCTTCCTAGTCAACCTTTTCTGCATCTTTGTTTTGTCTTGGGGTGCTCCCCTCAAATATGCATGTATCCATTTTTCATTCCCTTTGAGTTCACACTTTCCAGACTCCTGGAAGGAAAGTTATATGAGGAGACAGACTGGAAATAGACAACCAGACATCACTGTGCTAGGGACATCTTCCAGGGAGTCCAGACTTTAAGAGGTTCCAATTTGTAGATAATGTCTTGATTCTTTTTTTTTTTTTTTGCCAGATGAACATGCCAACCAAAATGATGTTCCAAACACAAAGGGGAGGGGGGGGGACAACACAGAAGTTTCTTTACCCAATTTTCTTCTCTAATTAAAAATGAAAACTTCTGCCTGACCTGTGGTGGCGCAGTGGATAAAGCGTCAGCCTGGGAACACTGAGGTCGCCAGTTCAAGACCCTGTACTGGTCTGGTCAAGGCACATATGGGAGTTGATGCTTCCAGCTCCTCCCCCCTTTCTCTCTCTTTCTCACTCTGTGTCTCCTCTCTAAAATGAATAAAATAAAATAAAAAAATCTTTAAAAAAAAAAAAAATGAAAACTTCTGGCCCTGCCCGCCCCAACCCGGGAGACTGACTCTGTGGGAAAGTGTGGGACAGTTATGTGAACGTGGGTTTGGGGTATTCCACTTGTAGCATGTTGGTTGTTCCTTTTCTGGCCCAAGAAAGGGAGATAGGCACATCGTGAAGAACTCAGTCCTTGCCACTGACCCTGGGCAGGTGGCCCTGGTGTCCCAAGTATGTGTATGTGTTGTGGGGGGAAGGAAAGGGGGATGGTCAGCTCTCTCAGTGTCTCTTGCCAGCTTGGTAAGTGTCCCAAGACCTGAAGGCGCTGCTAGAGAGAGCCCTCAGGGCTGAGACAGGATACTAAGGCTCTCAGGTCACAGGCGGTCAGCGTCCTGTCAAAGCAAGTCACTCAGCAGCCTCCAAATAGTTCCCATGATTCTTTAAACTATAGCAACTACGGCATGGGATTTTTTTTTTTTTTTCTTGGAGAGAGTATAAGATCTGAATGGTCCCATTTTTTATTTTTTCCCTCTGGGTATTCAAGAGCAAGGCTGGGTGTGATGCAACTGGCACCCCCCCCTCCCTGGACCTTGTTGTTACGGCAACAGGGATGGGCAAGCATAGGTTTCCTGACACCCCGGGCCTCCAAAGTCAATATGAGGATGTGCCTCTGTGAAACCCAGGTACTGAAAGGGAAGAGCAAATAAAGACCGTCCCCGTCCCCTCCTGTTTCCTCGCTGGGGCCACACAAAGGAGTCCATTAAAGTAATTGACGCAGGCCAGCCCTGGCCTGACAAAGCACGAGGCGGGTTAGGTTTCTCCCTCTGACTCCCCAGCAGGGATCTCAGATGTCCTCCGTCCCTGTCATCCAAGCTGGGTCACAGCCCCCCCTCTCGCCCCGAGGAACAGGGCAAAGCAATGGCCAAGGACCTGGGAAAGACCCGGCAGGCAGCCCCAGCGGCAACAGAGCACGCAGACAAGGCCTTCATGTCCCTCCGAGTCTCCCCATCTGCGAAGGCAGGGGCTTGGCTTAGGAACACTTCCTCTCTGGCTTTGCAAAAAGAAAGAACGAAAGACAAGACCTCCCTGGGAAGACTGCTCACCTTGACTGTACACCTACCTTGCTGGCCCATGTTAGGAACTCCCATAATCCTCAGCACCTGTAGGGGTTCCCCATTGTGTCATCTGTTCCCCCCACTTTATAAATGAGGAAAGGAGGTTCAGGAATTGCTACATGGCCGAGCAAGGTCATGACAGGTAGGCAGTCTCATAGCTGGCCTTCCGCCTGCGATCTGTCCGGGTCCAAAGTCCATTTCTTGACACCACAGTATTTTTCAAGCACCGGTCCACCAGAAATTTCGTGGCGGTCCGCGAAAGAGTTAACTACCCTGATGTAATGAAGATTAAAGACTCAGTGATCTTAGTCGAATCCGCTCATGCTCAGGGTGATTTCTGCCTTAGCAGTCCCCTGAATTAATTCTATGTTCACCGGCCCCCAAGTGTAAAGAGACTGGACGCCGCTGCTTTGTAACGACCCCGCCTCCCTGTCACCTTTTACATCTCTGCCACTTTTTATTACAAGTCACACAGGCCTGGGCAAACCTGCTCGAATGACAGCTGAAGCCCTTCCGGGAGGCTTTCGGAGTCTGTGTCACTGTCTTTGCTGTCCCACAGCCTGACAGCCTGTCCGCCTGGCCACCGAATCCCTTTACTGCCCCGCAAACCCGGGTGGAACCCCACTAGGGGCCACGTGCTGGGCTGAGCTCTTCATATGTTCTCCGACCCCGACTGCAACCCCAGGAAATGGGCACCACTGTTACCCCCACTTTACAGAGGACACAGCAGACCTAGGGAGGGTCGGGAACTTGTCTGAGCTGCACAGATGGTCTCGTCCACCCGACTGCCATGCCCTTGGATGAGATGGCCCTTCCCCGGCACTGAGCGCGCTCCTGAACCCAGGCAGCATCAGGGACCAGAAACCCCACCATCCCGGAGCCGAGAATGTCCCATCAGATCGACTCCTTCTGTTCCACAGTGGTTTTTTTTTTCTCCTTTTTAGCTTTGTCGCAATTTAATAGCAAATGTGGAAAATAAGAACAAACCATAATTAAAATATCTTTCAGAAGTCAGGAAAATAAAAATCTTTAAATGTCAGGGAAAAAAAAAATAATTAAGCCTGGTTTTAAAATAGCATCTCATCTCTTACACATTTCTTACCAAGTACGATTTTAAATGACTGTTCACACGTGTGCTCTTCAGTCTCCCATTTAGGTGGAGGCTGACCCTGGTGGCTGGCCTGGTGGCACAGTCCGTGAAGGCGCAGCGCCCCCCCACCCCCACCCCCGATGACGAACGGAGTCTGTCTGCCCGCAGCTAGGCTACAGGGTGACACAAAGCGTGCGGGGGTGAAGGGGGGGCAGGGTGGGTGTCTGGGGAACTCTGCACCTTGGTTCAGAAGAAAGAGTCATGTCTAGTGTTTGGTGTGGGCATAAAACAATATTTTTGTCCCTACGACCTGGGGAAAAAACGTCCAGGGAGGAGCCCCGGGGTGTGTCACCACTTAGAGAACGGGCAGAGGAGCAGCAAAGGGACCCGGGCCTAGGACCAGAGACACCCAAGGGTAGACCCCAGCCCTCGCGGGGCCCAGAAGCCCACGGCAGCGTCTGCCTCAGCTCCGGAGGCCAGCAGCCCAGGATGGACAGCGCAGGCCAGGGGCTCACGTTCTGCTGAGAGCTCCTGTCTGCGCTGCCGAAGGTCCCGTTGCTCAGACTCGTGTGAAATCCCACTAGCACTGCGGTGTGTGTCAGCCTCGCCGCGCAAGGGTGTTGCCAACTTTGCATCATCCTCAGAAAGAGGAAGAGGAAGAGGAAGAGTGAGGCTGATCGGGCACCTTGCTCTGTCTTTTCGTGCATTTGTGTCGGCCGACACCACTGTCCCTGGCCATGTCACTGGACGGCACCGTGAAGCTTCCATTCCGTAATCCTGACAGAGCAGCCCGGGGTGGGGGTGGGGGTGGGAGAGGGTGGGCTTCTATTTTCACGTTACATACTTGTGTGTCCTTAGCATTTTTACCACTGTCTATACGACTTTATTTTTTTTGTTGTTTGTTTATGGATGTTTTTGTCTCTCTAAATGACTCTTTAATAAGATTTTTAATACTAAAGAAATAAAATAAAATTTGTTATAATGGCACAAGTTCCAATGTCAAATAAGAAGTAGGAAAATGTCAGAGCCTGATAGACATTTCGACTGTTAGCTCCTTCTCTCCCCCCATCTTACAAAGAGAACAGTTTCTTTGTTTTGTGTGGGTGTGGGTGTGTGTGGGGGCCATCACTGCACTGAAACAGAGCAAAGAGAAGTTCTTTAAAAATTAGTTTCGTCATTTAAAACAT
Source organism: Rhynchonycteris naso (assembly GCA_037038555.1). Classification (NCBI taxonomy): domain Eukaryota; kingdom Metazoa; phylum Chordata; class Mammalia; order Chiroptera; family Emballonuridae; genus Rhynchonycteris; species Rhynchonycteris naso. The sequence continues at coordinate 3,524,858 of CM073001.1, forward strand.
ATTGGTTTCCCCTCTAGACTGTGCTCAGTGGGGACTAGAAAAACGTAGGTGTTTATTCACAACCCTCAAGGAATTTACCGTCACATGAGGGAGGTGTGCCTTGTGCACAGATAATTTGAATAAAAGCAGAGGTGAGGGTGTGGAGGGGCACAGAGGAGCGGCTGCTGGGCCACAAGGCCACACTGGGCAGCGGGGCTGTCCCCTCTGGGCACAGGTGCGAGTCAGACCTGGTGTAGATGCTTAAGAAAGTGGGACAGACAGATGACAGACGGGCGTGCGTGGGTGGGTGGGCGGGGTCACGCTCTGAATCAAGAAAGGCCTGGACAGGGAGACAAGTGGAAGAACATGTGGGCGGGTGGAAAGTCACAAGGAAGGAAAAGGAAAACATGGAGGAAGAAAGGGAGATTGGAGGTGGAGAGTGTGGGATATGGCTCTGCCCTCCCTCGCCCTCGTCCCGTCACCAGGTTGCCAGCACCGAAAGCCAGCTGGGACACAGGCGCGGCTGCGGCAGGAAGGATGAACACAAGTCCCTGACCCCTCTCCCCATCTGAGAGCATCGATGTAACGAGGTTACGGCTTCTCTTCGTTTTCGTGAATTCTAAAGCCATTACCTCGGCGTGGGGGCTTCGTTCTGCCCTGCTGAACATGTTCAAGTGACACAAATCTCTGAGGTCCGTGGGGTTTAACAATGTTAGAGCAGGAGACGGTCTCTGAGTATCGGATCTAATTCCCACAAACCCTTATTTAATATGTAACTCTTAAAAATGGAATCTGAGAGTCTTTGAGATTGAGCAACAATTCTTAGCAACTTAGAAGGGAAAATAAGAGCTTTTCCCCCCTCTCTCTTTCTCTCTCTCTCTCTCTCTCTCTCTTCTCTCCCTCTCTCTCCTTTCTCTCTCGCTCGCTCTCTCTTTCCAAAAGCAAATAGACAAACCTATTAGATGAACTTATGAGGGGTTCATCAAGAGGGACATTTCAGATGCCTGAAATACCCTAAATTAACCTCACACACCATTTTTCCAAACGGGGCCTCAAATGTACAGCAAAGAAGCTTATCAGTCACTCTCCTGAGTCACCGGGCTGCTGCGGGCACAGTAATTACCTGACGTGCAACAACAAATCAGAAGTAGGCCAGGGGTCAAGGCACACACACCCCCGACAAACGCTTCAAAAGAGGCCACACTGTAGCCAAAGGCATCCTCCTCCCTGCAGCCCCACCCTGCTCAGGTCCCTGTGTCCCGGAGTCTGAATAGTCGGCGAGGGGCTTTCTGGGGGTCCTTCAGAGCTCAAGGACAGGCCAGGCAGCTCCTCTCCCTAGTCCCGCCCCTTCCTGGCGGGCACATAAGAATTCTGTGACATCCCTCCACACCTCCTCAACGCTAATTACAGACGTGTCTGCGCACGCGTCTGCCTCAGCGTGGTGCACGGAGGCCCTGTGGGTGGAAATCCCTGAGCAAGGAAAAAGAGAGAGGTGGTCAGGGGGAGGGCACAATTGCATGACCCCCACCCAAGTTTTTCACTAAAAAAGAATGGGATTGTTACTTAGCAACCAAAGCAGTGTGGCCTGGCTCAGAAAGTTTACCTCCCCTCAAACAGGACACGGTCTAGTGATCTTGAAAGGTGGGCATCCGCATGGAATGAGACGCGCATTCGCTGAACACAACTTACGCACAAGCAGCTCAAAAACGTATCTGTGGCCAAGGAAATGAGCTGGTCAGAGAAGGTAGCTGGTGGCCGTGACGCTCTGAGGGATGGTTTAGTGGTATTACCCTTTTCCTAACCCTACGCACCTCTAACCTCCAGGGCCCTAGCCCAGGTGAGCGGCTGACTCAGGGCAAATGGCTCTTACAACTGCTCAACACGGGCTCCCACAAAAGTGATTGTGTGGACAGGACGTCAGAGTGTGAAGGGCGGCTGGCAGTGCCCCCCGAGGGGTGCTTCACTGCTTCTCCAAGGCACCCTGCTCCACATGGCTGTTTCCTAGAGCCCTGTAAGAGCTCTCACACGTGCCCTGGCTAGGTAGCTCAGCTGAGTAGAGCATCGCTCCAATACACCAACATTCTGGTTTGATCCCCGATCGGGCACATGCAAGAACCAACCAATAAATGCATATGTAAGTGGAACAACAAATCTCTCTCTCTCTCTCTTTCTCTCTTCCCCTCTCTCTAAAATCAATACATTAAAAGATCTTTTTAAAGGGTCCTCAAATAACCTTTAATTTGGTGAGTGCTGAACTTAATTTGTGGATTTTAAAATCAGCCAGATGACTCACAAGGTTTATGTGCACCTGATCAATGGGTCAACGGGGAAGGGTGGGTTTGGCAAGGAAGTGAAATTTTAATTTTTCTACTAGTAACTATAGATAGGGTCAAGTAGATACAATTTTGGGGGGAGGGAGAGAGGAAAGGAGCTTATTCCTGTGAAGAAAGCCCACCCCCAGGGGAGCAGGTGCCACATTGCACAAAACCCCATGAAATTGCCGGTAAATGTCCATGTGGAAAGTGGCAGGGGCGTGCTTGGGGCTGACGTGGGACAGTCCTACAGGTCAGGCCACAGAGTTTCTCTTTTATCTTCCGTGTGTCAGGAGACGCCAGAGAGTTTAAGTGATGTAGCTTAAATGAAACTTCACTAAATTGTATTAGGATGGATCGGACTTGTATCGGAACAAAACCCTCCAGCTGCTAAGTCCAAGAGGACCAGAGAGGGGCAAGAGTGGCATCCGGGGACCAGGGAGGGGTGCTCCGGGTTTGGAGGGAGCTCAGGTGTGGAGAGAGGAAGGTGAACCAGAGAGGAATCTCCAGGACTGGGATCCATTGTCCGGAAGGAAAGACAAAGGAAGAATGAACACCCTTCAGCGTGTAGTTTCAGCCCCATAAGGAGTTATTTATTTATTCATTGAGATGGTAAAGACTGGGGAGGTTGGAGGCCATGTGTCAAGGATGGCGTGCAAGAAAACGTTTGGAACCTTACAAGGAGTTTATGAGAGGCTTACCGTGTGCCTGCAGTACACCTAGAGAAAGTTCAAGAAGCAGAGTGAGTGCTCACACCAACACACACCGTACTCCCCACATAGACCCTCTGTGGTTCCCTCTCACCTGAAGCCCCGGGTCTGAGTCACCTGCGAGTCTCCTACTCCCCACAGGGCGGCATCTCCCTGGGAGTTTATCAGTCACTGTTCCTGCCTTTGAATGTTTTGTCTGCAAAAGTAATGTATACACATTGTAATAACTCAAATAAAACGGGAAAAGAAAAATTTTAAACACTTGAAACCTATGTGATCCTATGAACCAATGTCACCCCAATAAATGTAACAATAAATAAACAATCAATTAACAGCCCAGAGATGGGAAAGGGGTACAGCCTTCCCTGACCGTGCCTGGTGTCGGTCAGCAAACAGCAGGTGCGAAGCACCCTCCGGGAGTCACTCGGGGAGGCCTGGGGCGGCCTGAAGTTCCAAGAAGGTTTAGGAATTGCAGCATCGGGAGCGGGAGCGGAGAGCTGCAAGCTCTACTGTCCAATTAGCCAACTGGCTGGCATGTGCTCAGGCCCTTGGGGCAGGGAGCAGGCAGGGACACGGGAGAGCCACCTTCTCAGAGACTCTGAGAGAAGCCCAGAGTGAGTCAGAAAGTCTGCCAATATGGTGACGACTTTCATTTTTTAAAATCAGCATTTCAATTATTTTACAATAGATGATACATGCCCATAGTAAAAATAAATAAATAAATAAATACGTAGCTCCGTTGGTTGGAGCATTGTCCCAATGCACCAGGGTTACAGGTTTGATCCCCGGTCAGGGCACATACAGGAATCAACCGGTGAATGCATAAATAAGTGGGACAACAAACTGTGTTTCTCTCTCTCTCTCTCCTCTCTTGTCCCTCACCTCCACTGCTCTACCCCCAATAGCTTTCATAACAAGGAGCCTCAAAACCTGACTTGAGTTTTACCTGCAGGCTGACTCACAGTGAAGGTTTTGCTGAGAAGTTCACTGCCAGATTTATTCGTTTCTCTAGTAAACAAATGTCAGGGAAACCAAGAGCAACAAAGCACTGTTGATGCCCCTGATGAAAGAGCCAGCTCTTGACATGCGGTGAGTGCTCTGGTGGATGGACAGGTACGGGTTGGGGACCAGTGAGATTGGGGGGGGGGCTTGAACACAAGCTCTACAGGGCCCATGCGGACAAGCGGTGTCACCTATCTGGGTCTGTGCCCTCAACTGAAATCGTTATTCTTCAGAGGCTACGTGAGATGAGGAAGGCCAGATGCCTCCTTTTCACGGCATCCAGCACAAAAGTATGTGTTCAACACCAGCTGGTGCCTTCCCCCTGCATTCCACAAATATTTCTTCCATGTAACAGCTTCAGAGTTCTTCTACTGCCTCCTCCAGACTGAGCCCAGGACTCTCCTTCACCGAGAGCTCTGATTCCGCCAGGCCAACCTCTCTGCACTAACCTACCAGAGCTGAAACCGCATTCCAGAGGCTTGATCTTCAATTCTGTGCAGCCTGGGCTGCCTCCCGCCGATTCAGAGGTGCTACCACCCTGTCCAACATCCGACAGCAAGCACAGGGATTGTAATATGATTCAAGGAAATATGCCAATTAGCACTTCTCTGGGGGAGAGGGAGAGAAGAAACCACACGAGTTATCCATCAAGGGATCTAGAAATCTGCCAGCAGGGTGTGATTCCTGGGGGGGAGGGGGGAGATACTTACTAAGATGGGCTCTTGGTGGCCAACTAAGCACACATTTTAAGAAACAGAGCTTACCAGCCATTTCTGCACATGGGCCTTTCACACAAACTGTACTTCAGGAAGAAGCTTGCACTGGGTCTGCCTCTTGGCACTGTTTCTGCCATCTGGGACAGCCTTTATAAAGGAATTCCTGGAATCCTATTTCAACCAATGGAGCTGAGGCTTTCCCAGCCAATCAGAGGGGCTCTGCCATGACCAATCAGGGCAGTGCCTTTTGGACCAATCAGGTTGTGGGGATTTGGAGTCCTCATTTGCATGAGGACAGATCAATAAGCCAGCTCATTTCTAGCTCAAGAGAACACTTTCCCTTTCCATTGAAGTCTGAAGACTGTGTTTTTCTGGCTGAGCTGAAACATCAAAGATATCTCACCAGAGTAGAGCAGAGCAGACCAGTGTAGGCCAGAGCCGACTGGCACAGAGTGGAGTGGACCAGAGCACAGCAGGGCAGACCAGCACAGAGCAGAGAAGAGCTGTCCAGCCAGAACAGGGTCTGGCCCCAGAGCTGGCCCACCGCCACGCTGTGCTCACAGCCATGCTGCATCACAATTGAGCTGGTCTGCATTGGGAAAAGTTTCCTTCTTTACCACACACCCCAAACTGAGGATTCCTGCTGGCGCTTAATTGGCATCAATGGGCATCCATTCAATGGCTATCATCATTTTTATGAGTTACATTAATTCTGAAATATTGTTTTATTAGTTCACCTTCAGCATATCCAGGAAATGCATAGTCCCATGCATTGACACAGACGTCTAAGGGAGGTCCTTCTCTGTGCCAGTGGACAACAATCTGCGGATACGGAGACGGACGAGGCGGGGGTTTGGAGCACAGCTCTTTGGGAGAATAAGACTTGGTATTAACACCTGTGATACATATTGGAGGGATGGGGAGAGCTTCAGGGGCGCCTGGGGGCAGGGTTTCAGCAGCATACCCGCAGAGGTTGCACGGTCACAATGCCAGGCGCCATTCACATAAACCACGGCTTGGAAAGCATTTTTCATAAAGGGCCAGACAGTAAATATTTTATGCTTTGTGGGCCATACCATCTCTGTCACAGTCATCCAACTCTGCTCTTAGAGATGATGTATACACAAATGAGCTGGCCTAAATTCCAGTGAAACTTTATTTATAGGCACTAAAATTGTGTCATAAAATGATACTTTTTATTTTTTTTCAACCATTAAAATATGTCAAATATTCTTTTTGGTTCTGGCCCTATTACAAGAACACAGGGCGGGCTGGATTTGGCCTGCGGGATGTACTTGGCTGACCCCTGACGTGGATTTCAATGAGAGCGGTGGTCCCCGGAGTTGAACAGAAGGAGGGCGTGTCTGGCTTTACTCCGAGTAAGTCCTGCCTAGGTGGACACTTCAGAGAAGGGATGACAAGCAGAGGGAACAGCATGGGCAAAGCCTTAACACAGCTACACGAGAAGGAACAGAGATGGGACAGAGACAGGCTGGAGACGGACTGTGCAGCATCTTGAACGCCACGCCCATCAGTTTGGACTCTGTCCTGTGGCAGTCATTCAAGGTGTTAGGCAAGGAGTAACATGGTCTGGGGTTGCATTATAGGGAGGGGAGTGGGAGATGGGAAGGCCAGTGGGGAGGCATGCAGACCAGTCAGGGGAGGGATGGTGAGGGCCGGCAGGGGCAGAGGGCGTCTGAGAGAGCATGCAAAGCTAAGTCAGATGCATAAATAGATGCTCAACATCATTAGCCACCAGGGACATGCACCCCAAACCCACAGTGAGATACCACTCTGCACCTGGTGAAAGGGCTGTCACAAAAAAAGGACAGACAGCCTGGCCTGTGCTGGTGCAGTGAATAAAGCATCAACCTGGAATGCTAAGGTTGCTGGTTTGAAACCCTGGGCTTGTCTCGTCAAGGTACAAAGGACAAGCAAGCCATGAACAACTAAATTGAAGCAACTAGGAGTTGGTACTTCTCTCTCCCTGCCCCCCTTCTGTCTCTGTAAAATCAATAAATAAAATCTTTAAAAATGAAGACAGATAATAACAAGTGTTGGCAAGAACGTGGAGAAACTGAAACGCTCTGACAGCGCTAGTGGGCATGGGAGATGGGACAGCCACTACGGGAAACAGTCTGACAGAAGCCACCGTATGACCCAGCAATTTCACTCCCAAGGATACCCCAAGAAAATTTAAAACCTATGTCCGCACAAAAACTTGTATCATCGAAGCATTATTCATACTAGCCACAAAGTGGAAACAAGCCAAATGTCCGTCAACTGACACGTGGATCACTAAAATGTGGCAGGTCCGTAAAATGGAATCTTGCTCATCAGCAAAAAGGAATGATGTATGGATACACCACAGGGTGAACCTTGAAACGAAGGTTGCTGCTAAGAAGCCAATCATGGAAGACCCCGTGTTAAATGATTACATCTATGGGAAGTGTCCAGCATACGCAGATCTATGCAGACAGAAAGATGTGTGCTTGCTCCAGGCTGGGGAAGCGAACGTGTGTGTGTGTGTGTGTGTGTGTGTGTGTGTGTGTGTGTGTGTGTGGTGGTGGGGAGGTGAAGGGTGATTGCTAATGGGTAGGATTCTGGGTGCCCTTTAGGGTAAATATAATGTTCTGAACTGCACTGTGGTACCCTGGCTGGGCAGCTCAGTTGGTTAGAGCATTGCCCCAATACACCAAGGTTATGATTTGATGCTCAGCTGGGGCCCATCCAAAATTCAACCAATGAGGGCATAAATAACTGGAACAACAAATCAATCTCTCCCCCGCCCCCACCTCCTTCCTCTCTTTCTCTCAAATAATTAAATAATTAAACATAAATAAATAAATGAACTTAATTGTGGTGATGGTTACACGACTATGAATAAACAGAAAACGATTGAACTGTTCCCCCTGGAAGGGGCTGAAATGTACAGTTGTGAATTATATCTCCAGAGAGCTGTTTAGAGAGATTACATGACTGTAACTCAAGAAGGGTCATTTTCTCTCTGCACCTCTCTAAATAAACGATCTGTCAAGTGCAGCGGACAGCGCTCCTCGCTGGCTGTGATACAGGCACGGGCTTTTGTGATTCAGGCTTTTGCATTTTGTTTAACTCGAGGCATATGTTTTTATCTGAAGAATGCTATTCCGATAACCACTTTAAAAAGAAAAAAAGAAATGAAACACTGTAACCCAGAGGGAGTTACACCCGGAACCAAAGAGACTCAGAAATACCTTGGATTTCATACTTTCCCTTTGTCCTCACATCCAGTGGGCCAAGATCATCATTTCAGTTTACTTCTTTTTTGGGGGGTGGGGGGAGACAATCTCCAGGCAGCGCCTTCAGGCCAAAGGTCCAGATGAAGCAGGAACAGGGCTCTTGCTTCTAAATGCGCAGGGATGGGCAGGGGCTTCTCCCTCCCAGCTGGGCTTCGCCTCTGCCCCCGAGGCTTCCCGCTGGGTTATTTGGGCCTGACTTTCCCACCACCAGGCTTCCATTCCCCAGTCCCCAGGCTGGGACCCTCCCCTCAGCCCCTCCGGTGGCGTGGCGAGGCGGCTGACCCTTGCCTTCCCAGATGTTTATTTAGCCTCCCAGGTTGAGTAGTCTAACAGTTAATTGCCTTTGCACCCCAAGCCGCAGGCAGCGATGTGACCTCGGCCTGGCGTTTCCTCCCTCAGAGCGGTGGTGTCCCTCACCGTGCCTGACTCCTTCCTGACTCCAGGGGCCACTGTGGACCTCAGCTGAGCGCAGGCTTGAGCTGGGCTCAGCCCGGTGCCCGACACACGGTGAGTGTGTCAGGACGCTTACAGAAACCGAAAGAGGATGTACACACAGCTTTCGTCGCTTGTTTCTCTCCGTGGCCACAACCTGCTCCGGGACCTGTCCTTCCATTCTGTTGTTCCGTAAGTCTTGCCGCAACGGGACAGCCTTTGCCAGGGGTCATTGGACCAGCCGTGCGCTTCTGAGAACCGGGACCCTGGCGTGCGGGCTGCTGGCAGGATTCTGAACCCATGGTCATTGAGTCACATGGCCCAGACTGTGGGTAAAATCCACAGACAGTGACAAACGTCCATAGTGGGGGTTTTCCTCCTTTTTCTTCTAAAGCATATGCGTCCCAAATGGGAAATGGAGTCAGTCCTGCCTTCCGGAGGCCCTCGTGTGCAGCCTGGTGACCCCCTCTTTCAGTAAGGGGGACCGGTGACGTCTTAGGACCACACAGCAAAGGGGTGGCTGCTTCGACACCAGGCTGCTCTGCCCCTTTCTGGCCCTCTCGCCCACGGTGGCCCATTTCCAAGGAGAAAATGAGCACAGAGGCCTTGGCAAAGCACTGGCCATGGCCTTCCCTCCCTTCGCCCAAGGGCCGTCCCTGCCTGCGCTGGAATGCTGGGGCCCCTGCAAGCCTTCCAGTTCTCAGTGGCACCACTTAGAAACGACAGAGGGAATTAGGTCTCTTAAATCCACCTATTTAAGTGACTCCGAAGCGGGTCCCACTGTGATCTGCTTCTTTACACCCTGGTTGTTAATGAGTGGCCCCACTGGGCCAAATAGCTGCCAGGAAGGAGTTAGTCCCACAAACCAAGCGGCCAGGTGGGGCCCAGTGGGGCTGGTGGGGCTGCTCAGCTGAGCTGAGAGGAGGGAGCATGGGCCGCATCAAGACCTGGGGGCACGGGAGCAGTTGATTACTCCTCCTCTATATCCCATCTGGGTTTCCCCGCTGGCGAAGCCGGGCCTCATCGTTGGGTGAGTCTCACAGCCAAACGACCTTCCCGACTGACCGATTTGTGCTAAACCTCTCTCTGGTGACTTTGTAAATAGACACGTGGGTAACTCCCTTGGGTCACTCTGGGTGCCGCTTCTCCGTACCAGTCAGGGTCCAGAAATCACTCCAGACCTTTCAGCAGAGGGAACTGAATACAGGAATCGGTTGCACAGAAAACAGATGGGAGGCTAAACAGGGCACTGTGAAGAGCTTGGCTTAGCGATGGCAGGGAGCACTCCCACGACTGCCTGTGGAGCTGGCCCTGTGGCTTGACAAGGGCTGTCCCCAAGGGGTTGGGAGTCACATAGGGTTGTCCTCTGTGAGAAGGAGCTATCAGGGAGACACAACCACTGCTGAAGGTGCCACGAGAGGCAGGTCCTCCCCCTTCCTGCTCTCCAGTCTCCCACCAGCTCCTCCCATCACACAAAGCCACCGGGGAGCTGCGTGGCCAGGGAGCCTGGGACGTGTGGCTTCCTGTAATACAGAGAATAATGGAAAGGCAGGGAAGGGACCCGGGAGACAATAACGGGCAGAGTCTCCAACAAGCCAAGGTCACAGGACGAAGCAGGAAATAAAAACACACTGACTGAGCGAGGGAGGTGGAGTCCCAAAGTGTGGGACACAGCACCGAGGGAGGCAGACAGGCCCGGCGGGAAGCATGGCCCAGTGCACCAGTGAGGAAGAAAGCCTGTCTCCCTTCCATTCTCTTTCCAATCTCCTGGCTGCACCATGAACAGGTGTTACCCGGCCTCTGCACAGCCACGCCAGTCCTGATCTCCGAGCCTTTTTTTTTTTTTTTTTTTAATAAAATATTCCTAGCAAGACAGGGTGGAGGAGGAAGAAAGGTTCCTGAAGCTGGTGGCAAAGAAGGCTCTTCCCTGCTCAGCCTTTGAGGTGGGAGCAGGAAGAGGGTCCGAACCTGAACCTGACAACGAACGTGACTATGGGTGCCTACCACGAGACATGATGGCCGTGGAGACGCCCCTGGGGTCGCCCGCCAGCTGTCTCTGCCCTCAGCCTCGGTCTTTCAACCTTCCAGTTTCTCAAGGGTGTTTCTCCGCGGTCTCCCATTTCTGGCCCTGACTCTGTGTGATGGAGGACCGGGCTGAGCAGAGGTGGGATGCCTTTATTGAGCTGAGGAGCCTGCTCCCAGAGTCCCAGCAATGTTGACTTTGTACAAAGCTGGCTTGTCCAAACATCATCCATCACGACGAACCCGACCGTATTTCCTCAGGTTAAACGGCTTCTTCTTGCAAAGAAGTTCCTGTACTAATATTTACCTTGTATCTTGTAAAATCATAGGGAAGCCGGATAACAACGTTGAAAATAGAAAAAGTGAATCAGAGCGATGGGCAGGGCTGAGCTAAGCACACTTGCCAGGCAGCCCGCTGGCCCAGGGAAACCTCCTCCTTGTCCCATCCTCACACTGCGGCATCCTCGGCCCCCGGCAGCCGAAGGCAAGGGGCAGACTCCACAGGTGACCTGGCACTCACAATGCCAGACTTTTAGATGTAGGCTCAGCCCACGTTTCTCCCAGTGGCCTTGACTTAACTTGATAGGAAACACAGCAGTTGTGTGGTTACAGAAAAGTCTGTTTCCAGGAAATATGAATGGACAATAATGGGAAAAAGATGATTTTGGTTATCTACTAAGTGGTCTGCATATTGTTAATAATATCATTAATTGTCAAACATTTAAGGGGCACATACCATGCACCAGATTGTACAGTATGCTAGGTACTAGGGTCCTACTTATTTAGGTACATGCCCATTTACTCATTCAACAGATATTCTGCATGGGCCCTGGCCAGTTGGCTCAGAGGTAGAGCGTTGTCCTGGCATGTGGAAGTCCCGGGTTCAATTCCTAGCCAGGGCACACAGGAGAAGTGCCCAACTGCTTCTCCATCCTTCCCCCTCTCCTTTCTCTCTGTCTCTCTCTTCCCCTCCTGCAGCCAAGGCTCCATTGGGGCAAAGTTGTCCCGGGCACTGAGGATGGTTCCATGGCCTCCACCTCAGGCACTAGAATGGCTCTGGTTGCCCCCTGATGGGCATGCCGGGTGGATCCCAGTTGGGCACATGCGGGAGTCTGTCTCTCTGCCTCTTTGCTTCTCACTTCAGAAAAATATAAACAAACAAAAAACAAACAGATATCATGCAGTTTGCTGTGGCCCTAGCAGCTCCGAGGCAGGTATTGGAAGAATGGGATACATCCGTCAGGTTCACTAAATTTTGCCCCACGAGAGGCAAGGATGAAGGCCCTCTATTCTACTGTTCCCGCCCGTGTGAACTGACTTCGTAATTCTGGCCTGTCCTTCCTGAGGGCCGGCTGTGAGTCAGACACGGGTCTCAGCACTTACCTGCTTCCTAATTCTCGCTCATCCAACCCTCACAACAGCTCTCTGACATCTCTCCGATTAGCAACCCACGCCAGAGATGAGGGAACCGAGGCTCAGCGTATGCGAGTCACTCCCTCAAAGCTCTCCGGCGGCAAGGGGCCAACACGGAGCTCAAGCTCTTAACCACAGATGTTCACATCTCCCAGGAGTGCAGCTCCTCTTTCTGGAAACTAAAATGGAAAGAGAAGGAAGGAAGGCGGGAAGAGCTGTTACTTGGTGGGTCACAGCTAATTAAAGCATGTTTGTTGATGGCCAAAGGAAATGTTTTCTGATGTAAAAGAAAAACAACAAAAAATGGACCGGAAACATCACTTCATTTTTAGCCATAACTGCTACCAGCAAGACCATTTTCCTGTTTGTAATATTCTATCATCCCCGGGATTCGGGAAGCAGATCACTCACACACACACACACAAAACCTCTGAGCACTGGAATGAGAGCCAGCGGGAACGGTGACCCACCTGCAGGGTTTAGGTATCCCAGCTGTCCCAACCGGCCGGCCACCTCTGCCCCTTGCCAGGGCACAGCAGCTGGGTGCAGCCAGGTCCCCCGCTGCAGAAAACACGGATAACCCGCCGGCGATGCCACTAGACCAGGGTTGCTGCCACGGGCTGGAGGAGCTTGAGCGGGTGTATTCGTTTTAATAATTAAGGAGAAAACCAGAGAAAGCAGCGAGGAGCTGGCACAGAGCCCTCCGAAGAGGACCCTGGGGCCTCAGAGAGAAGGACGCAGGCCCAGCGGGGGCTCCTTTTGTGCGCAGACCCGACCCCCCCACACCCCCCAGATGCCTCAGCAGGACCACGAGGTGAAGTGGCGGAGAGAATGTTCCTCCCCTGGCTTCTGAGCTTCAAAACCCAACGCCGTGCTCTGGTCGGATGGCTCGGTTGGTTGGAGCATCATGCCAAAGTGCAGAGGTCGCCAGTTCTATCCTCAGTCAGGGCACATGCGGGAACAGATCTCTGTTCCTGTAGCTCTCTCTTCCTTATTCTCTCTCTAAACTAAAAAATACAAACAAACAATGCCTTTAGGGAAATAGGATAAATCGAATGCTTGAAGAGGAAGGTTGGGCCGTGGTGAGTAGGGCCCACACCCTCCCCCCAGGACAGTGGATTCCAGGCCTTGGGAGAGGGGCCAGCAGCAGAGCAGCAGCCCTGCAGGAGACGCTGGTGGTCCTGCAGGGGGGCCTTGTCCCCTGTGCTTTGTAAACCTCAGCCCGGAGCCAGACAGCTGAGCCAAGGGCCTGAGCAGCAGGGCCCCTTACCGGGAAGGGCTCGGGGAGGTGGCAAACCACAGAGAAAGGCCTGGGGGAGGGGGCGTGGCGGGGGCAGGGCAGGATGCTGGGCCCCGGCCCTAAGAGAGGACCCACCAAAGCACGGAGAGGGGTCCTTCACTGCAAGCTTGAGGACAGACAGGGCTGTGGGCCCTTGACCAGTGCCCCAGAAATCAGAGGCAGCCCTGAGGGGAAGGGGTGAGCGCCCCAAGTTGCCTGAGATGACATGTCTGCCACCCAGCAAAACGGAGGCTTAGAACAAAATTAAATTGAGTAATAAAAGAAAAAATAAATAAATCGGTCCCCTTTCACTGCAAAAGGGAGTCCAGAAGCCGCCAGCACCCCACCCTGCGCGCAGAGGGTGCTCTGTCCTTACCGAGGGGGGGGTGGCCGCTCTCTCGCTGCTTCTGCATCTTCACGAAGGTCCCCGGGGGATGGGCTACGCAGCAACAAGGCGGTTTTCCCCTCGGGAAGCTCAGGATCCCTCCGCGGCCTGGGGAAGGCCGGCTTCGGTCCCGGGGGTGTATGTGTGGGGGGTGGGGAGCTTCCTCCCCCAGCGGCCTGCTGCCTCCAGCTCCCCTTGCGGCCTACATCCAGTCTGGCAGTTCGAATCCTGGACAGTCAGCAGCTGATGCTGGTGGAGTCCATGGGTCTTAGCATGCTCCCTCGTGGCCTGCCGTGACCTGGTTTCCACCAACGAACGGTTCTGGGTCTGTGGCCCGCTGGGGGGCTCCTTGAGACAGTGGGATTGCAGCACCTCCAGCCAGCGGCTGACCAGTGCCTCCTCTCTCCTCTCTCGCCCCCGCCCCCCTGTCCCTCCCCCCCAGGCCCTGCTGCCCACCTGGCCCCTGTTAGCAGGCCCACACGTGTCCTAGCTCAGTGCTCAGCCCGTGTGACGTTTCCCGGGTTACAGCTAACCACGGCCTTTCTCTGTGACCTCACCAGGCCGGGTCCAGGAGGTTCCTGCACCATTCTAGTGAACTTGTCGGGCATTCTTTCTTGTAAAAGATAATTAACTTAAAAAAAAAATATTTTTTTAATTTATTCTTACAGAGCGAGAAAGGAAGAGAGGCAAAGAGGAAAAAAACAAACAAAATACTGATCCGTTCCTGTATGTGCCCTGACCGGGGATTGAACCCACAACCTTCCGGCATCTGGATGACACTCCCAACCAAGCTATCCGGCCAGGGTGAATTTGTCAGTTTTAATGTCATTTCCTTCCATGTGAAGACTTTGTGTTTTAGGATGAGGGAGAAAAAAAGAAGGGAGAAGGGAGGTAGGGGGAGGGGGAGAGAGAGAGAGAAGAGGGAGGGAGATTAATGGACAGGCCAGGGAATAGAGCTGCTTAAGGTCTCGCCGTGTCAACAGGTGCTTATGAAAGTCTCCCAGCTCGTCCTCCACCACCACCATTTCATGAAAGCCAGGTGACAATAATACACAAAGTAACACGAAGGTCCCCACCTCGGAGTTCAGGACGGTGCGTCCAAGAAAGCAGTCTTGACCACACGTTGGCCTCATATTTCTCATTTGTCCTCAGGTCACAGAGTGGGGACCAACTCTTTTGAGACCTTCTGTCAGAGAGTGTGAGCCCTAGCAGGGTGCCTGGTGGCCTGTGAGCTCACAGCCCCCGCCCCGCACCCCCCCTACCCCCCCCCCGTGGTTTCCTTGGCAACCAGAGCCCGAAGGGTGTCCTTCAGAGGTGGCCTGGGCAGCTTGCATGCTCCAAGCAAGTGCTTTCTCAGTGAAGCCGCTGGCTCCTGGCTGTGCCCTCTGGCTGCTGCAGAGGGCCAAGGATGTGGGCATCGCCCAGAGCTCTGGGGAACCCCTTCTGCCTGCACCTGTGTCTCTTGCTGCCTCTTAGCAGCTGTCGGTGGCGTCAACACTAACGGGGCTGCCAGAGTGGCGCTGGATTCTATTTCAGAGCTTTGTACGTCTTCTGAAGGGCCCCCTTTTTCTCACCAGTGGGGTGCCTCTGAGCCCAGGGTCAGCCTCGTGACACAGGTAGGGGTGGACCCTGCCCCGGCAGCAGGGCCGGAGCACAGGGTGGCGGAGGGCAGTCTGCTCCTCCCAGGTCCCTCTGCCGGGCGCCTCCAGAGTATGAGACGTCACATCTGGGGCGCCCTGGCACCTACCCCAAGTATTCCAGCCGGTGCCAAGTTTCTGGTCTCAGGGGAAATGACCTCAGAGCTTTGGATGTGGCTGGCAGGCTACCACCAGACTTCAAGTCCCCTGGCAGGCACCTGTCACCCGAGCTGAAGAGCCATCCTTTCCCCTGCCACAGACCTTCCTGAAGGGAGCAGAGGGTTCTGGGAAAGACAAAAAGCTTCAGGGCGAGGCGTCAAAATTCCAGAGCCCCTCTTTTGAGTGTTTGGATCCTGGAAGTCTGCAAGTGGCTGTCCTGTCATGACAGTGCAGTTTGGGTGAGCGGGAGAGGCCTGGAAGAGGCCCTCTCTTGCCTCAGGGACCAACCCCTCCACCCCGCGGGGGGAGAGACATGGAAATACGGGCTGCTCCTCAGGCCCAGCTCCATGCCCAGGGCCTGCAACCTCTCACCATCCCTGGCGACGACTGTGACTATTGTCAGGAAGTCTTTACTGTGAAGGGAACTCGGGCCAGAAGGGTTATTTGTGACCCGTCCACACACAGGGACCAAAGCCACCTGGATGTTTTGGGCAGAAGGAGCTGCACTCGGCGGTCAGTGTGCATGACGCCAAAAAGCCAGGGTCTGTCGGAAGTTCAAATTCCGGAACCCACCTCTTTCGGGTTGTGTGACGGTGACCAATACGTGGCCTCCCTGCGCCCGGAGGCAATAGTTATGTCCACCTCCGGGGATCGTCCTGGGGGCTAACGCCGGGCACAGCGCCTCGCCCACAGAGTGCACCATTCAGGTTCACGGGGTTCCTGGTAAGGTGACCAGATTTTAAAATTGGTAAAGCCGGACACCATTGACCGGGGGGGGGGGGGGGTGGGTGGGTGGGCGGGAGGGTTCTTGATAAAAAATTTGGTCTATATGGAGCAAAAAAAATTTTTTTTCATAGAATGAAAAAATAGTATTGTAATATATTTTATTAAATCGGGACTTTTTTAAAACGCCGCGGGACGCGGGACAAATTGTTAAAAGTCAAAAGCGGGACGTCTGGTCACCTTATTTGGGGCCACGAGTAGGTTCCGAGGGGCGTCCGCCCTGAGCTCAGTCATCCCAGCCCCTCTCCTCGTGTCTCCTGCGTCCGGCCACGGGTCTTTCGGATCTAATTAGCTCTATAATTTCGGTTGCTAAGCAATAGTGCCATTTTCCATATTGGCTAAGCATTATAAAATATGCGAGTACCAGACAGAGCCTGGCACAGGGCCAGGCCCCGGGGGCTGGCTTTCCACCCATTGTTCTATAATAGGGGAGGGTTTTTCCTTCTTTCTTCCTTCCTTCCTTCCTTCTTTCCTTCTTCCTTCTTTCCTCCCTCCCTCCCTCCCTCCCTCCCTTCCTCCCTTCTTCCCTTTCTCCCTCCCCCCCTCCTTCCCCTCCCCCCCCTTCACTCCTTCCCTCCTTCCTTCCTTCCTTTGCGTTTCCAAGTCGTGGGTCGCAAATGGTATCGTTTTCTATTTCCTCAGCAGCGTCTCATGAGCGGGAAGCGTCTCCTGCCCTGTTTGCTGGATCCTGGGCCGGGGGTTTCATTCCAGCGAACAAAGTTCTCAGGCCATGATAGGAAAGAAACACGACGCTGGGAGTCAGGAAAGCTGGGTTTCTCCCCCGTGTCCGTGGTAACGATGGACCCGGTGACGTGTTTCAGGCATTGGACTAGGAGCTCTATTCCCATGACCTCATTTCCTCCTCCCCACGCCGGCCGGGTCCCCTCGATTTGGAGTCTTTGGCTCAGTGGTTGGATCCAGTCGCTGTCCCTCATAAAGACATGGTGTGCTTTTCCCCTTAAAAGTTTCCAGGAAATAAAAATATTAATTGTCAACATCTGTCCCTTAAATAGGAGATTAAAAAACATTTTTTTTTATCTCCACTTTTGATGGGCTGCCTGTCCCCCGCCCCTGCTTCTGCTGCCTATAACGCCTCGGCACGTTGGTGTCCTCGACACACCACCTCGACATCCACAGTCCTGCGGGGGGTGGCCTTTCGGATGGAAGGCATGGAGGTGCTGTTTGTTGTCCAGGGCATCACCAAGATCAAAGTCCTCTCCTTCTTCCAGCAGCTTGACTTGGATGGTCAGCAGGGTCTCCTACTCCTGGGCCGGCGCTGCCCCTCCGCCAGGGTCTGGGCCGGCTCTGACTCCAGGTGCAGCAGGACTCTTCTGAGCTGTTCCAGCTTGCACGGCATAGCATGGCACAGTGCGTCTCCACCTCCCTCAGTCTGCCCTCCGAGAGGCCTGCAGATTCCTCATCAAGGCAAGTCCGTCTCCAAGGACTGGACTGTAGGTCTCGGCTCCGAGAGTGTCATCTCAGCGGTCTGCGAGGTGACCACTGGGGCACTCTCCTCAGTCTCCTGGGACCAGTCCTTGTCTAGCTCTTCCTGGTTCTGCCGAGCCAGCTCGTCCTGCTGGGCCCGGGTGCCTGCCGTGATCTTGCTGAGGTCCCGGGATCTGGGAGCACCGGGCTCCACGGTCAGCCCTGAGTTAGCAGTCCGGTTTTGTCGACCCCCTACTGCCTCTACGCCGGTCTTCCTCACGAAGGAGGAGAGCCTTGGTCTCTGTCCCCAGCTGTGGCCGAGTGATACTGGGGTCCTCAGTGATCTTTAGGAGCCCACTGATGTCACTCGGCACAGATGGGTGCTTGGCCAGCTCCGTCTCACACTTGACTCCGGACTCATCGGTGGCAGGATGGGCACTGTCCATCTGCAGCACGACACAAGCATCGTCCACAGACCTTGCAAAGATCTGAGCCCTCAGGTCCTCCATGGCCTTGAAGTAACGTCCCCCAGTCTCCGCCTGGGGCTCCTTCTCCAGGTGCGCCCAGATTTTGCTGTCCCGTCTCTGCTTATCAGCCGCCAGCTTCCTCACTCACCCTCTCCAGGTCGGAGGTCAGGAAGTCATGCAGACATTGCATAGTCTCCTTCCGCTCTAAATGCCCGCTATGCCCGCAGCCAGGCCCCCGGACCCCCAGGGGGCAGGGCGCTGGTGGCGTGGGTGAGGTACAGAGATCTGGGAGCCCGCCCCACCGGCGCCTGCGCAGTCTGTGATCCCGACAGCTAAAGACGCATCCATGCCTCTTCTGTCCTCCCCTGATTTGCAAGTGCCTGTGCACCGGCCAAGGGTGCTGGCTGGATATCGCGCTGCCCGCAGCAGGACCGGCGCTTACCTTCTCTTCCCCCCATTCGTTTTGTTTTGGGGTGTTTGTTGTAGAACAGGCTGTGAGGAAATAAAGTAGCAGGTTACAATGCCACTCTTATCTTGAAGATACCAGATCTGGGCTCCTTGGGTGACGAATAAAACACCTTTTTTTTTTCCCCCCTCAGAATCGAAAACGAGTGTTCCAACAGATCCGGTATGCGAACGTTCACAGCAGCGCTACACACAGTAGGGCAACAGTGGAAGCGACCCACGTGTCCCCCGCCAGGTGGGTGGGCGAACCCAATGTGGTCTATACATAAACAACGGAATATCAGCCAGCATAAGAAGACAAAGGGCGGATACATGTTACAAAGTGGATAAACCTTGAACACATTGTGTTAAGTCAAAAAGAAACTAAGGGGGGTCGGGGTGGCAGACACAAAGAGGCACATCCTGTGTGACCCCACTCACGTGAAATACCCAGAAGAGGTAGAGCTGTAGGGTCAGGGAGCAGATGAGTGGTAGCCAGGAGCTTGGGGGGAGGGGAGCAGGAAGTGACTACACAATGTGTATCGGGTTTCCGGGCCTGGCGATGAGAAGGTTCTGGAACCAGGTAGCAGTGAGGACCTCACAACACTGCGAGGGTACTAACAACAGTCACTAACAGTAAAACTGATGCTATGGGTATTTTTCCATAACTTTTGAAAACCAACTTTCATTTAAAACAAATCTTTTTTGAGAGACTTTTTGAGTACTATCTCAAATTAATATTTACGCTATATTCCTCCAAAAAGAACATTACCCAGCGATGCCCTGGCCGGGTAGGTGGGTTGGTTAGAACGTTGTCCCCGATATGCAGAGGTTGCCAGTTCGATCCCTGGTCAGAGCACAGACAGAGACGGATGGATCCCTGCCTCTCCAAAATCAATAAATTTTAAAAAGAGAGAGAACTGACCAGGCGGTGGCATAGTGGATAGAGCATTGGACTGGGATGCAGAAGACCCAGGTTCGAGACCCCGAGGTTGCGCAGGCCCATCTGGCTTGAGCAAAAGCTCACCAGCTTGGACCCAAGGTCGCTGGCTCCAGCAAGGGGTTGCTTGGTCTGCTGAAGGCCCGTGGTCAAGGCACATGTGAGAAAGCAATCAATGAACAACTAAGGTGTCGCAACGACAACGAAAAACTGATGATTGATGCTTCTCACCTCTCTCCGTTCCTGTCTGTCTGTCCCTATCTATCCCTCTCTCTCTGACTCTCTCTCTGTTCCTGTAAAAAAAAAGAGAGAGAGAGAAATTTATCTGATGAAGATGTTGGTTCTGTGGGTGTATGTGCATTTATCAAAACTCCTTGGATTGGCCTGACCTGTGGTGGCGCAGTGGATAAAGCGTTGACCTGAGGTTGCCAGTTCAAAACCCTGCACTGCTCTGGTCAAGGCACATATGGGAATTGATGCTTCCAGCTCCTCCCCCCTTTCTCTCTTTCTCTCTCTCTCTCTCTGTCTACTCTCTAAAGTGAATAAAATAAAAAGAAAAATTAAAAAAAAAAAACTCCTTGGATTGTACTTGCCATCTGTGTGCTTTACTGTATATAAATCTTGCCTTAATAAAAATGAGCCAATCAAGAGTAATAGAAGGCCCTGGATGGTTTGCTCAGTGGGTAGAGCATCAGGGCACACATGAGAAGCGACGATCTGCTTCTCTTTCCCTCCCTCTCCCCTTTCTCTCCCTCTTCTCCTCCCACAGCCAGTGGCTTGATTGGTCTGAGTGTCGGCCCTGGGCACTGAGGATAGCTTGGTTGACTTGAGCATTGGCCTCAGATGGGGTTGCCTGGTGAATCCCGATCAGGGCACATGCTGGAGTCTGTTTCTCTGTCTGTTCTCCTCTCAAAAATAAAATGGTAACAGAAAATACAATTATGCTACCTATAAACATAATCTGTGGCAATATGATATTGTGACATTTAGAGGATGGACCACACAGCTTCTGGGAACCCAAGCATTCATCTGTATCGCTGCGCAGAGCTCTAAGAGATGTCTCATAAAGTTATGTAAAGGACCGCTCACGTCTCCAAGGGGTCACACGTTGCTCAGCAGTCGGAAGGTCACACAGCACGTCCCTGTTGCTGATGTCACAGCAGTGGGGAGCTTGCTCCCTGAGCCTGGACATGATTTCAGGAGTTCTTTGGCGGGAAGGCAGTAACCGCTTGCAGATAACATGCTTACTGCTGTTACATGGTTAGCTTATCCATTGCTATGTTCCTCCGCCACCTTGCCTGCTACAATAACTCTTGATACTGTATCTGACAAATGCATCGGTGAAAGATTTTCTTCATGTTTGAATTAACTGCATCCGGTGAGACTGTTCTCAAACTGATGCGGATGTTTAACAACATTCACCAAATGTTTACTGAACATAAAGTACAGGGGAATATACTATTAGCACTCGACTCGGGACTGCTCTCCTCATTTCCCGTTAACTAGATTCCCGAGTTATTTATATCCTTGATGAAGACTGTGATCACTAGCAGTTCCCAAGGAACTGGGTCAGTTTTAGTGCTTCGCTCCTTCGGCTTTTTCTTTCATACCAGATAGAAATGGGGTTATATGAACAATCCTTTAAAATGGCCTAAGTCGCCCTGGCTGGGTAGCTCAGTTGGTTAGGGCATTGTCCCCGAAATGCCAAGGTTGCGGCTTCATACCCGGTCAGGGCACAGACGGGAAGCAACGAATGAATGCATAACTAAATAGAACAACAAATAGATGTTTCTCTCTCTCTCTCTCCATCTCTTTCTCTAGCGTCAATCAATTTAAAAAAAATTTAAAAAAGGATATATTTAAAATGCCCTAAGTCAAACAGTACCAACTTCAGGAAAACAAAAGAGCTGTTAAACAAAACAAAACAAAACAAAAAAACCCACACACAAAAAACACACACATAATTTAAAAAACATTTTTGGCTCTGCAGTGAATATTTATATTGTCAAAATAGAAATCCTGTTTCTTAAATTTAAACTTTTACGATCTCCAGTTAGGCGACACGCAGGTATATAACTTTGATTACAGGACAGAAAATAAATCCTGTTAACTTGGTCAACGTCCACGTACAATTTCAAATGACAGAAGGTGAAAGACAGAAGGGAGAGGAAGAATTCAAAATGAGGGGGCTAATTTCATCTCGTCAAGAGGGGGGCCGAAAGACACGGCATAATTAATGGAACCGGGAGGGAAGGTGTGGGTGTGGAACCGCAAGCACCTGGGCAAACACACCACCTGACCAACATCCCCTCCCCTCTGTCTCCTAGCAACAGAAACCCAGTTTGTTCAGGGCATCCACATGCGGGCACCAGAGGCCATGGACCGTTCATCAACTGATGGTTCAACCCTTTGGATGAGATCATAACTTTTTACATTTTTTTAATTTTTATTTATTCATTTTAGAGAGGAGACACAGAGTGAGAGAGAGAGAGAGAGAGAGAAAGGGGGGAGGAGCTGGAAGCATCAACTCCCATATGTGCCTTGACCAGACCAGTGCAGGGTTTTGAACTGGCAACCTCAGCGTTCCAGGTCGACACTTTATCCACTGCGCCACCACAGGTCAGGCCGAGATCATAACTTTTGATCCTGTCTATAACAGTTGGGTGGGCAGAGTTTCTCAATGGTGACACTACTGATATTTTGGACTGGCTAATGCTCTGTTGTGTGTGTTGTGGGGGGGAAGGGGGGGCTGTCCTGTGCCTCTCCCCACTGGGTGGATGTCAGAAATACCCTTCCAACTCCATGACATTAAAAACCACTTGAAAAGGATCCGCCAATACATTTCTTGGCGGGGTTGAAAGTGATTTCTTCTTAGGAGCAGCAGCAGGACCTGGAGGGCCGAGATACTGTTGCTTTTTATTACGGTCCTTACGGTCCTCTGTATATCCCTTGGTTAAAAAAAAAAAAAAAAATGTGGCCATATTGCTTCAGTAAAATTGTAAAAGAAAATTTAAAGGAAGAAAAAGTGACGTAAGAACATTTCTTTGGATGAGGGAGCAACTCTAGTGAGGACGGACACTCTGCCTGCCGGTCCTGTCCTGCCGGTCTCTGCCATGGCGAGCCGAGTCGGACTCCGAAAACCAGCCTTGTGGTCAGACAGTGTCTCAGAAACTTAAAAAGCACACTCTTACTTGAAATCACACCCTGTGCCCTGGACAAGCCCAACGTTCTTCCTAAAGGAGAAGTGAGGACTGCCCTAACCCCACATCAGTTCCAAATGCCTTTCAGAGCTTTGCAGCAGAGATAAGACAGCGTGTCGTACAGCGGTGACCTGACACATCCACTCTGACCTCCAGCCCTGTGCGGTGACCTGTCGCATCCACTCTGACCTCCATCCCGAGCCACTGGGCCGGTGGACACGGTCATTACAGACAGGACTCCGCAGACACCAAAGCGGACGCTTGTGTTCCCAACGGGACAAGCGACTTCTTGGGAAAATGCGCTTTCTCCCCACAAATGACTGTCAACAGACCTACAATTCCAGACATGCGACCAACCGGTTGCAGGATGAAGCCACAGTCCCAGCTCCTCACAAGATGCCCCTCCAACCAAGAAGCGAAACCATGTTATTTTGCCCTGGCTGCTTCATGCTTACCACAGAAGCAAAGCTCCGGCCTCTGACCCAGCCAAGGACTCCCACCAAGTCCATGGGCGGTTCTGGTTACCGTATTTCCCCATGTATAAGACACGTCCTTTTTCAAAAAATTTGGGGTCTGAGAACTGGGTGCGTCCTATACAGTGGTTGTAGATGTTTTTTAATTTGCATTTCCCGCTTTTTCGCGCTGATAAGGAGTTGTATGAATTTTAGGATGAATAAAGCTTGAGTTCAATAATTTTATGCAATACATTTTATTTTCAAATTTCAGGTCCCAAAATTAAGGTGTCTTATACATGGGGAAATATGGTAGTTCTGCAGGCCCAGCAAGGTCCTGTCTTCAACCTGCTTTTTTATGTGACAATCTCACCATTTCTCTCTACTTTCTTTCGTGTGTGTGTGTGTGTGTGTGTGTGCGTGTGTGTGTGTGCGTGTGTGTGTGCGTGTGTGTGTGTGCGTGTGTGTGTGTGTGTGTGTGTGTGGCAGAGACTGAGAGATACAGATAGAGAGACAGACAGACAGGAAGGGAGAGAGATGAGAAGCATCAATTCTTTGTTGCAGCACCTCAGTTGTTCATTGATTGCTCTCTCATAGGTGCCTTGATGGGGGGCCCCAGCAGAGCCAGTGACCCCTTGCTCAAGCCAGCGAGCTTGGGCTCAAGCTGGTGAGCCTTGCTTAAGCCAGATGAGCCCGCGCTCAAGCTGGTGATGTTGGGATCTTGAACCTGGGTCCTCTGTGTCCCAGTCCGACGTTCTATCCACTGCACCACCGCCTGGTCAGGCTCCCTCTGCTTTCTTAAAGCATCCTCACATTCCGGTGCCTTTGCATCCCCCTGCCAGGTGCCCACACGGGGGAAGTTTGATACGTCCGTGTTATTACGGAGGACAGACAGGACCGGATGCTTCCAAGGGCCATCGACGCTTGGCTCCCTAGCGTGAGCCCCAAAGCTAACCCTTCCTCCCTGCCATCTCGTCTTGCTGACCTCACTGGATTCTGAGGTCCCATCGGGGTGTTATTGTCACCAAGCCCCACAATAAGTGGGCCCCACGGGGAGGATTCTGACTCCCTCCAGTTGTTCCCACCAGACAAGGCTCCCCGAGGATGTCACAGCTCCCGGTGGGGAAGACCGGCCTGGGCCTGCGGAGATGCGGTGGCCATGGCTGGTGACCTGGAGGGCCGCGGCTCCCACCAAGAGGGGGCACCCCCCCCCCGGGCGACAGGATGGATGCCAACAGCGCCAGGCTCAGCCCCTGCAAGCGCCATAACATGTGAGGAAGACTGTGTCTCCCCAATGGCGCCGAGTCGCAGGACCCAAACCCTCTGGCCTGGCTTACGTCGATCACAGGGTCAGGCGGGCAGGTTCCAATTGGCCCTGAGTGGGCCTGCCCCCCCTGCCGCCCCTGCCTGGATCTCACGCACTAATCTGGGGGACAGAAGCCAGGTGTTGGAGTTCTCCACGTCTGGGTGACGGATGGCAGGCAGACAAGAACTTTTCTCTACAGACGCTGCTGGAGGGACAGACACGGCGACCAAAAGAAGAAAAGATGAGGACAAACTCCAAAAAAAAAAGTCCCTCAGAATCCTTAGACGGGGGTGTCCTTGGTACCCATTTCTATGTCCCGTTGTGTCGCGTGCTCCTTTTAACTTAATGATTGAGCACCTAGTGTAGCCCATGCTCTAAGCTCAGCAGGAAGGTCTGCCGTGACACTCGGGACAAAAAGTAAGGACACTGGGAAAAGTCTCAACGTCAGTGACTGAACCGCCCCAGGAAGATGTCATTTCTGGACCCCACTCTCGGGCCTGAGGCCCGCTCACCACCCCACCCCACACAGCACATCCAAAAACTGTCCTCCCGCGGAAGAGGTCAAGACAGACCGGGCCTGTGTCCCTCACCCCCTCTCCCGTCTTTGTGTGGGAAGCCCCTCAACCTGGGGTCCCTCCCTCCTGCTCCCCTCAGGTGTTGGCTGTGCCTGGTTTAAGGTGGGACCTCTCGGGGGTCACTTACCCGTCAAGCACAGGGCCCAGGGAGACTGGATGGTGCGACTTCAGGAGGTTGAGAAGCAGTGGAGGAAATCCTATCATCTGAGGTCAGGCAGACCTGGTTGTCCCTCCTAGGGACACTCAAGTGTGTGTGGCTTTGGGCAAACTACTCACTCTCACCGAGCCTCCGTGTATTTGGGGGGGATTTCATTTAAAAGAATGACTGCATTTCGAATACCCACCTGGGAGTCTGGTTTAAGTTAGGCACCCAGCAGACATGTTTCGTTACCATTAATAAATACGATTTATTTACAGGGGCGTGCCCGGGGGTCCGGGAGCTGTGCTGCTGGCTGACTTCTGCCGGGCCCCTGCCCCTGGCGGACGGAGAGGGTTAGATGAGGTATAATCTGCGCGCTCTGAGAGCCTGGGGACCCCAAGTGAGGGTGTGACGGACGTCCGATGCCAGAGGCCGGTGTGCCTGCGTGCACGCAGGTGTGTGTCTTGCGTGTGTGCTTGGAGGGGAGCATGAGACTGTGTGTGTCCCTTTGCACTAGGGGGAGATGTGACCTGCAAAGCCCCAACCCCATGCAGGCGGACTCTTGCAGCTCCCTGCCAGCGTGTCCCTGGCGGTGTCACTTCTGCATTGGGGAACCCTGAGCCACAAGCAGGGGGACTAGGCTGCAGGGAATAGAGGGTTGGGTTGCTAGCCGGTCACCCCCTCTTCTTTCTCGGGCTGCCTGAAGGCCCAGGGGGAGTCCTCAGCAACTCTATCTCCGTGGAAAAGGGACCAGCAGGCTCTGGCCCTCCTGCAGGGTGCTGGCTGGTTCCCCAGCTAAATTGGATCCGGCTGTCGCCCGGGAATCTGATATCAGCGAATGTGTTCCTGGGGCAGCCAGTCCTTCCTACTGCGGGGAGCCTCAGGCCCGAGCGGCGGCCGGATGTAGGTTTGGGAGGAGTCCTAGACCTGTGGGATCCCAGGAGAGCAGTTTTGGGGGGCCGTGAAGAGGACGCTGTTAGTCTCAGAGCTCGGGAAGGGCAGGAGCGGGGAGTATGCTTTCAAGATGTCTCCAGCCTGGCTGGGCAGTCCAGTTGGTTAGAACATCAACCCGATGGGCCAAGGTTGTGGGTTCGATCCTCAGTCAGGGCACACACAAAAGACTCAAACTGAGTGCATAAATAAACGGAACAGATTGATGTTTCTCTCTCTCCCTCTGTCTCTTTCTCTCTCTTCCTCTTTCTGTAAAATCAATAAAAATAAACAAAAATAACAACTTCTCTAGCGATGGAACGGAAGAGGGTGGGACAGGCTGGGGAGAACAGCGGGGTTGAGCAAAGCCCACCAGGGCGGGAGAGGCCAGAGCCCAGAATTCTCTAGGAAGACGGCAAAGGGCTGACGGGGAAAGAGAGTTGAGGCAGAGCCAAAGGAACCATGTTTATTTCTTCCTGCGGCAGCACAGAATGATCTTACGGTGCTGACTGTCTGCTTGTCTTTCTTCCCCACCGGAGGGTAAGTCCCATCGAGGCAATGCGCCCGCCCCCCCTCCCCCCCAATCTTCATTGCTGTCCCCTTTACACATGCCCGGGGGTTGGTGCTTGAATGAATGAGGGAGGGAGGGACAGGTGTGTATGGTTTCCTAGGGCTGACTGAAGCACCCGGGCTCTGGTGCCAGCGAGGGGCCACTGTCAAGGTTCTTTCTGTTCCCTGTCCTCCTGTTAGCATCTGGCCGCGGGCACCAGCTCTATGTGGGCGGCCCTGCAGGGAGCTGGACAGGACGCCAACCACAGGGGCCCCAAGTGTGGGAAGGCTCTGCCCACCCATACCTTCCCTGTGGAATGCCACCTGACTGGGCTGCGTTCAAGGTGCCCCTCAGGCCACACCCCCGGGCCCCAGCACCGACCTTGTCCCCAGGCTGGCCCTGGGTGGATGAGGACACTCAGCTCTGGGTCAGGGCCCATCAGAAATGACGAGCTGGGCCTCTGTGAGACGGTTTCTTCATTCGCACAGGTGAGAACAGTGGTCATTAGTCACGGGGGAGGGGGAACAGTGGGCAGTGGAGGAAGACTGGGATGGAGCCAGGACAGGTCTGGGTTCAAATCTCCCACTTCTTGACTTCTCAGCCTTGTGACTGGGCAAGTCACCCAACCTCAGCAAGCCCGTGTCTCACCTGCGAAACGGGCGTGACATAGGCCCTGCAGGGCCACGAACATCACATTCCTCAGTGCTTGCCCCCGTGGCCGTTTTCCTGGGGACCCCATGAAGATTGGGGAGTCTGGGCTTCTCTGTGGCTGCTCTGAGAGCCTGTCCCCTTGGCTTTCACGTCACCGTCCCTGATGACTGCTCTAGCCACCGCTGCCAACCGCCAGCCAGCATGCAGGAGGACACGAGGACCACACTTCCCCGTGAAGGTGCCTCTTGGAAGCTGCACGTCCCACATCCACGAGTCGCCTCAGCAAACCTGCCAGGGGAACGGGCACATGTCTGTCCCTGGGGGTCGTTCCCAGGAAAGCGGTGTCTGCCACAGCCCACAGCCCCTATTTATTGAGTGGAGACATGATCTCATTTGATACCACAGCCCTTTGAGGGAGGTTTATTTTCCCACATTTCAGAGTCCTGGGGCATCCCGGATATTGTTGTGCCTGTCTGTGCAGTGAGTCTCTGGGTTCCTTCTGCTCTGTCTGTGTTCTCACACCTCTGAAGTCCCACACTAGAAGAGCCAGAACGTTCTAGTTCCCAGCACAGGGCTCCACCCAGGGGATGCAGAGCATGCTGGGAGGGGGCTGGTTCTCGGGGGCCGAATCCCCTGGTGGCCAGCTCCAGTGCTGGCTGGAGCACGTACTCCCCATTTCGGGGCGCATCCGGCTGCCCAGCCTCAGTTCCCTCAGTTCCTAAGGCTAGCTCCGTGTGGGCCTGGTTCCTACCCCTGTCACCGAAGGCTCTGACCACCCAGACAGGACCTGCTCCCGACACTGTCCTCGTCCCTGTCCCCCAGGCTCCCACCAGCCTCCCTCCTGCTTAGTCTCCTAACAGCCGACGAGGGTCCTGACTTCCCCGCCAGCGTGGTGGCCCCTGTCCTTGGGTTGGAGGGGTGGTTTCCGCCTCCTGCCCAGAGGCAGTGCAGGAGTCAGGGGCTGCTGGGAACACGGAGTTTTCTGGGTGTCTGGTCCCGACAAGCTCACCTTCCCCCCTGGGCCTGCCCGCTGTCTCTGTCTGCTTTCAGCATGAGCTGCAGATTCCCGCCAGCCCGATGCACCCACCAAAGCAGCGCGCCCTGCATAATCCACAAGGAACTTGGCCTCCAGGTGCAAGAGTCCTTGTGGCCATCTCCCTGGAACCAGAGGAGCAGGGCTTCCTGCGGCCGCTCCCTACACACTCACACCCCTCTGCTGGGTGAGGGGCGCCCTCGCGGCCCGTCAGCCACTTGCCCACTCACTAAGTTCTTGCTGAGTATCTACTGTGTGCCACGTGGTGCTACGTGTCAGGAATGCAGTTATGAAAGAAGAAGTCCTGTGGCCCAGACCAGAGGGGAAGCTGGGCGTTATAAATAGCCATCCCGGGAAGCGCTCGATGACAGCGGGCCCCCACGCGCCCCGTGCACTCCGTCTCTGCCGCGGGGACTTCCCGAAGGCCTGTGTGTGCCGGGCTGTTCCGTGACTGTGTGTCAGGCAGCGTGAGGAGCTGTGGGCTGGGCTCAGGGGAACGTGGAGGAGCCACAGCCAGACCCCATGACTGGGCCACCCCGTAGCTGTGAGCATGGCCTGGTGACAGACAGCAGAGAGGCTGCCCTGTGAGAACGGTCACACCCCACTGGCTGTCCCTGGTGGGTGGCCAAGCCCTTTGGCTCAAGGTGGGACAAGCCCGGGAGCATCTTATGGGTCACAGCTCCCCATGGGGTCAGGCTCTGCTCCTGGTCTATCCCCCCTTCCTCCCGCTCCTTCTCCTGAGAGCCCCCTTCCGCAAGCCTCTTCCTCACACACACCTGTCCGAGGCCCCTGCTCTTGGGTTCTCTTGGCCTCACCTAGTTCCTGGGCTGCTGGCCCCTGGCTCCTGAGCACCCCAGCTGTCAACCCCTCATTGTCCGTATGTCACCTCCCTGGGGCCACGTCAGTGCTGGAGCAAGTCTGGCACTCAGCCTAGACACAAGCAGCCGAGGTCGGGGCTGGGTGGCTCTGGCTGTGGGCGGGGCCCAGCTGTGACATCAGAAGGTTGTTGTGTTGAACCGCCAGCCCACTGGTGTGCAGTGTTCCCCACAGCGCTGGGCATGTGGTGGGTGCTCAGTAAATTCAGGCAGGACCAGCTGCCGGGGGCTGGTATGCTGGGAGGGTGCAGACGGTTACCTGGGAGACTTCCTGGAAGAGGGGGCTTGGAGTTCACAGCACTCTTACCTCCACAGGTCTGTCCGTCTCATGGCTGGCCAAGCCAGTGGCAGGCTGGAGACTTACGTTATGTCTCCCGTACTGAGATGGTGACACCCAGGAAGGGGAAGGGCCCAACCTGAGGGATCCCCAGCAGGGCTGAGACAGGACTGGGATGTCCTTGACCTGAGAAGATACAGGCAGTGGGAGGCAAGGGGGGGGGGGACTTCCTCCTCTCCTAGAGCTGCAACAGCAAGCACAGGGGACAGGCTGTCAGGAGCGCCCTCAGGTTTCCAAACTGGGAATGAGCAAAGGTCCCCCCTCCCCTCTAAGGGGGGACGAGGCGGCAGGGGCCCGGGGGCCTGCGGCCCTGAGAGGCGCTGGTCTGGTGAGCACAGCAGTGTCTATGGCCCCTTGGCCCTCTCCTTCCTGCGGCCTTTTTTTGGTGGCTGAAACCTTAGACTGATCCCGGAGCCAGACAGGCGGGCAGACAAGTGCATTCTTTTCGGGGCGCGCGGGAGGGGGGGGCTGCTTTGCTCCTTGCTCCCAGAGGGGGAGGGCAGGGCCTGCCGCCTGACCCCAGACTGGGTTTCAGGCTGTGTGGCCCACAGGGCTGGCTCCTGGGGGACGTGGGGGGCGGGAGGGGGCACGCTGGGAGGGGGCTGGTTGTTGGAGCCCAAAGCCGCTGGCTGGAGCTCGGCTGCCCAGCCTCAGTCCCCCCAGGGAGCGCCACTGACCACAGAACCACAGGTGCCAGGGGCCTGACACTTGAGCTGTGAAAATGGCTGCTTTTGGTTTTCAAAACCATCTCAGGTCTTTTACTGAATCGGATTCCCAGCGAAAGGGCAGGCCCGGGGGGCGCGCACAGCTCGCTGTGGACAGAGCACCGCGCTGCTGGCTACCTTCTCTCCTTACCAGTGTGCCTCCCGCCCCAGGGCAGGGCTGGACGGGCCCCTGACAGTGCAGGAAAGGGGGGCGGGGGAGCAGCTCCCTTCCCCAGCTTCCCTCTGCCTGCAGGCTGACAGCCCTGACCTGGGTCGCGGGCCTTGGTTCTGCTCACTGGGTGGGAGTAAGGGGTCATCCTGGGCACCATCCAGGCTGCCAGGTAACTGGTGGGGAGTGCCTCTTGGGGAGGTGGCCTGGGCTTTGGAAGTCCAGTCCCGAGTCCTGGACACGCAGGCTGTGTGAACTGCCGTCCACTGGACCCACAGCTCAGTTCCTCTCTGCCCTGGGCCCGGAGGCGGCCGAGGACTCGGGAGCGCAGAGTTGCCTGGTCAGCTCTCCCAGGTCCGGTCCACATGCTCGTCTGCCTGGACTCCGGGCCCTGTGGAGGCCCCCCGGAAGTCAGCAGGGACAGAGGACCGTGTCCAGAAACTGGAGGAAGAGGTGGCTGAGCACTGGAAGACGAGGTTTCTGACCTCTGGTTGGGAGCGACATCGGATGACCTGTGACATCACAGGAGTGTCCACAGGGCTGCTGACCAGAGCCGCAGCAGGCAGGAACCGTTCCAGGTGTGAACATACCTGTCCTCCACAACACTCTGGGGCGGAAAGGACCACTCCGTTCCGTCTCACAAGGGAGGACACAGAAGGGCCAAATGCAGGTGGACAGGCCCGGTCTCACTGGGCCGGGAGCTGAGCTGAGCAACTCACATTGGGGACGGGAGGAAGTCCTGGAGACTGGGCCTCGGGAGGAGGCACAGTGCCAGGAGCTGGCCTGCCGGAGGGCGCAGGGCAGCCCTGCTCAGGGCTGCGGGGCTGTCACCCCTTTCTGCCCTGCCTGACGTGTCTGCACACGTCCTCAGGGTCTCGGCACAGACACAAGACCCCCTCTGCCCAGTCAAGGGCCATGACACACATTTTACTCGACTTCTGATTTTTGGGGATGCAAAGCCGACGTGAACCCGCTTGAGAGAAAGGGAAGCTTGAGAGAAAGGGTAATGTGGCACCCAGAAGGCTGGGGTTGGATCAGGTTTCCATGACAACAGGGACCTGACCGTGACTGTCTCGGGGTCAGCCTGTCCCTCACACCAGCTGCCGGGCGGGTGGAGGAGCCGGGCTCCCACCACTTGTGGGTGGGGTCACAGCCCACGGCGTGGCTCAGCCTACCAAGTGCCCATCGTCCCCGGACCTACCGGGCTGTGCTGGAGCCTTGCAGAGGGCAAGGGCGGGGCCGGGCAAGCCGCCCAGACCTGTGCCCAGTCTCCCCGGCTGATGGGAGGCTGCAGTGAAGAAGGCACGGCTCTCCGGTTCCATTGAGCAGACGTTTATTGAGCACCTGAGTGCAAGGCACTGTGCTAGGTGCCGTGGGAGTACAGAGGGTGAACAGAGGTCCCTGCCCGCGAGGAGCTCACAGTCTAGAGAGGGAGGGAAGACACAGTACACGATCAGCTGCAGTGGCGCCGGCCTGAGCGGCCGAGCCGGAAGCAACACAGTGCGCGGGGTCGCCAAATGCCACGGGCTGCTCCGCCGACAGCCCCAGGCAAGGGCACGGAGCGGGCGCCAGGCCGGTGAGGGGAGGCCATCTGGGGGCAGGGGCACTACTAGCAGAGAGGGGCACGCAGAGGCAGGAGCCCACAGGTAACCAAGCAAAGGTGCCCGGTGGCAGCGAGCATGGGTGGGTCTGTACAGACTGGGTAGCAAGTGTGACTGCAGGTGGACAGCCACGGGGACCAAGCTCAGGGCGTGTGACTTCAGTGCTTTGGCCTTGAGCCTCTGAAGACCACGGATGAGGAAGGGGCATTTCTGGAAGAGAAATCAGGCAACACTGTGGAGCCTGGGGGCTGGGTGAGCATGATCTTGGGCAAATAGCAAGGAAGGGGCGGCAGTGGATAAGGGGACCTTGTGGGGGGAACAGAGACAGGGAGGCAGGTGCCCGCTGGGTCTGGGGGAGAGTGAGGACCTCCCAGGGCTCCAGGCAGAGCTAGAAATGCACACCTGAAGGGCAGAGGGGACAGATGGAGTTAGGGAAGAGTGGTCACTCTTTAGGGTGACAATGGTTAAGTTTCTCAAAATGTGGTCCACGGACCAAATGCGTGAGAGCCGACTGGGGGAGGCTGCAGACAGACACCTCTGGGGACGGTGCCCAGGAATCCACATTTTCAGTGAGAGCCACCCTCCCCACCAGGATGCCCACAGCTGGTCTGACAACCATCAAGAAGAGGAAGGTGTGAAGGGCTGGCCTTCAGGTAAAAGGGGGTAAAGGAATGAAGAGCAGTGAGGAGTGAAGGTCATTTCAGATCCTGGGTCAGCCACTGAGCGTGGACACCGAGGACTGGGCAAAGGTGACCCTCCGGCAAGGAGGTGGTGTGAATGACTTCTACACTGACTCCCACCAGGTGGGGCGGAGGCCGAGGCTGCAGCCAGCAAAGTCAGAACGAGGAGGTGAGGGAAAGCAGCCAAGAACAAAGATGATTCTTAGATGAAATGAGGTTACTTAACCCAACCGCTCTGAAAAAGGAGGTAGATGAAGACACGGGTGGTCAGAGGAACTGCACAGACCGGTCAGGAGGGAGGAGACGCAGGAAGGGGGACGGGTGAGGCCGCGGAGAGCTGGGGAAAATGCCCAAGGTGGCCACATCCCTGGACCTCAAGGGTGAGGGAGGCAGGCAGGGCGCCGGGCTGGGGCTGAGGGTGCTAAGAGCACCCTGGACAGCACGGGTTTCCAGGTGCAGCTCCGATCCACAGGGCCCAGCAGGTCAGACCTCTCCTCTCACTGATACCAAAGGGTGTGTTGGCCACGTCCCTGGCAACACAGTCTAGCCTGCCAGACAACGCCAACCAGTCACGCTGGCTGGCCGAGATGCCTTCTCACTACCTTCCTAGCCGACAGACTCCAGGGTCTCGAACACAGGCCACTAGGCACAAAGGGAAAGAGCCTGGGGCCCGGGGCAGGATGTGGGCTCAGGTTCCAACAAGCAACACCGCTGACTCGTCCTCGGACCCGGCCGACCTCTGAGTAGCAGGCAGCAGTCTTCTAGACGGTGGCGTCCAGGGCCCGGCCCTTCTTCCCAGCAAGGCCAGGCCCTGCAGGACACAGGGCCACTGCGCACGGTGGCCTGAAGGACGTCCACCGTGGCAGGCAGGCAGGCCACCGAGAAACGTCTGTGGCACCAGCACTGAGCCCACTATTAAGAGGAGCCTAAGAGCAGGTAATGACTGCTTTTAAGGGTTTGAAAATAGAGGCTTTAAATATTAAATTTCACTCAACTGGCTGGGTTTCA
Organism: Rhynchonycteris naso; assembly: GCA_037038555.1. NCBI lineage: Eukaryota > Metazoa > Chordata > Mammalia > Chiroptera > Emballonuridae > Rhynchonycteris > Rhynchonycteris naso. The sequence goes on from CM073001.1 coordinate 3,558,454, forward strand.
GAAAGGCCTGTGAAGCACCTTTCCCTTTATACTTCATCAAGAGGATTACTGCTCGTCTCTGCCTCCCACCGAGTCTCCCGCACTGCTCCTTTCCACACCGAGAGGACGGGGGGCACTCACAAACGGCACCTGACTCACAGGTCAGGGACCAGAGCCCAGCCAGCTCCCCTGGCACCAGGGGGGTCCCCACTGCGCCGCAGGAGCACCTGTGGCTAAGCCCTGGCAACCAGACCACGCTGCGGGGCCCTGCTCTGAGACAGAAGGGAAACACTGCATTGGCAAGGCTGCAGACCCAATGTGACCCCGAGGGTCGGAGTCCCAGCAAGACCTCCCTAGACCTCACACACCGGCTGTGCTTTTTAAAGACTGCGGGTTCTTCTGTCGAGGCACAGGGCTGTGCCTGAAGTCACGCACCTCGGAGGCGTCCAAGAGGAAAGGTGACGGAAGTACAAGTCTAGCTGCCTGGAGGGGGCACCTGGGGAGCCACCCAGCTCTGCGCCTGGCCAACAAAGTCCCCTAACAGGGGGAGCCGGAGGGGGGGCACTAGTCCTCAGCAGTGGTTTCTGGGGTCGGGAGAGAGAGATCCGCAGGGTGGAAGTGGAACTGACTGGGAGAGGCCAGGTATAAAATGCAAAGCCCTTTGAAGGTCCGGAGAACAATGAAGATGTTAAGAATTAAATGCCCAGGAAAAGAACTCACCGACACAGACCTGGGCAACACTGAACACACAATACTAAGATAACTCCGAGAAAGTCTCGCGGGAAGGCAGCTGGGGAGGACACTAGAGACAAACACAGGAAAAATAAATACGGGGCCCTGGGCCCCCACGGAAGCTACTAATGCTATTTATTGGCTTGGGTCGTTTTGAAAATAGAAACCTATTTTTTGGCAAAGCTGCACAAAGTTCACGTGGGTGTCTCCCATGGTTGGGGACACAGAATGACTACAATGATGGGGCTGTTCCCTAACCCTCCCATTGTCATTTGCAGAGGTTAAGATGTGACTTCCAGAGTCCAGCCAGCGATGGTGAGGCCTCGACCTGGTGAGAGTGCCAGAGCACTGGACGAGGAGTCTGGTCCCAAGGGTCCCTGCAGAGCTGGGCACCAGGGTGGGCGTGTCCAGCCGCTGTGCAGAGGCTCCGCCCCCTCCTGCAGGTGGGAGGGGAGAAGGGTTGGGCTGGGAGCTCTGCCCTGTGGCTCATGGTACCCTGGTGTTAATAAGGGCCAGGCACAAGGTGCCATCTAGTGGCACTCTGGCCATTCTCACATGGCTGGGATCAAAGAGCAGAACCATCTCCTACCAACTAATTCCAGGGGGGAGGAGGGGGAAGGGCAGAGGAGGCAGGGAGGGGCACACACTTCATGTTAGTGGACGTGACATAGTCATCTCAAGAAAATATACTTTAGGAGGTCCTGCTTTCCCTAAGAAAGCAGCTCTCTCTTTTTTTTTATTTAGAAAGGCTAATCATATCTATTTGTCAATATTTTCAGCTTTAAGGAAAATAGTTTAAAAAACATAAAAATGTCAATACACTCAAGAGTAACTGCTATTAAACAGTTCTGAACAGGCAGAAAATGTAGACTTTCCTTTTACAGAAAATGTTAAATCTGTAATAGCAGCATAATTTATATATAGAAAAGACTGGCTTTTAAAACCCAGGGTTTTTTTTTTCTTTCTTTTTTTTTCTACACAAAACATTGTTTCTCTTCTGTACAGGACAACTGCATCTCCACCGGAGACCGGAGACCGCTGCTTCACATTCCGCCCCGCCGCCCGCGGACGCCACGCCCCGCGCCCGGGCCGCGCGCTCAGTCCAGCACCATGGCGGAGAGCGCGTTCAGGTCTTTCATGTACGGGTGAGCCCCCAGGATCTGGTCGATCTTCAGCCGCTGCTCTGAGTCTGGGAAGATCTTCAGCAGCGCCTCGCGCAGCTCGCTGGTCTCCGCCGAGGACCGCTGCGCTGGCATGGGCACGCTCTGCGGGAGGCCAGGAAGGCCCGGCACCAGCGGGAAGCGGGGCTGCGGGGGGAGCCAGTGGCTGGGTGCGGGGCCCTGACCCCGGGCCGGAGGCTGGTGGCCGGTGCTGGCTGCCTGGGCACCAGGGCCTCGGAAGTTGGGGTCAAACATGCCCACGTTTGGCAGTGCCGTGAGGAAGGGCTGCATGTCTCTGCAAACGGAAATGAGTCCTGGTGAGCTGGGCTATGAGATAAACCAGAGACCTTCCAGTTACCTGCTGCTGACCCCAAGGCTCAAATGCGGCCCCTGGCTCCCAGCGCAGGGCACAGGGCCACGGTGTGGGCGGGGATGTCCCACACCATCTCCTGATGGGTCGTGACAGAAATGATGTCATCCCACCAGCTGGTCTGCCACTGCGAGGACTGACCCCACCCAGTGGCCTGGCTCTCTACCAAGGGGGAACACTCAGCAGGTGCGGAGCCCAGAGCCCTCTGCTGGAGGGTTGATGCAGTGTGGTGCCCCAGTGGACAGGCCTCAGAGACAGGGCTCCCTCATCAGTTCCTGCCCTCTCCCTGCAGCCTGGGGGCGGTGCTGGCACCCCCACTTCACATGCACATGGCTGTGTATTTCATCTCACCAATCAGCTAACACCCTGTGAAGAGCCACCAGGTGAGCAGGTGAGACTGACCCGGCCACCAGGCTGCTCGGGCTGCCGGAGGAGCCGGAGGACTCTGCTTTCATTCAGTCTGACCCAGGGACCGAGCACACAAGGCCTCGGGTCTCAAGGCCTGGCATAAGCTTCAACTTAAGATGTTTTGAAGAAAACAAGGTGTTCTGATGCCTGGCAGGTGTTGAAAATGGCTGCTGCCCGCCTGGCACCGGGTGAGGAGGACCTTTGGGTACTAAACCCTCGTCTGTGCAAGAAAACCCAAGGGCTCTGCAGAGAAATGATCCCCAACACCAGGCAGGTGAATCAGAAGCGGCCTCTGTGGGAAGCAACCCCCCAAACCCAAACCCAAGCTAAGGACCCCCAAGGATCTCCTTAAGAACGGAGACGATTCACTGAACCGTCTGCTTGCCTCACACAGTTGGGAACTGTGTGTCGCCCCCCCCACCCCCCAGTGCAGACCGCAGCGTCCCCGCCAGGGTCTGCGGGGAAACGCAGATGGGGCCTGAGTTCTACAGGAGAGAAGGCTGTAGCTGGGTTACAGGGTCTGCCAGGCAGGCACACAGAATACTGTAGGTAGCAATGTTTACCACCTGAGAATTCTGGAAACAGAAACAACACTAGCAACGAGTCATTAAAAAACAAAACAAAAACATACAAAACCCTAAACTGCAACCCAGAGACCTACAGCATCACATCAATGTCCGATGTGCAGGAACACAGAACACCAGCTCCTCCACAGAGGAGCAAGAGCAGCATGTAAGGAAATGCACACACGTACGCAAGGCAAACAACCTTGGAAGTGAGTAAGAAAAGATACCCCTGTGCACATAACGAGTCTCAGCAGCAGTCACTAAGAAGTGACCCCCAGAAAGTCTGGCCCCTGCCCTCTCCCAGGATTAACACCAAAAGGACTACAAATGAAGATCTGGTCTATTGAAATGCTCGCACCCTATATGACACCAGCACTGAGTCGGAGGCCACTTCTGGTCTTCAGAGTCGGTGCTTGCAGGAAAGCACCAAGAACTTAATGGAAGGAACCTGTAAACACACGACATGGAAAAGGAAATACCTAAGGGAGACCTCCTTCCGGAGAAATTCTTGCAATCGAGGTCCACTTCTTCCCAGAGGGTCATCGGGAACCATAAAGATGTCCCCCACGAAGGTGTACTGCAGCAACCTACAACGAGAAGGTCAACAGCGCTGCGGGCGGCCGCGCGGCACATGGAGCCAGTGTCTCCCGCGACGTCCACTCCAGAGCGGGCACCTACGGAGTCTACGGGGCCAGAGCAGGCTCAAGCTAAACCACTTTAATTTCTCTTCTGATACAAATACAGTCGAGTAGGAGCTGGTGTCAGCTGGCTCTCACACACTCCCATCACGAGCTTCGGGTTTTTGCCCGAACCTGGGAAGCAGCTTCTCCCAACATGACTCTCAGCATCACTTTCAAAAGCAAGACTCAGACTCAGACCCAGCTTAGGATACAACAGGTGCTCAACAACGCTTTAATGTTTGAATAAACGTGTCTGAAGAGAAAAATTCTGAGATGCCCTAAATTGAATTACAGCCGGAGACTGCGAGAGAGAGAGAGAGAGAGAGAGAGAGAGAGAGAGACAAGAGCAGGTATCTGATAGCTGCTGGCCAGCTGACAGGCCGGCTCCCATTCCTGCTGTATGCTGGACCTTTGATCATCCCACCCAGCGACCACCAGATGCCACCACCACCCATTCGAGCATGAACTTACAGGGCTTGTTGCCACAACGAAAGCAGTAAACACCTCTCACAGACTGCCCCTCTCCAGCGACTGCTCCCCTGCACCCTACTCCCGCCCCCACCCAGAGCACACTCTTTCAAAACCACCTGCGTCTTCCTTCCCCCAAACAATGTATAAAAGGGACAGCTGAGCCGCTACAGGTGTGCTGTCTTCTCCATCCACCCTGCGGCGGGTGGCCCCACATCCTGCCCCAGGGCCTGGTCCTTTCTGTCTAGCATATGGCTCAACAAGCCCTTTCTTTCAGAAGGGCGTTCAGATGTGAAAGGTTTCTTTTGTATTTTTCTGAAGTTAGAAGCGGGGAGGCAGAGACAGACTCCCACATGCGCCTGACCGGGTTCACCCGGCATGCCCACCAGTGGGTGATGCTCTGCCCATCTGGGGCATTGCTCTGTTACGGCTGAGCCATTCTAGCACCTGAGGTGGAGGCCATGAAGCCGTTCTCTGCACCCGGGCCAACTTTGCTCCAATGGAGCCTTGGCTGCAGGAGGGGGAGAGAGAGACAGAGAGAAAGGAGAGGGGGGAGGGTGGAGAAGCAGATGGGTGCTTCTCCTGTGTGCCCTGGCCGGGAATTGAACCTGGGACTCCCACACCCTGGGCCAACGCTCCACCACTGAGTCAAGCAGCCAGGACTGGTCGCAAAAACTTTTTAACATGTCTACTGGCCAACCCATTGAAGACAACCTTTAACAAAGGAAGACATTATGATATATGAAGATATAAAATCTGAGATCAGTGGAGTATAATTTTTCAAGTCTGGGAAAAATGTATGAAAACAGAAGTTCAAGTGCCTGTCTGCTGCCCGGGCTTCTGCCTCATTTGGGGGGTTTGGAAAGCAACGGGCTGGTCTGCAAGCACGTCTGAATGCATTTGAGCCTGTGTGTGCACAGAAAGGAGGGTCCAGTAAACACTGACAATATGCCCAGGGCACAGGCCCAGCAGACAAGGCTGGAAGATTAATGGCTTGTTAATTGTGCCAAGAGGTCCAAGGCTTATTCTCAGTTCAGCCACCAACAGCTCTTTAACAACGTGCCTATAGCAATGAACTCTTCCTGGGCATTTAGAGCAAAATATCATTTTTCTATAATCCCTTAATGATTTAGCAAAACATAAGTATCAGATAGAAAAGGAACAGAAATACATGTGATATACATACACATACACACACATGACACGAGGCAACTGTGAAGCCCCTGGAGGTAAAACCTTGTGATGCTAGCCTGTACATCGCTGAGTGCTCACTCCTGTTCTTGGCTCTGTGGCACACCACAGACCAGTGTTTGCGCTAAGTCACTGGTCACATGCCTGTCCTGGACACCTGTGCTCACTGATCTCACGGCAGCGGGCACACTCAGAGAGCATCAGCGCACATAAAACTCATGACCTTATTTTGGATGATATGCGAACATGGTTTCAATATAGATCATTAAACTAGGATGGTAAAATGCTTACGAAAAGCATCTGATACTAAAAAGCAGAAATCCTCTCCCTTCTCCCAAGATGTGAACACCAGTGTATTGGTTGTGGTCCTAGTCCCTTGCTGGAGTCACAGCTGTCATCAAACCCAACTGCAATATTGTGAAATACAAGAAATATATATTTGGTCACTCAACTGTCCAGAAAATATTTCTCATTGTAGATTTGGTCTTCATCCACAATTCTGGGCTCACAGCTCCTGAAACCCTCAGAATTTCCCAAGCATTGGATGATAAAGGTGTATTTTGTTATGTTAACAGGGTGACTTTGGAAGCACCTAAGGATGGGTGACCTGAGGGTGAGCACTCTCAGCTCCAGCCCCACCAGCCCTACGGCCCTCAGGGCAGAGGGCCTGAGATGGAACCAGCCATGCCTGCTAGCTACGCCTCCGCGGAAACCTGAGGGCACAGGGCTGGCAGAGCCCCCGCCTGGCGACCCCCGAGCGCTAGCAGGTGCTGGGCAGGCGGAGATCCCTGCCCCTGTCCCCCCCTCACCTGTGCATCTCCTCTGGCTGGCTGTTTCTGAGTTATAGCCTCTGACAATAAATGGGTGATTCAATAAGTAACATGTTTTTCTGAGTTTTTTTTGCCATTTTAGCAAATCAATCAAACCCATAAAGGGAGTTATGGGAACCCCCAATCTAGAGCTAGTTGGTCAGAAGTCAGGTGACAATGTGGACTTCCAAATGCATTGAGTTGGAAGGTAGTCTTTGGAACCTGGTTGGTCAGAAGCCCAGGTGAGAGTCTGGGCTTGAGCCTGGCATTTGAATGTGTGTGTGTTTGTGGGGAGAGAGGTTAGGGGCTGTCCTGCAGGACTGAACCCTTAGCCTGCGGGATCTGATGCCACCTCCCGGTCAGTAGGGTCACAACTAGCTGAATTCTCAGACACCATGCTGGAATTCCAACCTCCATGCTGGAATTGGATCCGGGAACCCCATTTACCAACAATGTCCGTATTTCAAAGCTGTGTCAAGCGTGGGGGCCCGATGGCCTGCCCAGGTCTCCCTAGGCAGCAGGGCAAGGCCCGGTCGGGAGGCCGCTTCTCCCGCACCACGCAGGTAATGGGTACGGTACCGCAAAGATGTGCCCTTGCCCCGACGGAGACCGACCTCTGAGAAGCTCCCTGCAGCACCACAGCAAGCCCACGCTTCACTGGGGCTCACCCAGAAGGCCAGACGACCCCTGATCTCGGGAGCACACCTTAGGACACTTTGGTTCCCTAGCCTGCTTCCAGCAGGGCCGAGGTGAACACAAAACAAATGAAATGCAAACAAGACCATAAAACAACAGAAACATTCCGATCCAAGACAAAGGAAAAAACATTACCTTTTTGTAATAATTTCTCTCCAAGAGACTGACTCAGTCACAAATTCTCTGAAGTTATCATTTGTTACAATTATGCCACCGGTTTTGTCCGCTAGGTGTAGCAGAAACCTGTGGTGATACAACAGAGGTTAACACGGGCAGGCGCAGGCAGGCATCCTGGCTCGCAGGAACTGGGCTACAGAAACAGGGGGCCGCTCTTCACAGGAAAGCCAGCGAGTTAGCCAGGCCTGGGGACAGAAAAGCTAAGCCTTGTCAACTGAAGATACGTGGAATGTTGAATACCTCTGAAATTACTAGTATGACTATGAATGAAGATCTGATTCTCATATAATCTCTCTTTTTAAAAACAATAAAGCATAGTTATACATTTTTTTTTCTTTTTAAGTGAAAGGCAGGGAAGCAGGGAGACATACTCTTGCATGTTCCCCAACCAGGATCCATCTGGCAACCCCCATGTGGGGCTGATGCTCTGCCTATCTGAGGCCGCTGCTCTGTTGCTTGGCAACTGAGCTATTTTAGTGCCTGAGGCGAAGCCATGGAGTCATCCTCAGCACCCAGGGCCAACTTCCTTGAAACATTTGAGCCATGGCTGTGGGAGAGGGAGAGAGAGGAGGCGGGTGGGGTGAAGAAGCAGATGGTCGCTTATCCTGTGTGCCCTGACCAGGAATTGAACCCAGGACTTCCACACACCGGGCTGAAGCTCTACCGCTGCCGGCCAGGGCTTACATTTTTCTAGAAAAGCTGTATCATCAGTAAAACAGCGGCAGTAAGATGACACCTCAGGAACCAAGCGGGTAGTGGGCTGAGGCGATGGGCTGGGGAGCCCTGCGGTTCCCAGCTGTGAGCCCTGTCTGGTCCTCGGGCCTCCTGCTCCATAGAGTCAAGCCCGCGCTTTTCTTCTGTGGGCTCCCATTTTCTGCTCTGGCTTAAGAAGGGACATCCTGAACGGTCATGTCTGGCCCAAGTCACAGATGCACTCAAATCCAAGTTATAAAAAGATGCATGGTGATAAAAAAAAAACCCGTAAATAAGGGGTGAGAATTAAATATGGAGAAGAGCTGTTTCATTGCTGGAGATTACCCATGCTCACACCCTCTTATAGAGACAGAGGGTCATGTGAGTTTTACCCCTTAGCAGGGGACAGCTTTTCTCTACGGCAATGCAGACAGTGATGAGACAATGAAGTAAGAAATCACTAGAATTAAAGGTACAAACAACGGCGTTTATTAGTAGTACTTAGTATTTAAAATGGATAAGAAAACAAGAAAATAAGCCTCATCAATTTCAGAGACCTTAGGAAGCCTTGGAAAGAGAGCATTTTGGATTTATTAATGAATATTTTACAAATCATTTATGACTGGCATGAACAGCAGGTGGCGAGGTTCACCCAGAGGAATTAAGAAAAAGAGGCAGAGGGTTTCTGAGCGCATGAACCTGAAGCAGGACACACGTCTGTCTGCTCAAGGCCCGGACAGCCACATGAATCAAGAATTTGGTCTGAATGCTGGTCCAAGCGTTCCAGTCCTGCTGGTGGAGAAGGAAGCTGCCCTGGTGGGAGGAGCCACAGCAGAAGCCTCCCCCTCCCCCCCCCCCCCCCCCGCCCCCACTGTGCTTCTCCCTGGCTTCCTCTCTCACAGTGCTGGTAGAGAGCAGGCTGTCAGAGAGAAGGCCCCCTGACCTTCTGACAAATGATGTTGGCTGTCATCCCGAGTCCCCTGAGCCCTGCCTAGCCCCTTTTCGTGTCTCATCCTTTGACTGTCATTCACTAGCCTGAGTTACAAGCTACACGCAGTCTTCAGTGTGGGGTGCGCGTCGGTGGCACACTGAGGCAAAAGCACCAGGGGCCGTACCAGCCACAGGCCAAAATAAAGTCAGGACGGTGGTCGCAGAGGGGCAAGGACGAAGCCACCACGGAGGCCCCCAGAGGTCCTGTAGCTGGCTATAGCCACCTTCACACCACAAGCAGGTGGAAAATCGGTTTTGATGCCAGTGGTCATGTTTGGAATCTTCTCTGCTGGTAAACTTCTCAGGGCATGAAGTATGTCTGACCATGGCCCCAGGCCCAGCCCTGCTCGCTGGGCGTACCTGGTGCTCAGCCAAGCTTTCAGAAACAAATGTGAGAGGGGCAGGTTAATGCTTGGTGTCTTAGGGGTACTGGCACCTGTGTGCTGAGCAACACAGCAAACCTAAGGACTGCAGCTCACTCCTGTCACAGCTGTCAGCCGAGAACCCCTTCTCTCATGGGCGGGAAGCCCCGAGGGCTCAGGCACCACAAGGACTAGTCACGGGCCCCAAGAGGCTGCCACACTAAGACAAACGGATGACCTCCAGCATGCACCAAGATATATAATTCACCCTGTTGTTACCGTGCACTCCAGGCATGCTTTATCTAGAGACCAAAAAGTTCCTACTCACATACAACAAAGATCATGAATCTTAATGACTATAACTATTAAAATTCTCCACCCCTAAAGGAGTCCTCTAAGAATGTGGTGCAGACGCATGACGCCAGGCCCGCCAGGCCCGCCAGGCCCGCGGAGGAGGTGGCTGGCTCCGCCCATCCCCCCACGCCCACCCTCTAGAGGAAAAGGGCCTTTCATACCTGTCGTCATGAGAGGCAATTCTTTCTCCGAAGACCATCCGAGCCGGAGTTAGAGACAGTATCCCGAGCTCCTGGAGTTGGGTTAAGAAGTGCTGCTCTGTTCATGGAAGAAGGTGAACACACACTCAAAAGAGGCCGTCCTCCCCAGGGTTTAGGTAAATGAATGTACCCCAAATGTGTCACTTTTTCTACTGCCTTAGGAAAGTTTGATTTTTACTGACTTATTAGGAAGAAAAAAAAATCAAGCAAGACATACACTAAGGCAAGTGCGATGTAAAAACCGACTAGCAATTTTTAAACATAAAAAAGTTCAGTTCATTTGCTTCTTAAATCAACAAGAGTAAACCACAAAGCTATATGTAATGAGTCCCACGATCAAGGACCTTTTGCCGGCCACATTACAAGCAGTAGAGGACAAAAAGAAGGCCAAAGGGCCCAGCAGAGGGTGGGTGGAGCTGGTAAGGAAGGGAGCAGCTGGTCTGCCTGGCCCCCAGGGAGACCTGCTTGGTCCCAGTCTCCGCTGGCTGGCTGGCAGCCCACCCAGCCTCTGGGTTATCTGTCCAGATACAAAGGGACCGAGCTGCATGGGGCGTGTCCCGAGAAAGGGGAAAGGTGGGTCATGGCCACATTTCAGGAAACCAGTAATGGGCATGAAGGAAGCCTGCGGCCCAGGTCTGAGATGCCCACACCTGCACACGCACAGGGCACTCAGCAGGACTCCCGCTGGAGCGCCCGGCATCTTACTGTCGCGAACACAGGTGGGACACTAACAGCACAGTGACGAGATGTACAGGACAGCTCATGCAGGACCAGCCTCTCAGCGAGCCTGCTCAAGGGGGGTGCCTTCCTGCTTCATGTTCTGGGTAGATGCTGCCCTCACCTCCTTCCGCCCGACCAACTGCTCATCTCTAGGTGCTCAGGTTCTCTGTGGGGAGCTGCCGACACCGCCCTCTCACGGCTCTTCCCACCACAACCAGAGAAACAAACACCCTCAGTTTCTCTGGAATGTTTCATGACTGCCAAGTTCAAGCCTGCCTCTGTGTGTGGCCTGCAGGTCAGCCATGCAGCTCCGTACGGTCACAGAAGTAATTTATATCAGCTAGTAAGCAGACCATTAAAAAGACATTCTATCCGAGGATCCTGAATTTATCTAGTGACCATTTTCAAAACTATTTAGAGGCAGACTGACTTGGGGTGGTGCACACACAATACAACATACAGATGATGTGTTATAGAATTGTATTCCTCAAACCGTTATCATTTTATTAACCAATGTCACCCCAATAAATTCACTAAAAAAAAATAAAAGCCTGACCAGGCGGTGGCGCAGTGGATAGAGCGTCGGACTGGGATGCAGAAGACCCAGGTTCGAGACCCCGAGCTCGCCCGCTTGAGCGCGAACCCATCTGGCTTGAGCAAAAGCTCGCCAGCTTGGACCCAAGGTCGCTGGCTCCAGCAAGGGGTGGCTCGGTCTGCTGAAGGCCCGCGGTCAAGGCACATATGAGAAAGCAATCAATGAACAACTAAGGTGTCGCAACAGCGACGAAAAACTAATGATTGATGCTTCTCACCTCTCTCCGTTCCTGTCTGTCTATCCCTGTCTATCCCTCTCTCTCTCTCTCTATCCCTGTAAAAAAAAAAGAAAAAAAGAAAAGAAAATAGAGGCAGAAACCCAGCCTAAGAGAAAGATAAAAGATCGAAGGTTTTTTCTTTAAGACATTCTTTTAATCTAACTTTTTAGAAAGTCAAACACCATTTCCGTGCTATATAATGAGCTCCACTGTAGCCTATGGAAACAGCCGTGCTAACTGCCCCGCGCCCCCAGTGCTCCTGACCCCGCAAAGCTCTCTCAGGGAACCCCTGCACTGGACGCGCCAGGCTGAAGAGACGCCACCGCGCTTGTCAGGCCCCGCCCCCACCACACGAAGGCGCACGCGCCATAAACATCCGACCAGAAGCCTGGAAACACCAGCTCGCCTCACCTGTGACGTTGGGGTCGCGCCTTGTTCTCCACTGCGGGACAAACACAGTGATGTTCCTGTTACCAAGCTTCCAGAAGTACTCCACGGCAATCGCGATGCCACGGCAGGAAAAGAACTTCTTCAGACCATGGCTGCAAGAGAACCAGGGAAACCATTCAGGCCAAGTGCCGTGTGGGAAGGTAGCCGAGTGCTGCCGTGCCAGAAAGTGTCCTGAGCTGCATGGCGACCCTTGTTTACTGCACTTTGCACTCTGGTTTCTCAGGTGAAGAGCCCATTCTAAAGACCCTGCCTGGTCACTGGTCTCAAAGAATCTTTTCTTTTTTTTGAGAGAGAGGAAAAAGGAGAGAAAGAGAAGCAGCAACATCAACTCATTGTTCCACTTAGTTGCACCACTGACTGACAGTCAAACTGTCTCAAACTGGCGCCATGCTGGTGACCCCGGTATCAAACCAGCAATCTCAGCACTCTGGGATGATCCAAAGACTCTAAGGACCTTTCATGAACTTTATTATTACTTTTTTATAAAAAAGACAGAGTGAGAGAGAAGCATCAATTTATATAGGTGCTTTCACTTCAGTTGTGCATTGACTATTTCTTGTGTGTGCCTCGACCAGGGCTGAGCCAGTACCCTCTTTTTTTGTGTGTGTGTGTATAGGGACAGAGGACAGAGAGTGTCAGAGAGAGGGATAGACAGGGACAGACAGACAGGAACGAAGAGAGGTGAGAAGCATCAATCATTAGTTTTTCGTTGCCGTCGCAACACCTTAGTTGTTCATTGACTGCTTTCTCATATGTGCCTTGACCGCGGGCCTTCAGCAGACCGAGCCACCCCTTGCTGGAGCCAGCGACCTTGGGTCCAAGCTGGCGAGCTTTTTCTCAAGCCAGATGGGCCCAAGCTCAAGCTGGCGAGCTCGGGGTCTCGAACCTGGGTCTTCTGCATCCCAGTCTGACGCTCTATCCACTGCGCCACCGCCTGGTCAGGCTGAGCTGCCTTCTTTGTGCGTGATCTCTGGCCCTGCTCCTCCCGTAAGGCCTCAGGACTCTGCTCCAACCCTCTTCTCTGCTCTCTAGACATAGGCCTCCCTCCCGTCCCTCGGAACCGCGGTCCTGTCCTGTGCACCTGAACCACAGAACTCAGGAGAGGCAATGGGCTCAGATCCCATCAGATATGCAGAGTAAAAAAGCTAACAAGACAGCAACATGCCCAGGTGGCACTGCCAGGGGGCGGATGACCTGGTGTCAGACTCGGGCTTTCCACTCTGGGCCAGGCCCTTCCTGGGACCCCACAATGGTATCGTCTCCAATAAATCTCTGTTCTTGCAGAGCAGGCACGGGCTGCACACGCAGCAAACGCCTCACATGCAGAGGAGCAACTCAAATGCCTTGGAGAGGCTGCAGCCCAGTATCTTCTCGGTGAACGAGAGGGGGGAGACTGCGAGGGCACCCCCATACCCTTGAGAACAAGCCCATTCCCAGGGGAACAATGGTGCGCCCGCTCATCTAGCAGCAGTCACAGTATGGCGAGAACGTAGCAATATGACACGGTTACTGGAAAATAGGCTGAAGGCATTTGTGTGTGTGTGTGGGGGGGGGGGTCTCCTTTTTTAAAATCTTTTAAGAAGAATACATCATTCTAATTGCTTACCAGCCAGGACAGGCCTAGAGCTGATGTCAACCACGGCTCACATGTAAGTCCTGTGGAGGATGCCTGGCCCCCGCGGGAGAGGCACTGGCAGTCTGGAGAGCGCCTGTGCCTGCCCCTCGGACATAGCGCGTGCCTCTCCCAAACACGCAGTGACGCGACAGCGGGCGTTGGGTGGGCAAGAGGACCCAGCCCCACTCCCCTGGGCACTGAGGCAAAGGGGGCAATGCAAGCAGACCAAATTCTGCTGCCCTGGATCCTTGAAATCCCTCTTGGTGTCCTGAAAATTCTCTTGTGGAGAACATAGGCATTTGCCCAGAAAATAGTCCAGAAGAGCGTGACCTGTGGTGGTGCAGTGGGCACAGCACTGACCTAAAATGCTGAGGTCACTGGGCTTGCCCGGTCAAGGCGTATGTGAGAAGCAACTACTATGAGTTGATGCTTTCCGCTCCTCCTCTCCTTCTCTCTCTAGGCCAGTGGTTCTAAACCTTTCCTGAGGTACCGAACCCACCAGTTTCATATGCGCATTCACCGAACCCTTCTTTAGTGATAAATAAAATATGATTTTTTCCCCCAAATTCAAGACATAGGTATATGTTTTTTTACTGGTGCACAAAATGAGCCGTGCATGGACATCACCTTGCTCAAAGAACAAAACCAACAAAGTGCATGAACTCACAACAAATTACGGTATTACTTTATTCTGGCCTCTGCGGCAGAGGCTTCTCCGAACCTGAGACGGACTCATTAAACCCCTAGGGTTTGATAGAACCCAGGTTAAGAACCACTGCTCTAAGATCAATAAATAAAATCTAATCATCATCACCATCATCTAGAAGAAAATCAAGTGGACCTAAAGTAGTGTCCTCAAAATAATACAGAAGGTCCTTCTGACCTCAGTTTTCAGCTCCTGGCCAGGCAGAAATGTGCTCCGTCCTCACTGTCTGCCAGGCTCTCTGCAATCAGGCCTGTGAGCCCGCTGATAGGTAACCAGACCAGCTGTTGACTCTGACTCAGAGACAGTGCAGACACACAGCATCATCCCTCCAACTTGAGAAGGCAACACTCAGGCAGGTCCCGGATGCAAACGCAGAATGAATGGGCAGCAGGCCTATGAGACCAGGTGTGCAGGCTGTGAGGGAGAGTCAAGGCCTGTTTTCACGTAACTGGAAACGAGTTATGTATCATCTGGTTGTTTCCCATACACAGCAGGCAGTCAATGAGATGGAAGAAGGTCCAAAGCAGAGAGAAGGTGGGTGACAGATGACAGAAAGCTGATACAATGGATGGCAAGAACAGAACCAGACAGGGGAGGCGGGGAAACAGTGAAAAACCCTTTCTGAATTACCCAGGAAAGAGACATTTCCTTCTACAGCTTACACTTAATAAATCAGCCCTGGAACCCTGATAAAGGAAAATGGTAAAAGCGCCTAATTCTGGCAAGTGGAGGGGCAAACCTCAACTACGTGGAACATTATCCACCCAGAAAAGTCAGGTGCTCCCAGGCTGGAGTCTCAAGACTGACAGAGCTGGTGTTATCTGGCCACCACCGTGGTGTCTAGCTGTAAACCGCAAGCAGTTTCCATGTAGTCATCGTTTGACTCACTCACGGTGACAAAGGGGAAAAACCAGGTAGAGAAATGTATGCTCAGCAGCACCGTGCGGGGTGTTTTGGAATTTCTCACGGTGTGAGCTGCAGACACTGTTGTCGCTGGCAAATAAACAAACTCTGCTGGAACCAGGCTAGGGGTGGGCCTGAGAGGCTGCAGGGTGGGGCTCCCCCATTCCATTGCTGACGGACTTAGATTTCCTCTTTAACTATGTCCCCAAAGGCTGGGTTAGATGAGTGATGTTTGCTCAGCAGGACGTAAGCTCCACACTAATATCCAATGTTGCCAAAACCCAATAATCCCAACCTCAGTTTCTTAAAAAAACTTTTTAAAACTAATTTGGTAAGAGAGAGACACACACACATACCAATTTTTGTTCCACTTATATATGCATTCATTGGTTGATTCTTATATGTGCCCTGACCGGGGATTGAACCCACAACCTTGGCATGTTGGGACGATGCTCTAACCAAATGAGCTACCTGGCCATGGTAAAGTCCTTTTTTTTTTTTTAAACAGGGAGAGAGAGTCAAAGAGAGGAATACATAGGGACAGACAGACAGGAACAGAGAGAGGTGAGAAGCATCAATCATTAGTTTCTCATTGCCGTTGCGACACCATAGTTGTTCATTGATTGCTTTCTCACATGTGCCTTGACCACGGGCCTTCAGCAGACCAAGCAACCCCTTGCTGGAGCCAGCGACCTTGGGTCCAAGCTGGCGAGCTTTTGCTCAAGCCAGATGGGCCGACACTCAAGCTGGCAACCTCGGGGTCTTGAGCCTGGGTCTTCCGCATCCCAGTCCAATGCTCCACTCACTGCGCCACTGCCTGGTCAGGCAAAAAAAAAAAAGTCTTAATCTTGCCTGACCAGGCAGTGGCACAGTGGATAGAGTGTCAGCTTGGGACACCGAAGACCCAGTTTTAAAACCCAAGTCACTGGCTTGAGTGCAGGCTCATCAAGCTTGAGCGTGGGATCATAGACATGACCCCATGGTTGCTGGCTTGAGCCCAAGGTCGCTGGCTTGAGCAAAGAGTCACTGGCTCATCTGCGGTCCCCTGGTCATGGCACATATGAGAAGCAATCAATGAACTAAGATGCCACTACTGTAAATTGATGGTTCTCATTTCTTTCCCTTCCTGTCTGTCTGTTCCTCCATATCTCTTTCTCGAAAAAAAAAAAAAAACTTAAATATTTAACAACCTCCTCTTTAATTAATTCATTTAGTTGTTACTGAGTGCCTACCATATGCCAGGCACCAATGACCTTGGGGGTATCTCAGAGAACAGGACACAATCACTTTCTTTATGGAATTTATAGCCTGTAATTCATATTTCATATTGAAGCATAAATTTAGGATAAGGCTTAATTTTTCCCCAACTTTTAAAAAATTGACGGAAAATAAACATAACCAACAATCACTTTAAAGTGGACAATTCAGCGGCAGTTAGCATGTTCACAATGCTGTACAACCACCTTACATCCTGCTCCAAAACATGCTCACTTCTCGGAGATAAAATTCTACACCCCCAAGCAGTCTCTCGCCAGGGTGGGTGCATGTTATTTACTAGTATTTTCAAATCAACCTATATCAAATTGGAAGTCTGCCTTCTTTGTGAAAGGGGTTTTTAAACTTAGACACCTGTGAATTCAAAAGAACACTGAAACCTTCCCAAATTAGTTTACAAGAAAATTATCACAAGTCAGCTTGTGGTGTCCCGTAGGGCACCCAGTCATAGGTTTTCAAGAGGTGGTCCCGCACCCCAGGAGTCAGGAAGGACGTGGGAGGGTCAGGGCTGTCACAGGGCTGGGGGCGGCCCTGAGGCCAAAGCAGGAGGGGCCTGGCACGCACACACACTGTCACAGGCACAGACCCCTGCAAGTGCCGGCAGGGAGCTCCTGAGAAACACGGCTGCTCCGAAAAGATCTTTTAAGCGTCATCACCACCACTCATTCTGTGTTAATTTGCATTTCTTATTCTTTGAACACCAATTTGGGAAATCTTTCCACTTACAGAAAAATGTCAAAGGATTAGTATTACTCATACTCGTGACCTAGATTTTATACCGTCATTTGGCTCAAGACCCTGGAACCATGAGGAACTGGTGCAGCTGGGCTCTGCACTTGACTCAGCGGGGACCACGCTGGCCCCCGGGTTTCCCCCGAGGGACCTGCCAAAAGCAGGTGGAACAGTGGCAGGCGGTCGGAACGTGCATGCTTTCACTGCCCCTCCTCCGACTTTCACACGTGAAACACTGGCTTGCTTGCTTGCTTCCGGATAGCAAAAAACAGCATCAATGAATCACTCAAAATACAAAAATATAAGGAAAATTTTATTTTATAATATACTAAAATACAGTGTGTCCGTAAAGTCATGGTGCACTTTTGACCAGTCACAGGTCAAAAGTGCACCATGACTTTACGGACACACTGTATTTATAGATGAAATGACTTAACTGAGATTTCCTGCAGAATTGTGATAAGGTGACAAGAAATTGCAAAAATTGTTAACATTGGTATTTTGAAAGGAAGAGTCAGGCCCCCTTACCCCGCGTCTCTGAGAAGAAAGAAAACCCAGAGAAAGAGATTAAAGGAGCAAAAGTGAGTAACTAATTATAGTTCTCTGGAAGGATAAAACTTATCTGAAAACTCCCTCTCCCCCTTCCTTAAGATCCTTTAGGAGACAATGTTTATATATCTTAATTAAAATTCCTACACTGATTCTAACTCTTCCTCCCCTCCTGGAGTCCTGAGAGTGACTTATACCTCTAGACCCGTGATGGCGAACCTATGATGTGTGTCAGCACTGACATGCACAGCCATTTTCGATGACACATGGCCGCATACCAGAGAAGTATGGGGCCACATGCCGAGAAGGATGGTTCATCCTCGGCTAGGGCACGGCCAGGTGCAGTAGCAGAGAATAAAACATTTGCTGTAGTGTAGACACTCTGTGCCGGGGGTCTGGAGGCCAAAACAACAGAACTCCAGCACAGAGCATCTAGTTCTGGGACTTCCAGTTAGGCCGTTTTGCTTGAAGTGACACACCACCCGAGTGATGCTCGGTGTTTTGGCGAATTTTGACACACCAAGCTCAAAAGATTGCCCGTCACTGCTCTAGACAAAGGGATCTCGAGGTCACTCCCCTTCCTTGAAAAACCTGCATTCTATAACATTTTATACGCTTTCTAATAATCATACCTTTTGAACTCCTTTATACGTATAAAAACTTGTAAACTAAACAAGCAGGGACTAGCTGAGGTTTCCCAGTAAGCTGGCCCCAACACTTCTACCAAGGGTATGTTCATTTGGCCTCTCTCCTTATCCTAAGCTAACCATTTCGCTGTGGTGACAGGGATGGGGGTTAGACACTACAAGATTTAGGAATGAATGTCTTTGCCGGGTGCGTAAAACGATCATCACTACTGTGTTACCTTGTGATCTCGATGTGTAAAAATGCTTTTTCTTTTCAATAGATCCTATAGATAGATGTTGTAAGCTTGTTGGTAATTGTCTATTGTACCATGCTCCCTCCTTACCCACCCCAACCAGTACTTGATTTTGTATAAAAGGAGGTCTAGAACAGGAAGAGGACCTACATGATTTGGGGCTGTGCCCCGTGTAGCTAGCCAGCTAATTAATAAACTTCCTCAAAACTTCATTTGGACTTGGTGTCTCTATGCAACCTGTGGATTAAGGTACAGGACTTTACATCAGAATGACGCGGGTGGGGTGTGGAGGAAACCGTGTTTAAAATGATGCAGGACGGGCCAGGAGCCGGTAACTATGAAGCCCAGCGATGGGCCCGCCCTGGGAATCCCAAGTGAATACAACATGGAGTCCATTATACTATCTTCTTGTGGATTGATTTGAAAACTCTAATAAAAATCCAACAAAACAAAAATAAGAAATATAGAGACACAACTATTTCAACAATAAAGCCTATTTTCAATCTCATTAAATATTCTTATAAAACAAAGGCACTGACTGATCAGTTAGAACCCCCAGGAAGAGGCCCTGGGACGCTCAGCATTCAGAGCAACGCTCAGCTCCCGCATTCGTTCCACGCCGAGGCCCACTTCTTGTACTGAAGATCTTCACAATCCATGGAACCACTGCCTTTGAAAGCTGGGGACCAGGCAGTTGTTGGAATGTAAGATGAAGATGTCTGTCCCTCAGGGCAGGGTGACAGCAACAGGTCACAGCAGGTGACCCAGCAGGCAGAAAGCTGCTGCGGGCAACAGCAGCCCGTGGGGCAGACTGGCCTGACCCTGTACCAAGCTGCCCTGTAGAGAAGAAACCCAAGCTCATAGCAGAAGTATAAAATCAGAGTCCTAAGAGGGTTCTAAGACAGGCTAACCAGAAACGATCCTTTAGCTGTTTTCACTGCAAACAAATATAGAAACTACGTAAGAGCAGAGGACCATAAAGCTCAAACTGAGCAAGTTCCTAAGGACGGAGACTGCTATCACTCTACCCACAAAGTATGACCACGGTCCACCTCACCGCTACCACTGCCCACTCTTGGCCACACACCTGGCACGCTAGCATATAACAATAGAAAAGTCCTTTTGCCTTAAGCTCCACCCTCTATTCAGAAACTAGTGGTATTCTAGTATTCAGAACCCAATGATTTCACCTTACCAGGCAGTGGTGCAGTGGATAGAGCATAGGACTGGGATGCGGAGGTTTGAAACCCTGAGGTTGCCAGCTGAGCACAGGGATCCTAGACATGACCCCATGATTGCTGGCTTGAAGCCCAAGGTCACTGGCTTGAGCAAGGGGTCACTTGCTCTGCTGTAGCCCCCCCAGTCAAGGCACATATGAGAAAGCAATTGATGAACAACTAAAGCGCAGCAACGGGCCTGACCTGTGGTGGCGCAGTGGATCAAGCATTGACCTGGAATGCTGAGGTTGCCGGTTCAAAATCCTGGGCTTGCCCAGTCAAGGCACATATGGGAGTTGATGCTTCCTGCTCCTCCCACCCCCCTTCTCTCTCTCTCTCTCTCTTCTCTAAAGTAAATATATAAAAATAATTAAATTAAAAAAAAGAATTAAAGAGCAGCAATGAAGAATTGATGGTTCTCATCTCTCTCCCTTCCTGTCTGTCCTTCTCTCTGTCAATAAAGAAAAAGCGAGAGAGAGCCTAATGATGTAAGTCTCTGTACTGCTTAGCACTGGGCAAAGCAATGAGGAAAGACAAGCTTTCCATCGTCTCCTGCCCTTTGAAGAAATGTGGGTTCCCCAGGGTGGACCAAAAGCCTTCAGCTCTAGAGGACAAATTAACACAACTTTTCCAACCAGTTGTCTCTGCCCTCAGGTAAGGCCACCGATCAACTAGAGAGACACAGGATCATTTCTATAAATGCTTGCAATCCTGGGACACTGCCTAGAGTCCTATTTAAATTATAGTAGAATTTGCAAAGCGGACTTACGTAATTGCAACATTGCTCCCGTCTATAACAATGTGCTTCAAATCCGTCCTCCCTGGCTCGTTCTTTAATTCCAGCTTGTAGGGTACTTTCAGCGTATCTCGGAACCTCTGAACCCCTGTAACCGAGGAGTCGATGTAATCAGAAGGCCCGGCCGGGGGCAGCGGCGCCGGCGGAGAGAGGGGCCGACAGCTGGGCCTGGCCTGTGGAGAGCCACAGCCACCCGGCCTGAGGTTGTTCGGGACCAGCGGCTCTCCCTGCGGCTGCTGCAGGCCGTTCTCGGGGAACACGGGGGTTCTGGGCTGCTGACTTGGAGCTCCTCTCGAAACGAAACCGACCATTTCTTTGGGACTTGAAGGGACGACAGAGGGTGCAAAGCCATCGGTCTCCAGGCCCACGTTCCCAGCGCAGGGCGGCTTCTGCTCTGCGGGCGCGGTTCTGAGCGCGTTCACTTTGCAGTTTGAGGTACACGGTGTTGGTTCTACTTTGCTCGGTAACTGAGGAAACTTTTTTACCATGTTTTGGGGTGCGTGAGTTTCTGTTTTCTTTGGGGTAGAATCCACTGTAAGCTCGTTTACACTGCTACAAACACCTTTATTTTTGGTTTTGTCGGTCTCTGGATACACAGTACCAGGTGAAAATTCTCTGTCTTCTTGGAATCTTTTATTTTCTTTTTCAATTTCCTCTAAGAGCAACAATGGTTCAGTAGATGGCCCATACTCCCTAATGACCTTTTCAACAATTTCCTGGCAGTAGCCCATGGTCTTAAAAAAGTTGACGAGGATGTTGTGCTCCATTTCCTCGGTAGTGTCTTTTGCGTCTGGACTGAACCCGTCAGGATCAGCAGGCGAGCCCGGCAGGTCAGTGGCGGGCCCTCCCGCTAATGGCTTGCCATCACGTGGGAGCTCCTCCTCCTGCACGCTTTCCAAAGAAAACTGCTTCTTGGTGTGTCTTTCTTCAGAGTCAGAAAATCTCCTTTTATAACAAACCCTGCCTTTGCAAAGCGCCTCTTCCTCTGGGGTCAGGCCATTTATCGGGACAAAGAGTGTATCTTGAGAACTGGAAAAGACAGCGTCCATCTGTTGCGTAAGCTCAGAAACGGGAGTCCCAGCTTTATTTCTGGCCTCTTCCTGCGAACCCATTTCGTCTCCAGAAATACTCAGTCCTGCGGCGCTCTCTGTAAACTCCGCCTCCTTCGGATCTCGGATTTCAAGAGCATCCTTGTCTCCCATTTCAAATACATTCTCCTCACCTTGTGTGAGTGTCAACAGTTCTTTTTTCAAGGAAGTGGGCAAAATCAACAAATCCATTGTATAATTGTCTGCACGAGCTTCCACAAATTGTTTAAATTCCCTTTTCACCTCTGATTCTTTCTGACTGTTGGGTAGGTTCTCATTACTCTCAAAGAGCTTTACAAACTGCTGAATGTGACTCCTAGCCATGACCACAGCCTCGGCACTGCCTCGGATGCCAAGAAGACCAACGTCCAGGATGCAGAGGTCGGCACAAGTGTCCTGAATCAAGCTCTTGAGAAACAGGCTCTGTGCCCAGACAAAAATGCAGTGCATGGCCTTGGGGTAGCTCTCTCTTTCTTCTAGTTCGGGTTCACAGATTCCTTTAATATATTCCTGCAAGGAGAGGAGGTGAGATCAGTTTACAAAGCTCTTTAGAACACAGATTATGTTAAACATGTAATTACAAGTGTCAAACTGCACAGAAATCAAAAGCTGGTTAATAACTGTGGGGAAAAGGCCATGATTTAAAGAAGGGATTTAAAGTAACAGCTATAAATTGCTTAATTGTCTTTACAAAAACTGAAAACGTTGCACGTGTGTCTCAGAGGCAGGTGACATGTCCCATGGTGTGTGTCCCACGGAGCACTTTGCCCAGCTACGTGGAGGAGAATGACAAGACAGACTTATGCTACGTGTCATTTATTACTATTACGACATAATGAAGAGATATAATCGAATCAGACAATTTACTCCAAACAAACCCTGACTTTTGCTTCACTCCTATTGTCCTTAGTTTCCAGATAGAAAAAATTGATTCCTTGAAGACATTTAAAAAAAGAGAGAGATTAACAAATTTCTTCCCAGCTGGCTGGAACAATGTATGCAATCTATAGAACTTCATGTCTGTTTTCTGAGCAAGACCAGACCGTTTAAATGCAGGCCCACATATAAAGAACCAGAGAATCCCGGAGAGTGCTGTCATTCTCAGATATAAAACTAGGGTTCTTAGCAAAGTTTGGTGGGTTCTTTAGGACCGACACCAACAGCAGAAAGTACTTGAATAACTTGGGCGCCGGAGTCTGTTCCCAGGTTCAAACTCCAGCCACATAACTGCTGCTCTGGCTCAAGTTACCCACACCTCTAACTGCAGCACTTTGAGGAACTGTGCAAATAGCCAGTGTGCCCTAAAAGAAGTAACTGTCCCTTGACAACTACTTAATTTTTTATTAATAATTTACTCTTGAGAATTACTAAGTAGCAACAGCTGATCTTTCTTTAAAAATTTTATTTATTTTAGAGAGAGAGAGAGAGAAAGAGGGAGGAGCAGGAAGCATCAACTCCCATATGTGCCTTGACCAGACCAGTGCAGGGTTTCGAACTGGCGACCTCAGCGTTCCAGGTCGAGGCTGTGCTCACTGCGCCAGCACAGGGCAAGCGCAACAGTTGATCTTTATACCCCAGTTCAGAGGTGAACAATACTCGAAGAGCGGTCTGGCTATCAGCTGTACTGCTAAGAAACACTGTGGACCCAAACAGCCATCGCTTGCATCTGGCTGTATTTGGTGTCTGAACATTTGGATGGTAGTCAAACTGTCTCCCCATCCTACAATATCTGTATTATTTTACGTTACTCAGGCTTTTAAGAAGTAAATGGTGGGTGGGGCATATAGAACAGCTTCCCTTTCACGTGGCAAAGTGAGTTTCTATCAGTCTCTTCTACAGCTCCCGCCAGTTCCCGAATCCGGAGAGAAGACAGCTGCAGCAGGTCTCGCCCGGGCAGCTTCTTGGTGCCACTGCTCACCTTCTACCCTCTCCTGTTACGGGCACACACTGAGGGGCTTTGTCAGCATGGCCCCCAGACCACACGTGGTTCGAAACAGCTGACAGTGCAGAGGGGAAGTGTAGGGCACTACCTGTGAAGCAGCCAACAGCACATGACAATGACAAAGCACAGGTGCAGAAGCCAATTTACACAAGAAAAAGGTTTAAAAGCACAGCAGCTGGAGATCAGCTATGGTGAGTGTAGCTCGCAGCGGAGCACAAGTGTGCCCAGGAACCCCTCAGCAGCAGATACCCACGCCCACCACAAGTCACAGGAAGGCGAGGAGGCGTGGCACGGCAGCTGCCAGCCCACCACGGAGAACGCGCTAAAGGCCGCAGACCTAGTTCTCCACGCTGGCCACGCACTTCGGGGCTCTAAAGATCTCGTCCTTACGAGACTCGCACAAACCATGCTGTATACTACCTCTAAGAGGAAAGAAAGGAATAGTGATTTCCAGACACTGACACGGGTCCTACAGAATACACGTAAATCAGAAGCACAACAGAAGTCTTAGAAAAACCAAGCTGTTAAATATCATTGATCTACGAATCTATAACAGGCCCATTCTAGGTTTTCAATGGGCCATCTATATTAATAACACTGCTATAGATTTGATAATATTTTGGCCCCTTTCCCATGCACTTCTGACATTTGCTTTCTTTTTTACCTTTACCCTCTACCTCATTTCTAAAATCTCGACCAAGTTCTTCCCAGGAGGGGTGTGTCTTACCGGCCCCCGGAGAGGACTTGCGCATGCTCACCAGGTGCACGTGTGGTGGCAGGACTGGGTGGTGGCACACAGCGCCTGCTCTCGTCCCCCTTCCATTCCACCCACAGCTCTTGGACCTCCCATAGCTCCCAGCATCCCTGACCAACCCACTCTTCACTCTCACCCAAACAGTGTCTCCAGGTCCAACTTCACTTCTGTCACTCCACTTAGTAAAAGACGGTATCTTAACAGAGCCCAGAGGCCAACCCGTGAGTCCCTCCAAATGCCTTTCCTTCTGCATCTAAACTTCAACCTTTCAGGACCTCTTCCCTTCCATCTCACAGCCATTCGGCCCCTTCCCAGGCCTTGACTCAGTACATCTGAGTAGCTGGTTCTGGCTCTGCCCCTGCCTACAAAGCGGGGTGGGCTCCATGCAGAACACCCCCTCAGCCTGCTGCCCAAGTGGGGACGCTCCACCTGTCATTCAGCTTCATACTTCGGAAGAGCAGCCTAACTGCATGTCACTGTCAATCCCTTGAAATCTGATCCCGGCCTCATTCAAACTGAAACCACCTTCCTAAATGCCAACAATGACAACCCGTGCCCTACCTAAGGGCCCCTCCCTGCCCTCTCCTACCCAAGCTCTCTGCAGAACACCACTGACCAACTTCTCCGACAAGTTCTTTCCCCTCCATACTTGAGATGCCACTATGCCTCTGGCTGTCCTTTACTTCCTGTTTCTATGACGACTCCCCCAAATCCTCTGCTGCCTCTTCCTACCACGTAAGTGTAGATGCTCCCAAGGTCCTGTGCTGGTCCTCTCCTGCCATTCCACTCCCGCATGCTCTTCTGGTCCCAACCCTAACTTCCATTTCTCTGCTGAGACCTCCGAATGTCTGCCTAGGGCCCCTCCTATGTGACACACTTAGATTGCCAACTAGACCCAGGGCATTTCCACAAGTGCCCAAAGGTCGAAATCGGAAGGCACTGCCTTCCTCCACGGCGTCTTTGGTCCAAGCTCCCTTTTAATGAAACGCAGTCACCTCCATTCACAGCCACCTGTCCCTCCTCCTCTGCAATCCTTCACAGGAACACCGAAACCACCTTAACCCCTTCTTTCCCTTGCCAGTCTCGTCACAGCCCACTCCCTGCGACGGCGCCCAAGCTAGGTCTGAAAGCACAGCCCTTTCACTCTTACTCAGAAACTCTCTCAAGCTCCTCGTCGCATCGGACCCAGGTTCAGGATCCGCAGAACCACAGGCCAAGCCCTCTGGGATTTGGATTTTAGCGTGCTTATTTTTGCAGCCAAATCTAACCTTTCCTTCCTCCCATTCTTATCTAGAACATATCCCAAGAACGGGAGCGGGTCGCAGTGGGGGAGACACGTTCATCTGTTTTCTACATACAACCGTATCTTATTTAAACTACAGCATTTACTACAATTCTACCAGACAGTGTGGGGGACTAGCTTTGGTCATGTAACAGTGGTTCTCAACCAGGGGTTATTTTGCTCTTCCTGGGGGCAGTGGCAACGTCAGGAGACATTTCCAGTCGTCACAACTGAGGTGCTCCTAGCAGCTCAGGGGGAGAGGCTGGGAAATCTGTGGAACACTCTACAATGCACAGCACAACTCCAACGACAAACTATTCTCTGACTAAAAACACCTAACAAATATGTCCATGTCAGAAGGTGAACTAGAAGTTTGGGAATATCAGTGGACATGCTGTCCAACATCAAAGATGTGGGTAACATTGTTTAAGAGAGAAAATGGCTAAAACGACCAAAAATAAAAGGTGTGCGCTCCATTTTAATAACTGTGCAGTTAATAAAAATTATCAAATACTTCTAAATAAGGCAAAAGGATCATAATGGAGCACTCTTTGGCCCGCCCAAAGATTACTGAACCCTCTGGGAAATTCACCTTCGCCTGACGCCACACGCATTACTGATCAGGGCCCCGGCTGTGACGCTACCGGGTAAAACATGGATTTTTGTCCAGCAGAGATGCCCATGACCTCAGTCTGGTAGAAAAGATATCCCCAAAGGTTATAATCTCAGTGTCGTAAGATAGCAGCCAATGTTAACCGAACCTGGCAGTTTCCACCACGTATGTGTGCTGAGACCCAGGGACTCCGTGCTCTCTGGGCCACATTTAGGTTCCCACTGGTTCCCTCATTCACAAGTGACCTCCTTGTCTGAAGGCCACGGTTCGGCCTCTAACACGACATCTGCACGTCGGCACTCTGAAGGACCCGTGGAGATGCCCAAGTAACTCACCAGCCTGGAGCTATTAAACCGAGTGGCCCGAGAAGGGCAGCCCATGGGCCACGAGCCAAGCACGCTTCGCCCACAGAGAGCACCAGGCAGAAGAACAGACCGGCGCTAGTTCCCTCTTCCTTCCCCCTTCTGATTTTGGTTCTGTTTTATAGTTCCTGGCCGCATGCTCCTCTCCACACTGGCTCAGGCACCAGTGGGTGCAGGTGGCCAGGTCAGTCTTAATTCCACCCTTTGTAAACACGAACAGTCTGCAGGAATCTGATTTTACGGTCTGACCCTGTGGTGATCTGTCCAGCGGGTTACGGGAGCTATTTTCTGTTAAGTGAAAAACTATATGAAAGTCTGGTGTCAGTCTTTTCTGTTTTATTGTTTGTGCAAGAACATGTCTCAGGACCACCAAGAGCAGCCCTCCAGAGCCTGGAGAAATCCAGGCCAGTTTTGCATTTCTGGATTTCTCTTGACCTGTGTGTGGCTGAGACGTCAGGAAATGAAAGCTGAAAGGTCTCTGCGTGTTTGTGTCCATAAACGAGAAAAGCTTAGTTTCTCCAGGGCTGAGTGTGAAATATATTCCCGTCCCAAGGGGCAGTAGTAGATTGGATTACAATGTTTCTTAAAGAATCTCTATTCTAATTGATTTATAGAGAATAATGAGCTTTTACATAATCTATATTCTTAGAATTCCCAGAAAATAAACTACGGATCTGACACTTACAATGTGTCATTCCTTCAAGTACCTCCCCAAAAAGCCCCCAAAGTCACAGAAACTGATCTAGTGAAAGCATATTTAAGAATCCAAATCCATGTAGTAAAAATATGCTTAGAATAATCAATGTGATTTGATCATTTTAATGCTGACTTTAAAATAGATGCCTTTTCCTGATGCTATTTGCCTACCAGGGGTGCCCACACTTTTTCAGCTTGCGAGCTACTTATAAGATGACCAAGTCAAAATGATCTGCCTACAATAAAAATGCAAAACATAAATTTATTTCTTCTATATTATCATTATTTAAGTTACTATTATTACTATTTAATATTGTGTATTCTTCTTTCACCTTTCTCCTTCTCAACTCTCTTTTCGGAGGAAAGTCAATGTCATAGTTTTTATAAACAGTCCGAAAAAACCGCTCCACATTTCCCTTCTTTGGAATAGCAATGGCACACAGACAGATGAGGCAAACACACTTAGAATATGACATAGTGAAAAAAATCCCCTCCCATTCTGTATGAAAGTGGTAGGTTTTAGGCTTCTTCCTCGGACCAGCTACGGCACTCATTTTTATACCCTTTGTTGTATTTAGTTTAAATAAATCGAAGGCTAACTACGCAGCAATGTAACTGAACAAGTTAGCGTGGTTTAACGCGCATGCGTAGGGTGTCAAAAGTTCAGACGTCAGATTGGCTACCCTGTACGCCAATCAAAAGACAAATGTCTTTTTAATGTCATGCGATCTACCCACACTTCCTTCGTGATCGACCAGTAAATCCCAATCGACGTATTGAGCACCCCTGTATTATACAATGCCAAAGTAGTCGCTTCATTATCTTAACTTAAAACCTATCAGGGCTACTAACGACCTGCAGGTTCCAGCACAGATAAAGCCCCCGCGTGAGGGGCAGGCAGTACGCTCCACTCGGAAGCGGCCACAGTCACTTTTGGCTTCCACACAAACCATTCGGATGGGAACCCGCACGCGCTTACCCATCAGCCAGTGTAAGTCCCGGACTCTCCTTTAATATAACAACTAAGTATCTCGGTGACTTTAAACAAAAGGATTTCTCCTGTTTCCATATGACACAACATGGAAAAAGTTCTCTAATTAGTTATAAGAGGCGTTCCCCGTCTTGCAATTTTGTTTTTGAAACTCAAGACTGCTAACTTGACACAATTATATGAATTTCGTAAAAACGGCAGCACAGAACAAGCTGCCTCGCTCTAACTAAAGCCTGGCAACACGAGCGGTGAGCAGACCAGAAGAGGGAACCGGTCGCCAGCAGTCACTCCACCCCAGCGCAATCAGTGTCCCTGTTTCAACATTCTGGCGTGACCCCAAAATAGTAACCATGAAAAGAGACTGAACAAACCGCTCTTTCTCAAGAAGAGGATTTTCACAACCATGAGGGAGTAAAAAAAAAAATTCATTCTTGGAAATGCAAAAACGGCCACCAGCCTCCTTTCTGGTAAAATCAAAACGAAAACTCCGTGTCACGACCCAGTCTTACATCTGGGATCATTTCCTCCACAACAAGCTTACTGCCTAAGAATTCATGCATGAAACCGGTACCAAAAAACAACACAAAACAACAAACCCTTAAAATAACTAAGTAAATAAATAAATAAACCAACACAAACAAACGACAGGCCACTTCTACTGAAACTGCATTTTTCCTTCCCCTCCCTGGCTCTACAAATACAGAAGAAGTCAGTCGAAGCTCAATGTTGGGTCAAGGGCAGTCCCAGCTCTTCAGACCCTCTCCCGTCCTCTTCTTTCCCGCGGCCATCGGAAGCGCGGGTCTCCAGCGTTTGAGACTGCCCGGGCTCCCTCCAAGTTACTCTCCTCACAGCTCTGCAGGCTGGTGCTCTGGTTGGCCCCTCACTCTGCTTCATGGTGGCCGCTCAGTGTGGGAGGTAATGCTTCCATCAGCAATGGGCAGGCAGCTGTGGTCAGCAAATCAGCATCTTCAAGTTCACGAACAAACTACACCACACAGCCATGCCATTCACTTCCAACTACTTTTCTCTGGCTTGCTAAGCTCCAGGACAGGGTCCCGACTCCCCAACCTGCTTGCACACCCCACAATGGGCCTCGGACCACAGCAGGGTCTCCAGGGGCCTCGCACCGCCACTCCTCTATCTTCTCTCCTCTCCGCGTGGAAAGGAACACCTCCCCTGCACGCAGGGCCACAGCCACCACCCCGTGGCTCTCAGAGCCATCAGCAGAACCCCTCCTTATCCAAGATTCTAAGCTGACTCCCTCCAGCACCAACCTCTAGAACACAAAGAACCTGTCCTCTATCGTGCGGTTAGATAGTGGGCTATCTAATCGTGAGTGTAGAGGGGGCAGTCTGAGGTCAGGTCCCCTTATTCACAGCTCACGACGCCCCTCTGCCTTCTCCTGCCTCCTCTGAGGCTGTCAGTTCACTGAAAGGACAAGGCCAGTCTTGTACGTTAAGACCGGCCGTTCATGAACAGTTCCTGAGTTCCTATCTGCCTTGCCCAAGGGCACCTCAGTTCCTTGTCCTTGTGTGTGGCTTTACCAACACCCAGAGTGGTGGTGACTGTCACCCCCTTGAGAATTTCTGGATCAAGCCACCCTAGAAACCCAAGCCGTCTAACCCTCCTTGGCCTTTCGCTCAGCTCCACAGTCCTCTTATGTTCTTTAACAGGGTGCTCCCAACAGCTGCTCTGCACCCACCCTAACGACCCCACTGCCCTCAGCACCCCCCTCCCTCTCCAGAGGGAGTGGCTCCTGACCTGGTGGAGACCACGCTGCAGGCTTCCCCAAACGGAACACACACAGCATACCTTCACTCACCCAGTCTCCCACTGTCTAAAGCAGAGGTCCTAAGAAGGCCGTCCAAAGTGGAATCTAGTCCCATGGTCATGCTCTGCTTAGCATGTATGGTTGATTTTTGTTTTGTTTTTAGAATACTTATACTTTTTTAAAAGAACAAATTAATGCAAAACTTTTATTGAGATATAATTCACAGCATGCATCGTTTTTAAAACATAAATAGGTTGCCTCTTAAAAAGATCAGACATCACTGGGCCCTTACTGTGTACCTGGCTGACGCTGAGCAAGGGCGCCAGCCCACCAGCGCCTCCCTACAAGCATCCACTCGCTGCCCTCTGCAGTCTCCTGGCCCTCTCGGATCTAGAGGGAGAGTTCTAGCTCTTGTCCCCCCGCAGGGCCGAGCTGTCCTCAGCCACATCCTTCCCCATGCCCGCCACCGCCTGACCTCAGGAACCCCAGTGTCGCATCTACGGCCTCACAGACAGTGAGGACCCGCACGCACTTCCTCTCTGAAATTCACCGCACACCCATTTCCCTGTCGGCCACCGGCCCCTCCCACCGGGCCTTACGACAATGCCCTCCTCTGGCTTTCCTCTCACTTCCAGACACTGCCTGGCAGCAACGTGGCACTTCTACGAAAGTGGCTAATAACCTACCACCAATTTACGTCATCGTAAACCAGCAACAGCCCACTCTGAGGGGCCACGCCTGGGGATACGCATACCGACAACGGAGGCACTTCATGGGAGACGGAGGTCTGCAGGGTGGCTCTCACCTATGGCCCTACCATGCCTCTTCACGACCTGCCTGCTCGGGAAAATCCACGTTCTCCGCCAGGTCCCAGTGCCCTGGACCCCTCTGCCCACCTCCTCCGCCCTCCTGCACGTGTGTGGGGGGGACCACACGCCCCCGTCCCGTGATGAAATGGCAGCTTTGCTGTGCCATGATCTGGCACTTGCTCTTCCCTCTGGGAAGCTCACTGTCATCCTCACCACCCAGCTAGGCAGCACAAGCTTCCCTTCGAGGGTTTCTGGAGCTCCTTGCACATACTTCAACCTGCAACCCCGCTGTACTGTGTTTCCAAGCTTCCCTCCCCTGCCCCACGAAGCGCTGGCTTCCTTGAGGTCAAGAGGCAACAGTCAGTGTACGTTTTCTTTAACTGCCAGCTATCCGGCCCCACCAAGCAGACAATCAAGGTATCGCCATCCTTTCTGACACCAGGGCTTAAAACCTCACCCTGCATGCTTACAGCTGCGTCCCAACAAGAACCTTGCCGCCCCACTCATGTGCAGCTCTGATTTGGAACAATGACCCTTCCCCGGCTGGGTCTTATTGCTTCCAAATAGACTTTCACTCTTCCCCTGGCAAAATCCTCCCGACTCTCTAGTGAGTAAGGCCAAGGCCTCAGCCTGGCACCTGGGTCCCCTGGGAGCTTTGTCAAGACACTCCAACAGGTTCTGGCTTCTAGGCCTTGGCTCCTAACCACCTCTGCTGGTAATCTTCCAGGCTCTTCAAAGCCCAGATCTGTTGGAACGGCTTTCTCCAACAGATACCCCCTCGGACAAAAGTGACCGCTCTTAAAGAGCCTGTGCCTCTCGTCACCTCCCTGGAGATCATCGCCTTTTAGCCCGTCTCAATGCAGAGTGCTAACTCACGCCAGCTCCATGAGCCCCTCTAGCATCTGTTAAAAGTGGTGAGTTAACAGCTTAAAAGCAAGAAAACAAAGCAGGTCACTTACAGGCCTCAGAACAGTTGCCCACATCTTATATTAAGAAGACTCAACCAGCTCGTTTAAAAAATTCTTCAAAATCTTCCTTCCTCTAAACCTTCTCCACAGTTTAACCTGACACATTGCAGATGCTGAAGTCTGCTTTCCTGTTATTCATTTTAGAAATCCAGTTAATACTGTTCTCTTCCTCAAAAGATGGTAAAACTGCAAAACAAATTAAAAACGAAAACGCCCTTGAGTGCGGTATTCAACTTTTACCTGTGAGTCTCAAGGGAAATAAAGGAATTTCTTAGAAGTGGGAGGGTTGGATTATGACTAACACACATCACAGAGATAAATGAGCGGGTGACACATACCTCTAAGGTACTGTGAGGCACACCTTCTCCAACTAGCTAATGCTAAGACTTGTGGCAGGGACAGGCAGACAGGCAAGAAAGCCAGAGTGGGAGGGTCTGGCAGGACAGGCAGCGACTTTCCTGTTGAGCAAAAACAGCCCTTTCCAGGCCGGGGGGTGGGGGCGGGGGTCCTGCAAGAAGCTGAACTGGGAGCAGGCAGTGTGCACAGAAAGACTTAGACTCCAGCGGAGGTTTAAACTGAGAGCAGCTGGAGCAGGGATTGGGGAGATCAGATGGGGCTGGGTTAATAAGTTTTGTAAATCAGGGAAAGAGTTTAGTGTGAAGGAGAGAGGCAACAGGAGACCCTTGTGGGTCCCAGAGCAGAATGACTTTCTGAGAGGGTCAGCCTAATGCAAGTGGTACCCACAGAGAGGGGAGAGGTGCGCGGGCAGCGAGCGGCGACACACACCAAGAATGAAGGTCTTACCTGCAGCAAAGGTAATGAGAAGGGGAGGGATTAACGCAAGTAAGAGACTTTTATAAGGAATAATATAATTCAACCAAGTCTGCTTTTAAGCCTTAAACACTGGGAAGAAGTTAGGTCAGTTGTCTGAAGTCAGACAAATGGTTCAACATCTACAACAGTGATGGGCAATCTTTTGAGCTTAGTGTCTCAAAATTCGCCAAAAAACTGAGCATAACTCGGGTGGTGTGTCACTTCAAGCAAAACGGCCTAACCGGAAGTCCCAGAACTAGACGCTCTGTGCCGGAGTTCTGTTGTTTTGGCCTCCAGACCTCCGGCACAGAGTGTCTACACTACAGCAAATGTTTTATCCTCGCCTACTGCCATGAGCCAGCGCAGCTAGTAATTCCAGGTCCTGAGTGGGAACGGCGCGGAATTAAGAAAATAGGCTTCAAGAGAAAAAGGATGGGATCTGGAGGCCTCTGCAATGCTGATGGCAAGAACAGAGCGCGCTCTCCACCCCTCTACCTGCTTTATTTATAGGGCAAAGTGAGGCCATTAGCAAATCAAAGAGATCTCTCATCACATTTCCAAGGCAACCCAAGAACTCTAGCAAGTGCAGAAAACCCTCACCATACATAACATCTTAACTTCAAAGACAAAGGATAAAAAGGAAATTGCCTCCAGTCTCTGAGGGACGTGGGGAACAGGACTAGTATAGTGGTTCTTAACCTGGGTTCTATTGAACCTTAGGGGTCCGATGAGTCGGTCTCAGGGGTTCGGAGAAGCCTCTGCCGCAGAGGCCAGAATAAAGTAATACCGTCATTTGTTGTGAGTTCATGCACTTTGTTGGTTTTGTTCTTTGAGCAAGGGGATGTTCATGCAGGGCTCATTTTGTGCACCAGTAAAAAACCATATACCTATGTCTTGAATTTGGGGGAAAAAATCATATTTTATTTATCACTAAAGAAGGGTTCGGTGAATGCGCACATAAAACTGGTGGGTTCGGTACCTCAAAAAAGGTTAAGAACCACTGGGCTAGTATAAACAATCCAGCACCTTAGCTAACAACAACGTGTGGTTCGCAACTTCACAAAACAAGCGAGGTGGGGGGGGGTTGGGCAGATTGTCAGCTTACTGCCAGTTCCCCACACCTCTGAACCCCCAAAAATATAAACTGCAAAGACCCTGTTGGCTTTCGGTCCCCAACACCTGAAACCTGTACAGTTTTGTTAACCAGTGTCACCCCAATAAATTCAATAAAAAGTCAAAAACAAACAAATGCCGCACAGGTTTACATGCAAGAAAATAAAAATAAATAAAAGAGTCTAGTCTTTTTCATCTAAGTGAGCCAGGAGTTACAGCTAATCAGATTCTTTGAGAGCACTTGTGAAATTTCTGAAGTAGGGTGCTGAACAAGGACCCCCCCCCCCACCCCAAAGGGCTCACCTTTGGGAGACAGGGCTCTGGAAGGGCTCTCTAGGCCTCTCTCCCGACTGCTGCACATACTCGATGGGAAAAAAACAGAGAAAGTTGGATACCTTGGGGACCGGGGGGGGGGGGGGGGGGGGGCTGAAGGCCTCCAGCACCTAGAAGGCTAAGATGCTGATCTAGAGAGGTGAGTCACCTCCTCAAAAGTTTCAGTTTCCCCAGCTGTTAAAGAGAGGAAGAGGAGGTCTGCATCCGACACTCAGTATAACGTCTGATGTGCTTGCTACGGCCAGTAAATAAACGTTAGCTGTCCATAATTTCAACACAAGAAACGATGCCATGCTTGGTGCTTACTATTACACATCCCAACGTCCTCATCTATTTCCCTTGCGTCCGATTCTCAAAAGGGGGGAGGGGAGCGGAGACCCCCCCCCCAAAGAGGTTCGGGCCGCCCGGAGAGGAGGCCGGGGAAGGGAGCGCGGCCCCGACGCTGGGCCGGGAGGCTGCGGGCCCCAGCGGCCGCCTGCGCACCGGCCCGAGCGCGGGGGAAAGATAACCACGGCCACGGTCGCGGCGCGCCCGCTATGCACACGGGGAAACTGAGGCGCGGCCGGGCCGGCCGCTCACGCAGGGTCACAGGGCCCGCGGCTCCGGAGGCTGCGCCCCGCGGGGGCGGCCGGGAGCGGCGCGCGCGGAGGGGCGCGGAGAGGAGGGGCGCCAGGCCCGAGCGGGCCCGCGGCCCGGCAGGCGGCCCGACTCACCTTGGCGCTGTGCACCGCCTCCTGCGCCCCGCGGAGCTGCAGCCAGATGCGCGCGGGCAGCGGCTGCTCGGTCCCGAGCGCGCCCAGCACGGCCAGGCTGACGCCGAACAGGCCCTCGATGCGGCCGCGGCTCCGCTCCAGCAGCGCCGCCTTCTCGGCGGGCGCCGTGAACTCGTCCAGCACCGCCCGGGCCGCCATGGCGGGCGCGGCCTCCCGCGGCGGCTCCGGGGGCCGGCGGCGGCGACGCCCCCTCAGGGTGCTGCGCCGCGGTCCCCGCGCCCGTGCGGCCGCGTCGGTGCCCCGGGCCGCCCGCCGCGCCCCGCCGCCCGCCCGCCCGCCCGCAGGCCCGGCTACACCATCCCGCCACGGCCGCCGCGGCTCGCCGACTGCGGCCAGGGAAGCCCTCCGCCACTTCGTCGCCGTCGCCGCGGGCCGGGCCCGCCGCCGCGCATGCGCTCCTCCCGCTGCCGTCATTGAGCCTCGCCGCCCACCAGGGGAGGGGACAGGGCGGGGGCGACAGAAGCGACGTCACGCGAGGTGGCCATGTTTGTTGAGGGCAAAGCCGGGGCTGCGGAGAGGCGCCCGGCGGTCCTCTTTGGTGAGGCCACGACGCTGCCGGATGACCTGTTGCACCGTGAATTTCTGGTTTGGCAGATGGGGAAATTGAGGCTCGTTGCCTGGAGACGGGGCTGACCCCCGTGTCACACAAAGACTTGGCTCGCCTGAAGTCCAAACTAGGGCCCCAGAGCTAGAGTTATCTAGCTTCTCAGATAGGCAGACGGATGGTTCTGATAGAGTAGGCAGATAGGCATAAGCAGAGCAGAAATGATAGGCCAGGTATGAATGTCACCAGGGCAGAAAGTCCTGGGTGCCTAGCAACAGGCACAACTCGGAAAACACGTATTATAGGCTAGGACCTTAACCCAAGTGTGACCTTTCCTTCCCTTGCATGTCACTAGTGATGCAGCTGAGACCTCCCTAACATATGGCTAGTCATGCTGTTTAGACCCCTGCCCCATTGGAAGTGGGACAAGGGGCCAGAGGGAAGCCTCACAATTCCCACACAAGCTCTTACAGACTACTCCACTAAGTGTGAAACCTTCAGGACAATGAGGTTCTGATCAGCATCAATCTGAGGAACAAAGCCTCAGGTCTGTTGACCACAGAGACAGAGTTTTCATCTAACTGGAGATAACACCTGGGCCTCAGCTGGATTTCAGCTCCAGGCCCAGAAAAGCCACAAAACCAGGCCAAAGTGACACCGTGGTTGACATCGTGGACCAGATGCAATGACTAATGACCTTCCTCCCCTACCACTGACCAATTAGTAGAGACCACAACCTTGAAATGACACAACTGGGAAGCACGTGAATATTCTATTAGGACCAGCCCTAAAATCTCCACCTTTAAAAAACAGACAAAAACCCTTTAAGACAAGGGACACTTAGTGCTCCAAGGCATGCTCTCTCTCTCCCTCTCTCTCTCTCTCTCTCTCTCTCTCTCCCCCCCCCTCCCTCCCTGCTCCCTCCCTCCTTCCCTTTTTTTAGAGCATGCCCATACCTTCCCGCCTTTTTTCTTAGGTGCATATCCTTTGCTTTCTTTCTCCTAAGTGCCAGAGGCCCTCTTTAGCCTCTGCTGCTTGTTTCCTGAGCCCACACAGCCCAGCTGGCTCACTTCTTCTACCTCTGTGACTTTCTAAATAAGCTCCTGATGCCAGAGTCCTTGGCTCTGAACTTTTTCTTAGCTGAACTCAAGGACAGAGGTTTATTTTTTATATTTATTTATTTTTTAGGTGAGAGAATGAGAGATAGTGAGGCAGACTCCCACATGCACCCCAAGCAGGATCCACCCGGCAACCACATTTGGGGCTGATGCTCAAATCAAATAAGCTATCCCCAGTGCCTGAGGCCAATACTCAAAACAATAAAGCCATTGGCTACAGGAGGGGAAGAGGAATAGAAGGGGGAGAGGGAGGGAGAAGCACATGGTCGCTTCTCCTGTGTGCCCCGACTGGGAATCAAACCTGGAATGTCCATATGCCAGGTCAATGCTCTATCCACTGAGCCATGGGCCAGGGCCAAGGACTGAGTGTCCCAGTAGAGCCCAAGCTCTACGTCGATCAGGTGTCCCTGATGCGACTTCCTGTGCACTGGGACTCTCCTGCTTATCAGCAGGGCTGGCAGCCTCTTCGAGATTACTCTTGAGGTGGCTCTGAGGATGCTACTGTTAAGTGCCACCGGAGGAAAGACACAACCGACACACAAATTAGTTGCAATAATCACACAGGCAATTTATTACTCACAAATCCTTTTGGCGTGCCTGGGTACAGCTTAAGGGGCCCCGTCAGCGTGCTCCTCTCGGCTGGCTTTGGTCAGAGCTCAGAGCGACGTGGAGACAGTCCACATCAACGTTGGAGTCTGGGCGACTACTGCAGCAGGGGGCCCCTCAGCTTTAGTACCTTTTCTGGCCAACGCCTTCTAACAGGTGTCAATGTACGGGATTATCACCTCAAACCACCTTTTTGGGAGTTCCTCGCAGGGAATCCCCTCTATGTCAATCTACTGAAATGTTTACATTAAACCACCTTTAAAGATGTTCTTATTTTCATTAATTTACAAAGTTAATGTAAATAACACCAAGCCACTTCTTATCTATGTAGAACTTCACACACATACTAACTGGGCCCTGCTTGTAAGTCAGAGTCTGTTTATCACATTACAGAGTTATGGCACTAAGCCACTATATTAATTCCTATCCAAATGGCATAACTTTATTTAATTTTAATAATTATTTTTAATATCCTTTCAATTATTTTTATATATCTTCCACATTTCTGTATAGTTAACTATTATAACCTTATATCGCTACAATACTGAGGTCTATCACATCGCTTTTAGTGGTCTTCTCCATCCTTTTCTCTCTCCTTTCTCTTCCTCTTTCCCCCTACCTCTCTCTCTCCTTTTCCCTTCTTTTCTTTTATTTCCCTTTCCTCTTTCTTTATCCCCTCAACCCCCCTTATTATTATTATTTTTTACTAAAAAAGGTAACAGGAAGAAAAAATGGGAGTAATAAGTAAGGAGTTTTGATGGACCAGGCGGTGGGGCAATGGATAAAGCATTGACCTGGAACACTGAGGACCCAGGTTCAAAACCCCGAGGTGAGGTTGCCTGCTTGAGCACAGGTTCATCCAGCTCAACCACAGGCTTGCCAGTTTGAGCCCAAGCTTGCCGACTTGAGTATGGGATCGTAGCCATGACCCTGTGGTCGCTGGCTTGAGCCCAAAGATCCCTGGCTTGAAGTCCAAGGTCGCTGGCTTGAGCCCAAGGTTGCTGGCTTGAGCAAGAGGTCACTGGCTCTGCTGGGGCCTTCCAGTCAAGGCACGTCTGTGAAGCCATCAATGAGCAACTACAGCGCTGCAACCACGAGTTGATGCTTCTCATCTCTCTTAAAAAGAAGAAAAGTATGGATGAAATATTGAAAAGCAAACAAATGATTCAAGAAAAATTCAGAAAAGTGATTCTCTCTGAGAGAAAAGGAAGAGGATGTTTTATAGGAGAGGTACAAAAAGTGGGGATTAAGGACTTATCCACGTTTTTACTATGGTACTTGGGCAAATACACCCTAACTTCTCCCCAGGTCTGTTTTCCCATTTATAAGATCAAGGGTTGCACTCAGTTATCTCTAGAGTCTTTCCCGGATCGCAGCCTTCTTGAGTCCATGAAAGCAGATTGTGGAAGACAGTCATGTTGGTTTCCTTCCTCTGGGCTCAGTGTTGTGGATATAGTAGCGAGGGACCGGGGGAATATTCCTCCTCTCTGTCCTAATTTCTCATCTGTAAAATGTGGTTAACAATAATACTTCCTATTGTTGTGAAAATGAAATATAATACTGAGGAATAGAGTGAAAAAATAAAAGAGTCACTCTACTCAAATTGGTAAAGTCAAGTAGGTTGAAGAAACAATTTCATTCTTTTTTATTTTTCCAAGCGAGAGGAAGGGAGATGGAGAGACAGACTCCCACGTGCCTCCCTACCGGGATTCACCTGGCAACTCCATCTGAGGCCAGTGCTCTGCCCCTCTGGGGCCACGCTTGCAACCAAACTATTTTTAGCACCTGAGGCAGAGGCTCCATGGAGCCATCCTCAGCACCCGGGGTCCATGCACTTGAACCAATCGAGCCATGGCTGTCAGAAGGAGAAAGAGAGAGAGAGAGAGAGAGAGAGAGAGAGAGAGAGAGAGAGAGAGGAGGGGTGAAGAAGCAAATGGTTGCTTCTCCTGTGTGCCCTGACCGGGAATCGACCCTAGGACACCCACACACCAGGCTGATTGATGCTCCACCTCTGAGCCAACCAACCAGGGCCAACAATTCTATTCTTGTTTTAACTAGTTACAGAACTTAAACGTCTGCACTTTCCAGTCCTGTGCCAATGGCTAGACACACAGCAAACCTCCAGATAACCCTCAGATTACCCCTGAAGGACTAAGGCAAGAATGTTCATGTGTGAGACCATCAGTCATTCAAAGGATTACCATCTGAGACCAACCAGAGGCTAAAATGCAGGACAGACTCTTCTCAAGAACCTACTTTTTCACTGTAAGAATGCTCAGTGTTTGTCCCTTCTTCCTAACACTCTGCGTGTGGCCTTGTTGTGGTTCCATTTTGCAAACCCCGGCACCCTTGAATAAATCTTTATTACTTATTTCTAGCTGAAGCCTTCTGATTCATTTACACTCAGTCAACAAGACCTGGACACAGTAAGTGATGACTAAATATCAGCTATTATTATTACTAAATTAGCAATATATTTAAGGCTCCATTATCATGGAAAAGCTCTGTGTGGGTGATGCAACCATAACTGGGGGCCTGGGAGCCTCCCCCTAAATGAGAAAGAGGGGAGCTAGAGGTATTACAGTTGGAAATGCCAAAGGGGAATGGTGAGAGGGATTACCCAAGGGAAGACCTCTCAGGGGTCTTGACTGCTGGGGTTTTTCATCCGCCTCACAAATGCTGGCTGCTGTGCCCCCCCCCCCCCCCCCGTGCCCCAGGGAGAGATGACTCAGCATAGGGAAGGGAGCTCCTACCCTTGAAGACCAACAACTTCCTGCTCCCCTGGGCTTTTCCCTAGGTGTCTACACAACCGGCGGTCCTTCCTCCACCAGGTAGACGACTTGAGATGGGCTGAGTCGGTTCAGACGGGGAGCCCTCCTGCTTAGAGACCGCAGTCAGAGCCGAAGTCACCAGGACATGTTACTTCCTGTCTTCCCGCTGTGCTGGCCTTACCTGGAGTTGCTATGGTGGCATGATCAGACAGGGCTTTCCCCAGGGCGGTTCCTGTTTGATTGCAGTGACTTCCCTTTGGGTGGGTGACTCTTAATTGCTTAATTGTAAGGGGTGAGGACAGGCTGCCTTGAAAAGCACACAACAGCCCCTCTGCCCCCCCCCTGCAAAATAACCCACCCTAAAACAACAAAGTAGTGCCTGCAAATACCCAGAAAGAAAGCTGGACCATTCTACTGTACCCGCAAGTCCCTGGCATGGTACATCACCGGAGAGACAGCATAAGATTAGAAGAGTTGCCAGTTCATATCTGGTCAGCATTTCCCTTTAGGAAACTCTCAAGATTTCCTGAGTACAGGGAACAAGGAGAGAAGGGGAAATAGAGAAATCCCCTTTTAAGAAACTCCCTTGCTTCATGCAGTTTCTCAACCACAACTTCCCTCTGTGGACCAGCCTTGCCACGCTGGCTGGCCTTACCAGCCTGTGACAGCTGACGCCAGGGATGATGGCGCCATGGAGCCTGAGCTCCAGATACTCCACCTGTATTTTCTCTAATCCATAACAACCCCGTGTGAAGGTGTGAGAGAGCCTGTTCCTCCCCCTTCTCATTTTAATGGGGGCCGAAGGGGTCCCTGTCCTTTCCCCCAGCGTGGCTCACTTGGAGGCACTCATCCACCTCTCGCTGTCTCCCCCAGGGCAGGAGGAAGACTGCTCCAACCTGGCCGACCTGTGACTTTCCAAGAAGGGTCAGGGCTGGGTTGGACCATGTGCCCTCAGAGAGGGTGTGTTATTCTCTGCTGTTCTGTGGTTGCTCGCTGTGTCTGTGACTGCGTGAAGCGTTGTCACCTCAGCCACATCCTCTGGTCCAGCCTTGTCAGTCACAGAGATGACATTTTGATCTCGACTTGTCTGACGCCTGTTTTTGTTTCTCAGTTCTAAAAGCAGGAGGGGCAGAAAGAGTGTTTATTTGACCTCCGAAAACTCCAACCCTGGTTATTGTTATGATCACTCCTATGTTAAAGAAGAGAACCCTGAAGCATACAGAGGTTCTGGAACGTTCCACAGAGCTGGTCAGTGAAGCAGGAGGAGCAGGCATTTGGATCCAGGCACAGTTAATGCATTAATGACAACCAGCCTTTATAGGCAACCAGCCCCCCTTTCTGCCTTTCTGCAGAAGCAAGCAAGAGGAGATAGATAATACATCCTCATAACCGACCCCCTAAAGCTTGGACCCTGCTTGCCTTGGGATGCTGGCAAAACAGACAGACCCGCACCGGTAATGTTGATTGGTCCACCCAACCAATTTGATCACCAGATTCAATATGCTCGTGGCTAGGAGTCTGCTGGGTGGTGTGTCTTCTTGGGTTCTTTGTAAATGACATTGAGGACTTTAGAGTAGGAAACAGGAAGACAGTTGTGCTTCAGTCACACGCAAGTCTTAATACATTTGCACGCTTGGCACTCTTTCTCCTAGCGCTCTGAAGAGGAGAATTCAAACTCCTTAACTTGGGTTTGCCACCCTTGCTCGATCTGTCTTCTGCCTACTACGCCTGTCCTCCTCTCTACACCTGGCCTGGCTTACAGTGCCTCAGGGCATTTGCACATGCTGTTCCTCCTTCCTGCTTTCTTCCCACTTAGTTTATGCCTGCTCATCCATCACATCCCAGTTCAGGAGTGACTTGTTCAAGAAGTCATTCACGGCCTCTTGGATGAGTCCGATCCCCTGATCACAGGCTTGTGGGGCCCTGTGGCTCTCTTGCTCATGGCACTAGAGCCAGCTTTACATAATGCTTGTGTGACATTTGACATTGATGCATGCCCATCCCAGATGTCTGGGACTGTCAGCTCCCTGAGGGCAGTGACATGGGCTGGATTGAACTTGAAGTAATCCAGGGACAGAAAGCAGGCCAGCAGGCAGTCCACCATGGCTGGAGGGTGCCAGGGCAGTGGGGGTGGGGAGGCATCTACAGGTAGGGATGAGTCAGGTATAGGTGTTATTTTACCTTAAGTGCCATGGGAAGCCTT
Source organism: Rhynchonycteris naso (assembly GCA_037038555.1). Taxonomy (NCBI): domain Eukaryota; kingdom Metazoa; phylum Chordata; class Mammalia; order Chiroptera; family Emballonuridae; genus Rhynchonycteris; species Rhynchonycteris naso. Next base: position 3,600,494 of record CM073001.1, read on the forward strand.
GCTGGGCTTTGAAAGCAGCAAGTGCACCACTTCGTTTGGGTTCTAAGACCCAGGGCTTCCATGATTCATTCTTAAACCTCTTTGAACATCAGTGTGTGGGGAAGTCCTATTTGAAATCTAGTTACTCTGCCAGGAAGAAGCCCCAACAAATATGTGGAGGAGAGTCAAGGCCTCCACACCCCAGGCTGACAGCCCCTGATAAGCTCCCAGCTAGTGGTCAGCACTAAACACCACTCCTGTGAATGAAGCCATTTAGGACTTCTCAGCCAGCATCCGGGAAATAATCTGTGGAGCAAAAGAACCATCTGGTCAACCCACAGATTCATGAGAAGTAGTGAATTGTTAGTTTAAGCTACTGGATTTTCTGGGTGATTTGTTATGCAGCAGTAGGTAAAAAGTCTTAGCCAATTGACAGACCGAGGTAGATATTTAAATTTGCAGCCGATAGTGTTGAACGGAGGACGTGGCTAGTTAATGCTTTCTTTACTCGTGGATGAGAGTGCCAACAGCTGCACTCCCCGCCCCTCGGCCTTTTCTCCTTCCCTCCTCCCGGGCAGGTGCTGAGGCCCCTTTCTGCCAGGTGAAGCCGACAGAAACACGCTCTCCACAGATGCGCTGGCCCCCCAGGAAGGGGGGGGCTGTGCTGAGCATGCTAGCTTCTTCTTTCGAGCCCACCAATCAGACCCTCAGTTGTCCTGCAGGAAAGAGGTAGGGGACAGGCCAAGAGCAGGGTCAGGCTGCTTTTTCTCCTCATGGAGATTTGAAGATATGGATAACAAGAATGTCCCAGAACCTGACCAGGCGGTGGCGCAGTGGATAGAGCGTGGGACTGGGATGCAGAAGGACCCAGGTTCGAGACCCCGAGGTCGCCGGCTTGAGTGTGGGCTCATCTGGTTTGAGCAAAAGCTCACTAGCTTGGACCCAAGGTCGCTGGCTCCAGCAAGGGGTTACTCGGTCTGCTGAAGGCCCGCGGTCAAGGCACGTGTGAGAAAGCAATCAATGAACAACTAAGGTGTCGCAACGAAAAACTGATGATTGATGCTTCTCATCTCTCTCCGTTCCTGTCTGTCTTTCCCTATCTATCCCTCTCTCTGACTCTCTCTGTCTCTGTTAAAAAGAAAAGAAAAAGAATGTCCTAGAGGTGAGACAAGGATCCTGAAATGGAGTGGAGATGTGCGTGTGCTCCTTTCGACAGGCTGGACCAGGAAGCCCCCTCTTGAGGAGCCGACATCTGAGCAGGGCTCCAAGTGGAGCTACCTGGGGAAGAGCCTCCAGGCAGAGAGGGGGCCAGTGTGTTTTCAGAAAAGCTGGGATACCCGTGTGCGTGCGTGGAGCCGGGTGAGCCAGGGGAGGAGGTGAGGATGAGGGGAGGGCGGTGGCCAGAGCAGGGGAGCCTCCTGGACCCGGGAAGGACATCGGACTTGATCTTGCAGGTGACGGGAAGCCACGCGCAGGTCATTGATGTTCCCTGGTAAATAAATTCTTCAATCACAAAGCCACAAGGGCTTTGGCGAGCTTGTTGTCAAGTTTCCTGTTTGTAGTAAGTGTGTGTGTGCCAGGAAGGATGGGCCGGCTGCATGGACGTGGGTGAGTTCCCGGGTGCTCAGCTGTGTGCGTGTGCTGCCATCAGCTCCAGCACCTGGCTGCTTAGATGCTTTCGCAACAAAACGGGCAAACAGAACACAGTGCGACCTCGGGTCTGAGCCAGTGGAATTTTGGACGACACACTTCGCACCAGTGCCTGGAACAGGCAGGGTGATCTCAGGACCCTCCCCAGGATGGGAGGGAAGGGCAGCGATGACCATGGTGATCTCCGCCCATCTTTCTGGAAGAGGAAGAGAAGGAAGAGCAGAAAGATAATGTCTCCATAATGAAAGGTTGACTGCTGTCACCTCCCACAAGGGACAGCAGTCAAGTGCTGAAGGGGCAGTCAGAAGAGTCAGGGACCACGGAGGAGGAAGGGGATGGGATGGAATCACTGTGGCACAGAAGATACATTGTATAAACACTCATATATATCCTGTATATTGCTTTTGCAAATTCCCCTTGCATGCTAGACTCTAAGGAAGGTGCTGAGCTACGCACCAGGCACTCTCAGTAGTACGTGCGCCGGATATTCTGGACTTACTGACTCTTTATGGATGGTCTTATTTAGCTCCCAAAAACAACTCTACAAAGTAGGTACTGCACCCAACTCACACATGAGGAAACTGAGACTTAGTGAGGGTAAGTAACTTGTCTGAAGTCCCCACTACTAGGAAGGGGGGGGACCAGGACTGGCACAGCAGGCTCGCAACGGGGACGATTTCCCCGCAGACCACAATGGTGAACTTGAACTCTCCATTACCTGGTACTACCATGTACCAGGCTAGTTCAGTGTGTAACTGAGGGTCCCTATGGCTTTCATTCAATTTAGTTTTAAATCCTACTCTGGAAATTGTCATGGTCCAGCCACGATGAGTTTATTATGGGATCTTTGAATGGAAAATGGTATGGAATTAAATAAATGATAGATAGAGACTTAAAGATATATACATACAGATGGGTTCGGGAGGATGGCACGGTGAACAGTCTCTAGTGCTCTTAAGTCGATGTAATTGCTGCTCCCAGAAGCGCATCTGTTTTTATTCAGGGGGAAAACATGGTCCATTAGCAATTCAATTGCTTCCAAGACAACTGAAAGACAACCCCCACCATACCACTCACATCTAACTTTACACCAATAAGAAACTAGCTTCCAGCCTCTTCTGGAGAACATGGGCGGGACAAGCGAGAATCAGGCATAGCCCTTTGCCAACCAGGCAGGTGAGATTGGGGGCTGGGCCCAGCACCACTGTCCCCAAGATATCCAGATTGTAAAAATACTCTGTTTATATTTCAGTTCCCAACATATCCCCCTTCTGTATTTTTTAAAACTTCAATTCGTGTGCTGTGATTCATACTTATTTGAATTCCCATGTTCTGATTTGGAGGCAGACTGGAAAAATATAAAATAAAACAACAAAATTAAAATAGCCAATGCTAACAGATACTATAACAAGTGTCCTAATACAATGAAGTGATTAAAGCCTATTAGATTATTAAACAAAGTCTTAACTAATACAACAGGATCTAAAATAAAATTCTTACAGTCTTCAATGTCCTTAACATGTTAATGTACTTTCACCAAGTCCCTGTTGACACCATCACTGCTTCATATTATTTGTAAATGTAACCCAACCCCACTTCAGTCTGAGAACTGTCCCAAGGAGCAGGAGTCACACACATTCAGGAAAAGTCCACAAGGTACTGGAGTGGCGGTCATATATCCACATTTTGTAGCTAGAGTCTAAGTCCCAATGACCACTGCTTCTGGTTGATAATGATTCAGGCAGACTGGAAGAGCCGTCTGCAGCACGTATGGAGATGGAGCTTCCATTTTCTTTACACCGGAGAGATGAGCCCAGGGGGCCTTTCCCTGGAGCTCTGCAGCCGTGGCGTGGTGAGGAGAACCTTGGGGTACACTGTGCTGGGGGGCAGAGGTAAATGTGTCTAAATTAGGAGCAGGTCCCAGCCTAAAACAGGCATGGGGCTTTGAGGCAGGAGGAATAAAGGAGACACTATATATTAAACAAAGCAGCAGAAAATAGGACTATCAACACCCACAACAGAGATCTTGGAGGGATGAATAAAAACCCGAATATTCAGGCAAGACATAGTAAGTGGCCCTTGTGTCCGTAAGAAATGAGATCAGTTTACCTGCTACTTGGAAGAAATACCCTAGGCTCGTTCACAGTGACGTGAGATGGGGCCAATGGCCCTGGGCACCTTCAGCCTTCAGTGGCAAGTCCCAACAGGCTGGCTATGGTTAGGTCACAGGTGGCTGGAACAGAGTTGGAAGAGACTGAACCCTCCCTTAGAGCGAGGGGGTAGCTTACCTTCCAGTGTCCCTTTTTCCCACAGCAAAGGCATGGCCCTGGTGGGGGCTGAGAAGCCTGGCAAGCTTTAGCTCAATGACCTTCTTTTCCACTTTTGAAGCAGGGCCCTGATGGAGTCCTATGAGGCCCCTTTGGGGAGTTGAGCCTTTAAGGGCATATGCCAAGAGCTGGTATTTTGCTTGATCTCTTTTAGGTTCTGTCTGCCTTTTCTGTTCCTCTTGGTCATTAAAGACCCTAAAAGCCATGCTCAGAAGATCTCACTGAGGGGTTTGAGGGTCCTCATCAGCCTATATAAACTTTTTCCTCATCCACCTATATAAACTTTTTCCTTATATCTGGAGTCTCCTGTAGGATTCCAGAGTCTCTCAGCTGCTGAATAACCCTGTGCATCAGCATTCAAAATAAATTTTTTAAAGTAAAAAGCATGATAAAAAAGATTTGCAGGAGTTCCAGGATATGACTCCTCATTTTTAAAAAATATTATTTACAACTGACCTTTAAGCATTTGTTCAGCACATTTTATAATACCTTGACTTCTAAAATTGTAAGAAATACTTTCCTTTATGTTAATGTCTAACAAAATATAGTAAATGCATTTTCAAGAAATATTCCCATACTTATTAAAACATTTCTATCCCATCAATTAACAGGCAAATTAAAGAGTATATTAAAGCTGGAAAATTCCAATGTGGCTTTCATTGTTTTCCTATATTAAGCAAATCTACCCTGCTTCAAGCTTTGCAGCTTGCAATAGCGAGGCCAACTTAGCAAGTCTCTAGAGTCCACATTCTACCCCTTTTGCTCGCTTACAAGCTAAAGCACAGGTATTCCTGTACAAGGAAATTAGGCACATTACACAAACTGCAACATAACAAATCATACAACTTCAACAATTACAAAGATAAACTTCACCAGTCTCTGAGAACTCTGCCAAAAGTGCAAAAATGTCCTCGGACTTCTTTTTAGCCATATGAAAAGCTTCTCAGGGAAGGGGGAGGGCCTCTAGCAAAGCCGCCCCCACCCCCATTAGGATATTTTACATTGTCTAAAATTCGTAAGTCCACGCAACAAAGGAGCCAGTGCCCACTCCAGTCATAGTCCAGGAATTAGTCCACATACATGGGGCCTCAGCCACCTCCGTCATCCCTGCTGTTCTGGCAGGTCTTATACTGTCCCAAGGAGGAGCATGTGGCAATGGCAGTCAGCATTTTGATCTCTGCACTGGAGAGCATGATGGCATCCACCCCTATGTCCCCAAATCGCAGACCTACCAGGGGTGTAGTAGGTACTCCTTGCTGCTGGGCTCTCACTTTCTGGAGACTGTAGATCACAACTCCAGCCCGATTCTCCTCATCTTCCAAGGAGGAACTGAAAACACCAGCTCCCACTTCTGGGCTTGAGCCCTGGGCTGCCGCTGCTGGCTCTCCACAACATCCAGGGCAATCTGCAACTCACAAACCTGTGATTTCTTCTCCAGCGGCTGCTCCATTTCTAGGCAAATTCCCTGAACTTGGTCGGCTTCCTCCGGTGCTTGCTCCAGCTCCAGGGGTGGCATCTCTTTCTCCCACATTTGCTCCAGCTCGTTCTACTGCTCTGTTTGCAGGTCCCGGGCAGCCTCTTCCACAGACTGCTCAGTTTCCTCACGCATGGCTGTAAAAGTCAGCCATCCTATGGTCCTCAAAAGGACAGCCGTGGGTACCTATAACAGCAGCCAGTCAGCACGTTGCCATCTTGGCTGCTTCTCCTCTCCTCCATGTGGCCTTTCTCTACTCTTCTTGCAATGCTAATTTCAGGAACCAAGTGAGAGCAAGCCCCCAGTTTGCCCCATGTCATAGTGTAGAAATCAAAACCTTTAAACCAATATACAAATAAGGAAGTCTCTGATATAAAGTCACTTATTTGAGGCATAAATGGGATTCCTCATAAGAATGCACCACCCCACATCATGCAATAGTCAAGGGTGTGGAGAAAAGCTTAGTGTTGAGAAGATTTTAGGATTGAAAGGGCGGGAAAACCTTAGTTTTAAAACTAAGCCTTAGGCTAGCCTGCTTACAGCCTGTCTCCCACACACAATGCAAACTATAAGTGAGCAAACATATATGTCATATTTACAAACTTATTTGACCCACATTACATTTTATTTAAACTTAAATGAGCATGCTTTACTTATTCTAATTAAAATTAAAAATTTGTAGGAATGATATCATTTTATTTTTTTAATATTAAAGCCAGCATTACCAATTTTTGCATGCAAGAACTTAACTCATGCCTTAAAAAAAGTCACATTTAAGCCTGACCAGGCGGTGGAGCAGTGGATAGGACCCAGGTTCAAGACCCTGAGGTCGCCAGCTTGAGCACGGGCTCATCTGGTTTGAGCAAGGCTCACCAGCTTGGACCCAAGGTTGCTGGCTCCAGCAAGGGGTGGCTCGGTCTGCTGAAGGCCTGTGGTCAAGGCACATGTGAGAAAGCAATCGATGAACAATTAAGGTGTCACAACGAATAACTGATGATTGATGCTTCTCATCTCTCTCCGTTCCTGTCTTTCTGTCCCTATCTATCCCTCTCTCTGACTCTCTCTCTGTCTCTAAAAAAAAAAGTCACATTTAGACAACATTAAACAAAGACCAAACACAAACAAGAATCAGATAAAGTAGACAAATCAGACAAATTAGAGAGAAACCAGGATTTTAGAGATTAGAACGTGGCCTGCTTGATCTTACGTAGGGCTATTTTAACAGGAACATAAAGGATAGAAACTAAATAGAACTCTCTCTCGAAAAGTTTCGAGAACGGCCATTTATGAGATTCTTTTTAGCTCTATCCAAGTGGGCATCCCCTTTGCCCTCTTATCAGGCATAGAACAGGAAAGCAACACAACTTTAAAAAGCATTTCAGTCTTCTAAGCATTCTTACATTCTAATAGCTGCTACAACTGGCAGCCAAAATCCCTCCATTTCAAACCCCGCTGAAAGGCAGATTCGGCTTACCTGGGAGGGGTTTGCTTCTTCCGCTGCTCCGGGTTTGCCTCACCCATCGCGGCCCAGAGTCGCAGGCCCCACGCTGGTACCCTGCTCCACACGTGGACCACTGAGGCTTGTACTTCCAAGAGGGGGCCATGGCCGGGCTGCACTGGCGGCTGCTCGGGTGCAAGGTGGCTTCTCTGAATTCTTTGCTCCTCGACATTATATCTAGACCAGTGGTTCTTAACCTGGGTTCTATCGAACCCTAGGGGTTCAATGAGTCTGTCTCAGGGGTTTGGAGAAGCCTCTGCCGCGGAGGCCAGAATAAAGTAATACCGTAATTTGTTGTGAGTTCACGCACTTTGTTGGTTTTGTTCTTTGAGCAAGGTGATGTTCATGCACGGCTCATTTTGTGCACCAGTAAAAAGACATATACCTATGTCTTGAATTTGGAAAAAAAATCATATTTTATTTATCACTAAAGAAGGGTTCAGTGAATGCGCATATGAAACTGGTGGGTTCGGTACCTCAGGAAAGGTTAAGAACCACTGTACTATACTCTCCCCCCACACTGTACTTAAAAGCTTCACTCTCTAAAAGCTTTATTCTTACTTCATGTGCACACTTCTGGGGGGGTTCCATTACCTCTCCTCTTTCCCTTATTCGATGGCCCCACGTTGGGCACCAATTGTCGTGGTCCAGCCACGACAAGTCTATTACAGAGTCTGCAAACGGGAAAAGGTATGGAATTAAGTAAATGACAGAGAGAGACTTAAAGATATATACATACAGGTCGGTTCGGGAGGACAGCTCGGTGAACAATCTCTATTGCTCCTAAACCAATGCAATGGCCACTCCCACAGCGCATCTGTTTTTATTCAGGGGAAAAACGTGGTTCATTAGCAATTCAGTTGTTTCCAAGACAACTGAAAGACAACCCCCACCATACCACTCACATCTAACTTTACACCAATAAGAAACTAGCTTCCAGCCTCTTCTGAAGAACATGGGCGGGACAAGCAAGAATCAGGCATAGCCCTTTGCCAACCAGGCAGGTGAGTTTGGGGACTGGGCCTAGCATCTCTGTCCCCAAGATATCCAGATTGTAAAAATACCCTGTTTATATCTCAGTCCCCAACAAGAAATACTTTCTGTTTCTGGCCCTTGGGGACCTAGGCTCCCCCACGACTAATCAGCACAGCCGGAGGCAGCCCAGGACAGGAGCCTGGACCTGACTAAAGGTCACAGGGTTTGGACCTCTGGCAGGCTAAAGATAACATTTTTATCTACATTATGTTTCATCTCTGAGCCCTAAGGTGGAGCCACCTCCTGGCTACTTTCTTGTGAGGCCCGACTGCGGGAAAAGAGCTCAGAGCTGTCCTCAGAACCCCAGGAAATGATTACTCTATCTCACCTCTGAGCAACCAGCTCCCAGCGCGACCCCGAACCCCTAACCCACGGGAGTCTTGTGATGTTGCCCTGCAGATTCCGAAACCTGCACACCATCGGGGAGTCCGGCTTTTTAGTATACAATTTCTCCATCTTCGTACTGGCCAATTTAGCGACAAACTCTTTTCTTCTGTCCTGCACACTGCTGTCCCATGCATCCTTTGGGCCAGTATGCGCAGGCGGGCGAGCGCAAGGAAAAGACGAGCGACTCCCCAGGACCATTCACTGGGTCTTCTTTCACCTAAAGATCTGTAGGGTACAAGCCACCTCCCCACATCCCAGGGCTGCAGGATGGAGCCAGCGAAGACGTTCTTTCTGCTGCATGACCGCAGTCTGCCGGTTGTCCTCTGCACAAGCCAGGCGCCTGGGCACCCTGTTACAAGATTCATGCCTGCTCTGGAAGCCAGAGTGCCCAGGGGGCGTCTGGTGCCCAGCCTGGAGATGGGCTTGACGCTGGCCCCACTGCAAGGCCAAGCTGGGGAAACCAAGACTGAGTGTGGACAGTCCTCTTTAACAACAGGCTCACGGAGGCCGGGTCGGAAGAAGAGTCGCTTCACCTCTTCTGTCTCCATCCGCAGGTCCCACTCTGACGTCCTGTCCTGTCCTGGCCGTGTCCCACCGGTGTAGGCTGCCCCCACCGCAGGCAATAAGCTGGGCGCCGAGGCAGGAAGACCCCCCCCCCCTCGCCCCCAGCCAGGGAGTGAGAGAGATCAGTCTGCAGCCGCGGAGGGCCAGCTGGCTGGGTGATCTCAGAGCTATATGAGGCTTTCCACAAGAGCTCCAGGCTGGGGGTGGGGGGCTGGAAGCAGGGGGGAGGGGGCGGGGCGGGGGGGGAGGAGGAGGATAGAAGTGGATAACCCGGGATGGAGGGAGGCTTGACTCAGATTGGTGAACACACAATACAAGGTCCAAAGCTGTGCTGTAAAATTGGGCACCTGACACATGTATATATTTCGTTAGCTAGTGTCACCCCAATAAATTCAATGGAAAAAAAAAAACAAACCAGCAACAAAACGGCTTCAGGGTGGGCAGACGCACAGGAAGCCAGGTCTCCGCCCTTCCCCTCCAGCTTCCCGGGTAAAAAATAACTCGCCTTTTCCGGAAATGTCATTGTGCTGTAGCAAGAGCAGGGAACTCTGGGCAGGGTCCCTTTGTTCTGCGCGGGGGGAAAAGCGCAACCGCTTCTCTCTCTTGGAGTGGGTTCCCCTTCCCGCATCGCCCCCTCCGGCCCCGTCGCCTTCGGAATTCCTGCGGTGGGGGGGGGAGAGGTGGGTACTGGAATCCCAGTTTTCCCTAACGCGGGTCCAACACGCCACCGACGTTGGACACCGACGGGATGGCAGATGATTTTCGTTAGGAAACAGCCAGACTTTTAAGAAATTGTAATTGTTATCTATTTATGTTTACAGACCTGTTTTAATTAAAAATAAAAGAGGAAAGAAAATAAAGGGGGGTCTCCAGTAGCAACAAAACGTTCCCCTTAGAATTATGCTTAACTTGCAAAAGGATTCAAAAGCAAAACTGAATTGAGCAAATCTGCTGGACGAATCGATCTCTTACTTAAGCAAGGTCGTGCATTAGACAGCATCCCTCCCGCGGGTGCCCACGGGGGTCTGTGTGCAGGGCAGGAGGGTGGGGCAAGAACATGCTAGCAAGAGCAATGGGAAGATTGTTTGGGAGGTGTGTGAAGTGGGGGGTGGATTACCTCAGGATTGCCAATCGGGAGACTTCAGATTGTTTGAAGGGAGAGATCAAAGTTGAAGTAACTGGAAGCAAATGACTTTATTTGGGGGGCTTCTTTCTTTTTTTCTAATATTTTTCTTTCTCTTTCTTCTTAACAAAAGTGAGCTAGTTTTGCCTGACCAGGCGGTGGCGCAGTGGATAGAGCGTTGGACTGGGACATGGAAGACCCAGGTTCGAGACCCCGAGCTCGCCAGCTTGAGTTTGGGCCCATCTGGCTTGAGCAAAAAGCTGGCCAGCTTGGACCCAAGGTCGCTGGCTCCAGCAAGGGGTTGCTCGGTGGGTCAAGGCACATGTGAGAAAGCAATCAATGAACAACTATTGTGTTGCAACAGCAACGAAAAACTAATGATTGATGCTTCTCACCTCTCTCCGTTCCTGTCTGTCTGTCCCTATCTATCCCTCTTTCTGACTCTCTCTCTCTGTCCCTGTAAAAAAAAAAAAAAAAAACCTTAAAAGAAAAGTGAGCTGGTTTTAAGAAAACTATTAACCGAATACTAACTCGGGTGGTGTGCAGCTGTGGCCGGAGTCACGCAGAGGGATGTCAAGAACTCGAGACGTGGGAAGTATTCCCTATGTTGGGGTTTGGGGGTCGGGTACACTGTCCCTGACGTGGGGATGCGCGCACAGAGGCACGTCTGTTGGAAGAGCCGCAGGTGCGGTCTAAAGGCTGGCTCTAGGTGGACGGGAGCCCCGGCAGGGCGGGAGTCTGGGCTTCTGCCTTCCTCCTTGGGCGCCTGGGAGAGTGTCCCCATTTCTGCCAAGAGGATGCTCCAGGTGACACATTCTCAGATTGCTCCACCGTCCTGCCAGCCGGGGGAACCTAGACCAGGGGACAAAGTGCAAACGGGAAACTATTTCACGTGCCCCACGCACACTTACTCGCTCCTTTATCAAATACTTGTCGTGCCCCTTTTGGGCGCTGGACACCTTCTCTCTAGGAAAGTCCCAGTCACTCTGGGGTTCCCTGTCGCCGTCACCGAGGTGCGGCGCGCCACCTGCCGCCCGCAGCGAATCAGTGCAGTCACCGGAGCAGGCTGGGTTTCCAGTCCTCCCCTTCATCCGAAGGGGAAGTGAAAGTCCCCGGGGAAACCCGGCGACGCAGATCTCCTGGGAGCGAGGTGACAAGGCCCGATGCGGATGCAAAGCGGAGGGATCTGTGTGATGGGCAGAAAGGCCTCCCACGGATGAAGGGACCTCGGAGGCAACCGAAAGAAAGCGGGCAAGCGGCTCCAGCTGCATTTAGCCATGCTTGCTGCGACGTGAAGGGTTCCGACGCGCCCCTCCAGGCAGGCCCGAGGGTGGGGGGAGCTGGGTCGGCTCCCCACCGCGCCGCGGGACCAGCCGCGGCAGAAGCTCGCGGAAGGGATGCGGAGTTAGTTGACTTGGGACACTGCGCTCTCTTTCGGCCGCTTTAAGTGGAGGAAGGTGATGCCAGGTGTCACTCACTGCGCGAAGGGCAGCGCCCTCCCGTCCCACACGTGGGAAAACTGCTCCCCAGCGCTGAGGCTGGAGGTCCTCGGCGCCCGGAGTGACAATATCGGCACGTCCTGGCCCGGAGCCGGCCAGCTGCGCCCCGACTCTGCCGCCTACTGGAACTGGGGGCGAATAGCTCCATTTAGGTTTGGCAGCTGGGGGGGGGGCGGAGGGGCGGTCCTGGGGGCATGGGACCTCTCGACCCAAGTTCCTCTCTAGCTTTGATCTCTCAGAGCTAAGGGAGGGGGTGCAGTTAAAATGGGGTGCTCAGGCCCCAGCCTAGTGGATTCTGGAGCACGACTGTGGAGTGGGCCCTGAGCAGGTGTATTTGTAACAGACCCCCGACCCCCCGCCGTGATACAGGTCCTCCAAAAGTTGCAAACCACTGCACGGGCATAAAAAGAACTCCTCTGTCTAGCCTTCTTCCCGAAGTGAGATGATGGTCCCTGGGAGCTGTGATCTTTGGGTCTGGTACCTGGAAGAGGCGCCCTTGGCATAATTTTTCTGTGCATTTTATTTTATTTTATTTATTTACAGGGACAGAGAGAGAGTCAGAGAGAGGGATAGATAGGGACAGACAGACAGGAACGGAGAGAGGTGAGAAGCATCAATCATTAGTTTTTTCGTTGCTGTCGCAACACCTTAGTTGTTCACTGATTGCTTTCTCACATGTGCCTTGACCGCGGGCCTTCAGCAGACCGAGCCACCCCTTGCTGGAGCCAGCGACCTTGGGTCCAAGCTGACGAGCTTTTGCTCAAGCCAGATGAGCCTGCACACAAGCTGGCGAGCTTGGGGTCTCGAACCTGGGTCTTCCGCATCCCAGTCCGACGCTCTATCCACTGCGCCACCACCTGGTCAGGCTATTTTTCTGTGCATTTTAAAAAGGGACATTTTTTTGTGGGGAGGATACATACAGTTAAATTAATCTAAGTTACATGCAGGGGTGCTGGGGGGCTGTTTATCCTTGTCTTTTGTGGTGGGGGTCACCCCCAGGGTGCTCTGGAGGCCCTCGCCTTAGCACTCTCTTCCACTCTCCCTCATTAAACTGTGAGCTCCTTACAGCCCACAGTGGAGACTCATCTGGTCCTGCTGTTCCCACAGCCTTGGACGTACAACCTGGGCTCGGGCAACACCTGCGCACCTACTGTGTGCCAGGTGCCTGCTAAACACCTTTTTCAGTCACCTCATTGAATCCCCGTGACAAAGCCCGGAAATAGGTGCTATTGTTATTCCCTGTTTCAGGAAATCGGCACAGAGAGGTCGAGCAACCCATCCAAGTCACACAGCTCCTCAGCAGCAGAGCTGAGCTCATGAATGCAGGCTCCGTGGCTCGAGTGTGCCCCCTCCACCGTCCGGCTGAAAGGTCAGATCGTGTTTAACGTAATACAGTAACATCTCATTCAACAAAAGGGTAATGCAACTCCTGGCTCCGCTACCAAAAATGTGTGATTGGCCTGACCCGGGGCGGCTGCTACAACCTTGGGACAGGTGCATTTCTCATCTGTAAAACAGGGACAAGTGTAGTGACTGCGTGGGGCCATCATGAGGGCTACCCGGCGTGGCACACACAGGTAGCTGCCTCGTAGCACTCAGGGTGAATGCTGTCCGCACTGGCCAGGCAGTGGGCCAGGTCTGCTTGTCTCTTGGTACCCAGAGCATGGTGCACGAACCAGCAGCATGGGCATCACCGGAGAACTTGTTAGAAATGCAGAAGCCTGGCCCTGCCCAGATCGGCTGAGTCAGAGCCTGCATCAGAGCGAGGTTTCCAGGTATGCAGGCATTTTGCATGTGCATTCAAGTTCGGGGAAAGCCCTCTCTGTGGCAGTGACTTCCAATCACCCTTCTCTATCAGACTGTCAGGCCTGACCCAACCTTGGCCTGTGGGGGTGGGGCCTGACAGCCCAATTTTATCCTGTCAGCCTCTGCTGAAGCTCAGGGACTACCCAGGCTTGGAGAAATAGCTCTAACAGGCAGGGGGCAGAGACGAATGAACGAAGAGTTTCTGTACTTCTGAGGTGACAGGAGGATGCTTTACTTTTTTTCCCTTGGAGAAAAAGATGACCCAGACTCTGTCATCTTTTCTGGGTCCACCTTCTATATCCTTACCCAACTTGGCATTTCCAGAAAGGAAGCATTAGTGACGCAGGCAGAAGGGGAGGTCAGGAACAAGAGAGCCACCCTGTGCCAGCAGCCTGGCATTACCACCCAGAACGCAGCCAGTCTGGATAAGGATGGAGAGAGACTTCCGTCTGCGAGAATAGGACAGGACGAGCAAAGTCTTATTGAGCCTTTGTTACATGCCAGACGCAGCGCCCAGCCCTCCTCGTGGGTTAGTTTATTTAAAACTCACCGAAAGAGTATGAAGTAAGCACCGTTGTTACCCTCACCCCACAGGGCTGAGGGAACAAGAGAGAAGCAAGGGCCGCTGGGTAGTGAGGCTCCAGAGAGCCACAGTTCTAACAGTTTTGATAATTTTTTTTCTGTAGCAAGAGAAGGGGCCCTTTCTGGTGTAGACGCCCAAGTTTTAGAGTGTTTTTAGACCTGTGCTATTTTATTCACGGGAGACAAGCAGTGAGCGCTGGGCCAGGAGTGAGAGACCTGGGTTCTGGACTGAGCTCCCCTCTGTCCAACCCCGAGCATCTCAGACAAGACAATCACGTCATTTTTTTTTTTTTGATGAGTTTGTAGGAGATGGGATAGCATTAGCTGAGCTGTTTACCTTTTATCATCTTTGCAGGGATCCAAGGAAGCCCCTGGGAAACATAAAATTGGAATGAAAATTGCATGCAGGAGGAAAGGTGAGGTGGTAGTTGATATTCTCCAGGAGTAAAAGGCTAAAAATGTTTGATTGGCCTGACCTGTGGTGGCGCAGTGGATAAAGCGTCGACCTGGGAATACTGAGGTCGCCAGTTCAAAACCCTGCACTTGTCTGGTCAAGGCACATATGGGAGTTGATGCTTCCTGCTCCTCCCCCCATTCTCTTGCTCTCTCTCACTCTCTCTCCTCTCTAAAATGAATAAATAAAAAAATAAACTAAATTAAAATGTGTGATTTCCCCCAATACGTCACACCAGCGGCATGGGTCAGAACGGACAAGATTGCGCTGGGTTAACAACATAGCTTAACATCGCAGCAGCTTAGGACAGAGTATCGTTCTCATCAACCAGTGGTCACTGTTGCCAATTCAACTGCCAGCAGGAGTCCCTGGTTCAGGGTGTGGTGAAAAAGGAAACTTTATTCAGTGCAAAGCAGCTCAATTTTAATATGGCGGCAAGGCTGTGAGATGTCCTTGAGGCCAGGCCCCATTCCCACTGGACAGCTCTGCTCTGCTCCCGTCCATGCTGGTGGTCTGCTTTGCGCTGCACAGCTTTGGCCAGAACGCTCCAGTATTTCAGCTCAGCCAAGGAAATACAACCTTCAGTCTCCACTGAAAAGGGAAAATTTCTTCCCCCACCCCACCAGAGGGGTGCTCGCTTATATGGACCGATGTCCCCACCCCTGGTCCTTGATTGGTCCATCCTCATGCAGATAAGGGCTCTAAATCTTCACAGTTTGATTGGTCCATAAGGCCCCTGTCCCAAATGGTCAGGACTGAGCCACTTTGATTGGTTGGAACAATGGGATGGGGGAAAGCCTTCGTCCTATTGGTTGAAATAGGATTCCAGAAACTCCTTTATAAGGATTGGCTCAGCTGGCAGAAGCACAGTGCAGGCTGGCAGTTCTGCACAGGCTTCTCTCTGACGTGTAGTTGGTGTGAGAGATTCCTGTGCGGAAATGGCTGCTTCTCTGCTTTTAAATTTGAAGCAAGTTAGCCACCAAGAGCTCTTCTTAGTAGGGATCTTTTTCTTTTTTTCCCCCCAGGGTTCACAGGTAGGACCTGCAGCTGCAAGAAATAAGAATTTCTTTTAAGGGCTGTCATTAAAGCGCTCTGGTTCTCTGACCGTGACTTAAGCTGAGTATGTAGAACCCCAACTCTGTCATTTTCTTCCTTAACCTCTTCAGTGTAGTTAGATGCAACCACAGACCCCTATGTGGTCATTGGCATGATTGTCACTTCTCCAGCAGTCAAGTGCAGCAGCACTGGGTCCCCAAATGATTGCTTCAGTAGGCACTCCGTCACGATCGTTTACAGGTGATAATTTGATTAATTGTGATGTCGCCACCCACTCTCGGTAACTATTACAACTCTCCTGATTCTCAAGGACCTCAGCACTGCATTCAAGTCCAAGGACATGACCTCAGCCGATCCTAGAATCTCATCTGTGAGGAACCATTTCCTGGGGTCACTCGTGGTATCAACTATTGGATCAGTCAGCGTCAAGTCAGTGGAACGAAATCCTCACTGGCTTTCTCGACGTTAAATTACCTCTCTGAAAGGCCAAAGGGAACACTGAGGTATCAGGAAATAGTAACTGTCAAAGGCATGATTCCTCTTGGGGTTTGAGAAACGAAGTTAAGAAGCCGCGGCTGAGCCTGACCAGGCGGTGGCGCAGTGGATAGAGCGTTGGACTGGGATGCGGAGGACCCAGGTTTGAGACCCCAAGGTTGCCAGCTTGAGCGCGGGCCCATCTGGCTTGAGCCAAAGCTCACCAGCTTGGACCCAAGGTCGCTGGCTCCAGCAAGGGGTGGCTCGGTCTGCTGAAGGCCCGCGGTCAAGTCATGTGTGAGAAAGCAATCAATGAACAACTATGGTGTTGCAACGGCAACGAAAAACTAATGATTGATGCTTCTCACCTCTCTCTGTTCCTGTCTGTCTGTCCCTATCTATCCCTCTCTCTGACTCTCTGTCCCTGTAAAAAAAAAAAAAATTAAATTAAAAAAGAAAAAAAGAAGCCGCGGCTGTATTGGGCCCTCGATTCTTGGAGGAGTGTGTGCGGCCAGCTGGCGCCTATCTGGGTGGGTGGCTGGAGGCTGTGAGGTCACTTCTGGTGGTGCTGGAAGAAGCAGGAGGACGGGACCTGCTGTTGCTGCCGGGGTGAAGGGCCATCGCTGGGGGGAGGTGCCGAGAGGAAACCGCTAACCAGGTAAGCGCAGGTCGCTCTCCCTCCTGCAGCATCCAGTCCCCCTTCCACGCTGTCCTTCCGTGAGCAGCACCTAACCGGAAGCCAGCAGGCACAGGAGAAATTAGCCACAGCACGGAGCAGAGTGTAGAAGGATGGCGTTGTTGCTGAGAACAATATCTTAATAACCTGAATCCTGGAGGCTGTGGCATCTGAAATCCACGACCCGGATGCTGAGGATGGACCCGCCACTAAGGGAATTTTCCTTAAGGTTAGGGGTCCCCGACAACATTGCCTGGAACCCGAGGACAAGAACCTAGGAGGGACTCCACACTATGTTTGTTCCCTTCCTCTCTCCTCCCATGGCTTTCTCCATCTTCTCCCCCTGCTCCCGACGCCAGCTGCAGGTGGTGGGAGCCGAGCTCAGGGGGGACCACCCCAGAGTGGGTCTGTCTGCGAACACCTGGCCCACCGCACGCCGCAGTCACAGGTCTGAAGAGTCCACCACGTACGAACTTTCTTGAGCCTTTAAGTAGCGTTAGCAGCTTTCTTTCTTTTTTATTTTTCTTAGCACCTAAACTTACCTTTTCTCATTAATACAGTCTTCTGGAGAGAGAGAAAGGGCAGAGTAGCTAATTAGTGCGCCTGGGTGAAGGCCTCATACCTCCAGACCTTCCCCAAACATCTGCCCCCCCCTTACCCCCCAACTAGAGGAAACGGGAGCCTTTCTCTTTTGAGAAACTATCAGAAAACATTTGCAAATAACTGTGATAGCCTTAACATGGGGGATGGGTGGGTGGGGGTGGGTAGAAAAAGCACATTTTCTAATTACAGCCTGGGCGATTGCTCTGGCTTGTTTAATTAATGGAGTGCTGAGGCCCTTGGAATGCATTTTCTGGAGTTCCTTAATTAGTTACAGAAAACTGCAGGTGTACCAGCAGGGGAGCGCGGTCGCCGAGCTGGGATGTCTTCCAGAAGACAGAGTCTTGGTTAATGTAAATATTTAGTCGTATGTTGATGAGGTTCATTTTAAAGTTCTCTTCCCGATTTGGTCCGTGCACACCGGGGTGGTGGGTTGGAAGATCTATTCGGGTTCCGTTTGGAATTGTTGACAAATTAACTTGAAATGGAGGAGACCAATTTTCATTAGGACAGACACATGCCGTTAGACCATTACCAGGATGACAAGTTATGTGCGGGCTGTCCCTAGGAGGCTGCCGCCTGGTGTTTCAGGCAAAAATGCTCGCATGGAGATGAGCTGCGGCCTACTCATTCTGTGGGTGGCATCGCAGCGTGAGACGGGTTCGAGGGCAGAAGCTGCCCCGGCAGGAGGGAGAGAGGGCCTTTTGTCCTCCCCGTAGTAAGTGAGGGTCATCTCAGCAACGTGGCCACCTCAGCATCCGAGAGATGATGTCATGACTGTTGGAAAGCGTCCAAGACCCAGCTAAGAGAGCCCGTGAGGACAGAGTGTGCAGGTGTTGAAGGGTGCAAGCCCATCAGCTCGAGTGTGAATTGACAGATGATGGTGCATGGACCCAATCTGGCCCACGATGTGTTTTTTAAATAAAGTTTTATCGGGACACACCCACTTCTATTTGTTTATGCCTGTGGCTGCTTTTGCCACATTGGCAGAGTTAAATGGTTGGAACTCTATGGCCTGCGGAGCCTTAAATATTTACCATCTGGCTCTTTATACAAATAGTTTGCTGACCCCTGAAGGACGGGGACAGTGTGGTCAGCTGCAGAGGGAAGGAGAGGGGCTGTGGCTTCTTTGCAGGACCCCATGTCCCCACCTCTGAACTGGGGCCAAAACTTCCTCCCTGTTGTGTCTCAGAGAGCTTAGCGTGCGACACACAGTTGAAGAACTTTCCAAAGAATTTTTGTATTTTCTCACTAAAAAACACACACTCGGAAACAGAGACAATGGAAGGTGTCGTCATTCTTTCCCTGGTGTTCTCTATCCTGTGAGCCAAGCTCAAGGCGAGCGAGCCACTGAAGCAAAGCACCGCTTGGGGGTTAGCCCCCCGTTTCCCACCTCTGCTCCCTTCTCACGTCGGTGTAGCATTTTCAGGACCGAGACTCTTATTCTAGGAGAAAGATGCTCACACGTGACTGTCCCAAGGGGCTCACTGCTTCTCCACGCACCTGCTGCTCCACGTCAGGATCCCCACTATGTGATTCAAGCACCCGCACGTGGGCACGTCTCTGTGGCAAGTCTTAGTCGGTTGGTGTTCGAACTGGCTCACGATGTTGTTCTTTTTTTTTATTTTATTCATTTTAGAGAGGAGACACAGAAAGAGAGAGAGAGAGAGTGAGAGAGAGAGAGAGAAAGAGAGAAAGGGGGGAGGAGCAGGAAGCATCAACTCCCATATGTGCCTTGACCAGACCAGTGCAGGGTTTTGAACTGGTGACCTCAGTGTTCCCAGGTCGACGCTTTATCCACTGCGCCACCACAGGTCAGGCCACGACGTTGTTCTTGAGATTTTATCAAGCAGGGGCTTTGCTTCTGGGCCGGGGTTAAAGTTGGCGGGTAAAACTGATGTTAGCCAGGTGTCTTGTGAGCATCTGGGGAATGCTTGGTGAGCAGAGAGCTGCCCCTCGTGTGCTGAACTCCAGCCACAGCTCGGTGCCCACTGAAATGTCACTAAGCAGCTGAGATAGAAGGGCTTGTAGAAGCTGCTACCAACTGGCGAGGTAAACTTCAACCACTCATCTGCCTCCTCTGGGTTTCAGCTGCCAAAGGAAGGCTCTGGGACAGATGCTGTCTCACGTCCCCATCTGTTAAAAAAAAAAATGCAGGATGTGGAGACTGATTTCTGTTACTTGGGTAGTGGAGCCACGTTCTCATCCAACATGTTGATGCCCTTCCAATTCTGCACACGTCGTTCCGTCTGGGCAAAGCAGGGTGGGGTTCGCTGGCAAGACGGGTGAGGGGTCCGGGAGCTGTGGGAGAGACAACAGATGTGCGAACTACGGAAACTGACTCTCGCCCTGGCCGGGTAGCTCGGGTGGTTAGAGTGCCATCGTGACATGCCAAGGATGCAGGTTGGATCTGCGGTCGGGGCACACACAAGAATCAGCCAACAAATGCCTAAATAACTGGAACAACCAACCGCCGGTGCTCTCTCTTCTCCTTCCCCCTCTCTAAAGTCAATCTATATCTGTGTATCTATATAAGTAGATAGAGATTGGTTTTTTGTTTTTATAAAAAAGATGCCAGATTCCTGCAAACTTAAGCAGGGAAGTGGCATGTTGGGAGGACAGTGGGATGGCCGCAGGACTGATAGGAAGGATGGGTGGGTGAGGGGACAGACAGTGGTTCCCCCTGGAATAGGCTATAGATGGCTGCTGCTGGTGCTCCCACCTACCCCCTCACCCATTCAAGACCACCACCAGTCATCAGCATGGGTGAGGAAGAGGGCTTGCTTTGTCACCGCAGCCTAGGAGTGTCCGCGTGGTTGGCAGAGACTGTCCTAGGTCCAGCCCCTCCGTGCCTCTGCACCCGGGCAGCCTAGCACAGTATGAGTGGCCACTCTGCCCCACCCTGCTGCCGCGGGACTCTCAGCTCCACTACGGCTGCTTCTGACCACGGCCACTGAGCGGCTGTTTCTGACCACAGCCACTGAGCGGCTGCTTCTGACCACGGCCACTGAGCGGCTGCTTCTGACCACGGCCACCGAGCCTGCGTTTTTGTGTCCCTGCTCTTAGATGGAGAATTCCCGGTGCGAACCCTGGTTCCCGCTTCCTTTGCGCCTGCTCCAGATCCAAGCCGTGGGAAAGAGAGACTACATATCTCTTTGGGCCTCCCGTGATGGGATTTGGGGTCCTGCCTTCCTGTGGTTTAGGTTGTCACGTCGGAGACACACGGGTTTTCCATGCCCAGTAATCAAACACAAGAGGGCCGTCCAAGTACAAGCCGTGTCCTGTACAGATGAGCAGGCCGGCCACGGCCGGCCTCCAGGGGGCGCCATTCACCCCGCAGCCCCCAGTTCTCTTTTTGACATCAACTTCAAAATGACACAAGCGTTCTGAAGGCGTCCGTCCGTCCGTCCGTGGGACTGGGATTGAGAGTATGCCAGCGTCATCCCAGTGTTTTCACAAACACAGAATGACAGATGGGCCATTTGTCCATTTTCAGAGTTTGCTTCACTGACGGGATCTCCTTTTAGAACTTGACAAAATCCTTTTCCCCCCTGTCCAAAGGGATTTGCTCTGGGACGCCACAGACATGTCATGGGGATAAGTAAATATTTAAACTCGTAGTAGACGTGGGGATATTTAATGTTCAGGTTTGGATGCCAAAAGAGGGAGGGAGGTTTCTAGTGACTTACTTACTTACTTTATTTATATCAGCAAAGGTGCCTTCTTGAACGGTTGTTAAGGGTTTGGAAAGAGAGTTGAGGAGGAGACGGGGTTTCTTTCCCTCCCGCTCTCCAGCGAACACGATCTACTTGGCTCTCTTTGGGAGAGCGGTTTGTGTTCCTTTGCCTGAGTAACAGAAAACCCTCCTTCCGTTGTTTTATCTAGAAGCCTCTATTTTGACATAAATCCAAGAAGCGTTTCCACGTCTTACATTTGAGTTTTCTTTCACATCTCAAAAAAATAAAAAGAAAAAAGCGGTTCCATTAAAATCACCTGAGGGCTCCTCTGAGGCGAGAACTTTGGAAATTGCTCTAGCCCTTTACCATTTAGAAAAGCATATTTATAGAAGAGGATGTCTTTGCACAATGTGCTCGCTGCCGAGAGAGAGAGAGAGAGAGAGAGAGAGAGAGAGAGAGGGAGAGGGAGAGGGAGAGAGAGGCCCCCCTCTGAAGGATGAGGTAATTCCGTGCAAGGCTGGCCGTCTAGACCAGATGCGGAGGCTGCAGCTACAGCCTGGTGCATCCCAGGCTCATCAGACCGCATTCACGTGGAGGCTTTAAATCAGCTGCAAGCAGAGCGTCTGCTTTCTTCTGCTTCCACTGGATTAGGGCAGCATCTGTGCAGAGGGTTAGGGTGAGAGGACTCACTGAAATCACAAAAGATGTCCGCCATGCTAAGAGGGTGTGTGTGTGTGTGGGGGGGGGTTACTGCATCTACCCTCTCATTCGCCTGACGAGCTTACCTAACGATCGCCTGACATGGATCCCTGGATCCACCCGCTCATCCATCCATCCTAGCATTTGTTCAATAAATATTTCTTGAGCACTTCCTGTGCGCCAGGTGCCGTGCAGGGGAACGGGGAAGTGTGCGATGCCAGAGGAGCAGATGGGGGAACAGAGAGGGACAGAGACAGACAAGGGAGGGAAGGCGGAAGGGCCGCGGGGGTCGCAGGCGGTGGGCTGGCAGCGTGGGCAAGGAGCCACATACGTTTTACGCTAGCACTTGAAGCTTTTCCAGATTTGCCCTCCGATTACTGGGACGTGGATTCTCTACTGTGCAGAATTTCCACAGCCACGCACGTTCTCATTGAATGAATTCATTTATTCATCCAGCATATCCATGCCTGACCTGTGGTGGTGCAGTGGACAAAGCATTGACCTGGAATAATGAGTTCCAGTTCAAAACCCCGGGCTTGCCCGGTCAAGGCATGTACAGGAAACAACTACTATGAGTTGATGCTTCCCAATTCTCCACCCTCTTCTCTCTCTCAAAACAAACACAAAAACGAACAGACAAAACAAATATATAGAAGGCATTCTGAGCAATGGATGCATGAGCAGGGGTCGGTGAAGTGGAAACTGAGGGGAGGAACCTTCCAGGCAGAGCTAACAAATGGCCGTGTGAAGGTCCTGAGGCAGGGACAAGGTTGGTGCCCTAGAGACAGTCAAAACTGGCCAGCATGGGTGGAGCAATGAGGGAATAGGCAGTGAGGTCAGCAGTAGGGCCAGCAGTGGGGGACCCGGTCTGCTGGGCAGGGACAGTTTGGCTTTTCTTATGAGAAGAACGGGGTGACATTGGGATGTTTAGATAGGGGTGCTATGAGGACAGGGCTCCAGGCAGAAGCCCTGACATAGACTATTCCTCATCTTGGATACTTCTGTCCCTTTGTGACAGATGAGCTCTGTGTGGGTGGTGTCCAAGCTACCCGCAGGGTGGCAACCCCAACAACTGCTGTTTGTTTTGCAAACAAGCATTTCATCACTTTTGAAATACTGGCTATGCAAACGAATTGAATTTTAAAAATATTTGCGTCATTATATGAATTAACCATCAAAAGAGCCCCTAGATTCTTTTCTTAAAACATATTTTATTTATTGATTTTGTAGAGAGAGGAGGGAACGTGAGAAGTGAGAAATATCAACTCATAGTTGCTTCATTCCAGTTGTTCATCGATTGCTTCTCATACATGCCTGGACCCGGCAAACTCAGGGTTTCGAACTGGTGACCTCAGCATTCCAGGTCAACGCTTCATCCACTGTGCCACCATAGGCCAAGCAAGAGCCATTAGCTTCTTAAAGCATAATTTCAACACTTTTGGAATTGTCATCAATGTAATTAAAAATTTTTATCATGATCTGTATATACAAGTTTTGTCCGGGATGGTGACTGTCAAGAATTTGAAGAGATTATCACTAGCGAGTCTTTATCAGAAATCATGTTGGCCATTTAAGCGTAAAATGTGGTGCGAAAAAAGTTATAGTCACCAATGTAAGCCCAAGTCTCTTAATGGAAAAATTAAAAAGTATTTTAAATGGAGAGCTTGTCAAATTCTGACAATGTCACAATGGGTTGGGTTATGCTGCGTAGAACAAACAACCCCCCAAATCTCAGATTTTATTTTTCTGCTGTGGTATGTGGCACTTGTGGTTGGAGGGGTGGGGTGGGGTGGAGGGATAGCTACTCATTATGGGAAAAGAACTCTAAAAGAAGTCTCAACTTTTTGGAATTAAGTGCTCTCTGACTTCTGCTCAGAGAGCATTGCCTGGTCCCTCTCAACCAAAAGGGGGCCAGGGGGCATGAGCCCAGTGTGTGCCCAGCAG
Organism: Rhynchonycteris naso; assembly: GCA_037038555.1. Classification (NCBI taxonomy): domain Eukaryota; kingdom Metazoa; phylum Chordata; class Mammalia; order Chiroptera; family Emballonuridae; genus Rhynchonycteris; species Rhynchonycteris naso. Next base: position 3,623,998 of record CM073001.1, read on the forward strand.
AGAGGCAGTCCTGTTGGGTGAGCAGCACTGGGGATGACACACGGGTAGTGTCTTTGAGTGACCCTGGTGATGGCTACTGTCAGCTTATCCACTATCTGTTCCAGATGCCCCCAACCCAACTATCCAGAGACTGGCTCACTGGGCCATGGGTTTTCCTTGCTGTAAGAAGCCACTAAGTTAAGGGGCGATGTATTTCTCTTCACTGCTCACAAAGAAACTCATTAGTGTGGGATCTGTGTGTGGGACCTCTAAGCTGGAAAGCAAGCCACGGGCTTTGAGTTGAGAGTGGCTGATTTGGAATGGAAGGGGCTAGGGGGTGCCGGCACGCCCCTCCACCCACCTCACCCCCCCAGCCTTGGCAGACATATAGAGTTGGAGGCAAGAGAGGTCCATCTGTGTCCAAAAGGAGCCAGCCTTGGGGCTTCACCCCCAGGGCCAACAACCACTCCTCTCATTCAGTCTCCGTTTTGCAAATACAAACGCAGCCCTGACCCTACATGAGAAAGCCCAGTTCTTTGCTTCTCGCCAAGCTCCCCCGGCTCAGGGTGGATCCCCGCCTGGAAACTTGCTCTGGATGGAGCACCTGTACACCTTGAGCTCTCTGCGTGCCCAAGGCAGGTTGCTGTTCTAGTTCCCGCCAGCAGGGGTCGTCATTTCCCTTCTGTAATTCTTGGGAGGCTGAAGCTGGTATCTTTCTTTCCCAGACCTAAGGATCTTTTTCCTTTTATTTTGTTTATGGCTTTAATCCCGAGGTTAGGGTCGGCCTGTGGTGAGCGATAATACATTTAACCTTTGGCTCTGGGCACCAAGATGTAATTGATCGTTTGTGGTCTCCTTTCCAAGAACTGGGCACCTCGATTCAGTCCCGAGATACACGGAGGTGAAACAGATATACTCTGTTTCGGTGCGGTGGTGCGGAGGCAGAAGAGAAGCCCCGACCTGACAGACTTGTTTTATGAACTCCACTCTCTCCCTCATCTTCACTGAAAAGGAAAAGGAAAAAAATATATTTCCCCCCCACTAAGTGATTTGTTATTTCACATTTTACAACCGCAGTCGGATCCTGGTGAGGGTAATTTACCCTTGAATGAACATTAGTGTCCTGTTGGTGAATAAACCTGAGGCATTTCTGCATTGGGCATGAAAATGGAGATGAATTCTCAACCAATCGGCAGCATAGAATTATCGGTCCTGCCACGGGCCTATTGTACTTGTTCCTTTTTATTTTTCCCGAGAGAGAGAGAGAGAGAGAGAGAGAGAGAGACAAGAAGGGAGAGAGATGAGAAGCATCAACTTGTGGCACCTTAGCTGTTCATTGATTGCTTCTCATATGTGCCTTGACTGGGGAAGAGGGGCTCCAGCTGAACCAGTGACCTTTGGGCTCAAGCCAGTGATCACGGGGTTATGTTTATGATCCCACGCTCAAGCTGGTGACCCTGCCCTCAAGCTGGTGAGCCCATGTTCAAGCCGGTGACCTCAAGGTTTCGAACCTGGGTCCTCAGCACCTCAGGTCGACATTCTATCCACTGCGACACCGCCTGGTCAGGCCCATTCCTTTTGATTATCATGTCATTGCTGCGTGTCTGGATAGTGACACGGTTATTCAATGCCTTTCCATCTAAACATAAAGAGCCACTTCTGGTGAGTGGACAGTGACGGTGACTGTGGGTTGAAAGCCCACTATGCATCAGGCATGCTCGTAACCACGTTGCCCTCTTTTCTCCAGCCTTCACAATGATGAAGAGCGGGGGTCACTACTAGATTTGATTCGGGTACCTGAAGGCCAGGTTTGGGTGACCGTATAGACAGAGTGCAGCCAAAGGAGATTAGACAGAGAAAGACAAGATGACAAAACCCAGAAAGGAACGGAACCAACACTGGAACCTGATTCTGGGTCCCGCCCGGATACCACGTTGGGATCTGAATTCTCGCATGAATGTCTTGCCTTTCCATCCTTCCTTTTTTTTTTTTTTTTAAATTGAATTGTCCGGGGTGACCTTGGTTAACTCAATTCTATAGGTTTCAGGTGTACAATTCTATAATACATCCTCTGCATATTGTATTGTGTGTCCCTCTCCTTCCCCCTCCTCATTTTCTAGTTGGAGGCTCTAGACATATACTTCTCGAAGGTATGTCTGAACTTCAGTTTGCCCTAAGACCTAGCACCTCCCCGGAGTGGTCTGGTTAGCAGCTTGCTCCATTATAAGAGGGAAACAATTTGTGTTGGTGTTTTTTTTTTTTTTTTTTAATTTTCGAACTGGATGCAGCAGTCCATCAAAATCCTGCAGACTTTTGGGTTCCTCTGTGCGTACGTAGAGCCTTTCCCCCTCGGTGTGGAACGATAAAAATGGCGGCTGGAAGAGAGTGTTGGTCCAGGAGGGTCTGGGAGAGTAAAGAGCCCCAAGAGAGGACACCTATCTGCCGAAGGACCAGCCTGCATCAGGCTCCTGGTGGGCCCCCAGTGAGTACCCCGAACTGGACCACCCTCATGCTGAAGAGTCCATGGGCAGGGTCTTCATCCTTCCTGCCTCTCTTCACTGTTTATCGAGCGGCAAGTCTGTGCTTGGTGGTGGCGATACACTGACAAAGGAGATAGGCCTGTTTCCCGCCTTCATGAGCCATGTATTCAAGTGGAGAGGCGGACAATATCGCAGCCAGCAGACACATACAAGATGTGATTAGCACCTCGAAAAAAAATGAACCGGGTACAGTAACAGAGGATAATGCGTTGGTGGATATCTTATACAGGGTGTCAGGGAGGCCTCCCGGGGGTGGCCCCCTGAGTACACTGTGTAGGGAGGAGCCAGGGCAGAATAATTCTGGGTAGCGGGGACAGCCGGGACAGAGATCGCGCGCGCGCTTGGAATGAGCCACGTGTCCTGCCGCAGATGGAGGATGCTGTTCAGAGTGCGGGCTGTGGCCGGTACGGAACCTGCGCCTGCGCAGAGGGCACGGCAGGGACTGCGCCTTGTCCGAGACGTCTCGCTATGAAGCATCAGTGGAACTATCTGAGCAGCATGCTGAGTGAGGTTGTTGATTGACCTCCTTGCCCAAGCTCCTCATGTTGTCACAGGCTGGTCACATTTTGCGGATGGTAGGGGGTCCGGAGGACCACACATTGAGAAGTGCTGAAATGGCAGATGCGATGGTGTTCCAGCCATGTCCCCTCAGTCTCTCCAGGCAGCATGGGTGGCTTTCTGGACTTCCTGCCTGCATGTGTTCTCCAGCGCCAACCGGCACTCCCCCCGATGCTGGAAGTTAGATCCCCAGAGTGATGCAGCACAGCGAGGGAGGGGACATGGTGGCTAAACTCTCCAGCTTTCTCATTCCCTGCTGGGACAGCTTTAAGGCGTGTCACCCACAGGGTTCCCAGCAGTGCTGAGCTGGGGTAATCTGTTTACTAATGTACCTATGTGAACCCAAATCCGGGCAGCCATGCACAGGGGCTCACGGTAGCAGTGAAGGTCAGCACTGTGCAGGGCCTGGTCCCATAGCACCTTGCTGACGACAGTAGATACTTGGACTCCATCCGAAGTGTGTGGGGAACCTCTGTTGGGCTTAAGCGGGGAGGGATATTACAGGATCCAGTTTATAGTTTAAAGCGTTCTGCTGGTCCACTTTGTGGGATGAGTTGGGTAGGAGCCGGGGTAGAGGAAGGGGAACCCGTCAGGGGGCTGTTTGCAGCTGTTCAGGAAGCACTGGCAGTAGCTGGGGGTGGCGCTCCAGATGGAGACATGTGCGTAGACTTGAAATACATGTTGGAGGATTAAACAATAGGACTTGGTGGTGGGTGGACTGTGGGAGGCAAAGAAAGGGAGGAGTCAAGGATGGCGCGGTGATTAGCAGTGTGGGTAGCGGGGGCTGGGGTCCCTCAGTGCAGAAGGCACGCAGGGCGTCAATGATGAGGACGAGCTTCTCCACTTGAACGCCGCCTTGCGGGTGGATCCAGGAACCAGCGCACGCAGTGCGTAAACACGCACCATATACATCGCTGAGCATAGCCTCCCAGAGAAGGTGAAAATCATCATGACAACCACGGGGAACCTGTGCCGTCTCTTTCCCCAAGCTCAGAGGCGTTAAACTTCCAGACTAAGAAAAAAAATAAAAAAAAGAAGTGTAAGACCAGCGCAGGGACCACTGGCAGCTGCTGACAGCTCACCCCGAGAGGGCGCACAGACTGCGACACCAGATGCGGGAGAGGGAGAATGAGGACTTAGGACCACGGCCCAAGCTGCAAATGCCAGGGGCTGCCCACCCACCGTCCTCAAAGCAGACGGTCATTGGGAACAAAACACAAACCGACGATATTCCCGTTTTAACAAGCAGACTGAGATTTTTTTTTTTTTAAACAAGGACAGAGAGTTAAAGAGAGGGATAGATAGGGACAGACAGGAACGGAGAGAGGTGAGAAGCATCAATCATTAGTTTTTCATTGCTGTTGCGACAACTTAGTTGTTCATTGATTACTTTCTTACATGTGCCTTGGCTGTGGGCCGAGCCACCCCCTTGCTGGAGCCAGCGACCTTGGGTCCAAGCTGGCGAGCTTTTGCTCAAGCCAGATGGGCCTGTGCTCAAGCTGGTGAGCTCGGGGTCTCGAACCTGCGTCTTCCGCATCCCCGTCCGATGCTCTATCCACTGCGCCACCGCCTGGTCAGGTCAGACTGAGATTTAGACGCCCCGCAAGGAGGGTTTCTTTAGGAAGCAGTCACCTTGGAAGACCCTAGACTCATAGACTCTCCAAGTCAGAGAAGTTCGAAGTTAGCATTGCTGCCTCGAAGTGCAGTGGGCATCTTGCCACTGGATGGGATGAGTGTTCGGCAGCATCTTTAGAGGGGTTCTGAGAGGTGATGTCTGACTCCCGTCCTGGGATTCAGACTGCCTACGTGTTCCCAGCTGACATGGAAACCGGTTTCTACATATGCTCTGGCATGTGGCTTTAACCACTGTCATCATATTTGGATTTATACCTTTCTTTGTTCACCAGACTGATGTCCACCTATCTGTCATCTAGTTATATGACTATCTGACTGAATCTATCAATCAATCAATCAATCGATCAATCAGCCAATCATCTATCATTTTTTTCCCTTTTTATTATTATAAAGATTTTATTTATTCATTTTGAGAGAGAGAAAAGAGAGAGAAGGGGGTAAGAACAGGAAGCATCAACTCCCCTATGTGCCTTGACCAGTAAAGCCCAGGGTTTTGAACTGGCGACATCAGCATTCCAGGTTGACATTTTATCCACTGTGCCACCGCAGGTTAGGCGATCATCTATCTTTTGAGTGATGTTTGATTCTTACCAAAAAACAAAATCTGTTTTCATCATAGAGGAGTGTTGTCCAAACCGACGAATACAGATGTGAACGCACGTTCTAGAGTTGGGTTGATGGAGTTCTGCTCCTTACTCGCTGTGTGGTTTTGGGCAAGTTAGTTGGATCCTCTGTTCTGTTTCTCAGTCTGTAAACGGGGTGACACCTCTTAGGATTGTCGTGAGGATTAACTGCACTAGTGCCTTGGAGTGGCACCTGGTCCGTCCTCAGGTCTTGAGAAATGTTGGTGGTTATGATTTCTGTAGGTCTGGGTTCAGAAGGTACGCCATGAGGCATCACTCAGGGGAGCCTGAGCCCGGCCTCTGTCCCCACATGGAGGGGTCTGCATCCTTAGCTGTGATGTCCTCATAAGATGAACTGTTAGAGGGTGCCTTTGTTTGCCTGGGACCTCCCAGCTTAGGTGACTTCCCAGGAAGTGCCATCCCTGCCCTGCTGAACTGCCTGCCCAGGGGAAGTGATGTTTAGGATGAGCTATGGAGGGAGTCAAGGTGGGGAGGAACATCCCAGATGAGGAAGCCTCACATGCAGACCACCTACGACCAGTGATTTGGAATGGCCTCTCCCGGCCACATGCCGACCCTCTCAAACCTCCCCAGGAAGAGCATCATTACATCTCTCCTTTGTGCTGAGAGAGCCTCAGGGAGAAACCCTCTCTCCCTGCTCGCTCTTCCTCACTGTCTCTCTCCTTAAAGAAGAAAAGAATTTCCTCTCCAATAGTGCAACTCGATGAGCGTGTTAAGGCCTGAATAGAAGGTTTTTAAAGCAGTCCACTGCCAGCTTTCTAGCTCACAGTCTAATTAGCCGGAAGCGGTCCCTCAGAGTCTGCACCAGAGAGAGAGATCTTCCAAGGCCCCGAGTGCCGTCTATGGGGAGAAGATGAGACCATCCAAAGAGAGGAAGAAGCTCATGCTTGTGTGTCTGTGGGAGTGGGGAGGGACACTGGTCCTGTGTGTTCCTCAATGATCCAAGGGTGTCTCCAGCCAGAACACTAAAGAACGTCACCACACAGCTCTTGGCTAACATGGCCCAGGTGGTTGTCACCCTGCAGTCTGGTAGAGAGGACCCCTTCTGGGGTTATCCAGAGAGAGGAAGATTGGTTTTCTTTAGAGCTACTGCTAAGCCCCAGGTAGCCAGCTCTGCTCACAGCCTTCCTAGACCAGAGAGGAAGAAACACTAAAAATAGTCTGTGATTGTATAGGGGTGGGGGCCTCTCACACTGGGGAGAGTCCTAAGTGACTCTGTGACTCTGTGACCCCATGACAAGGGAGGAGCCAGCCAATCAAGAGTTCTCTGAGTTACTCACGGGTGGTAGGTACTCCAAGAGCGGCAGGGAACAGAATCTGCCCATGGGGACTTTACAAGGATGTCATTCGGCTCAGTCACCCAATCATGCGTTCACTCAACAGACCCTGTCGGAACATGCACTGGAGGCAGGCACTGAGACAGGGACGTGAGCTAGCCCTCTGGGACCACAGACAGGCAACACACGAGAGAGAAAAATTCCTGAGGTCATTGTAGAATACAAGACGTGGTCTGGGTGAGAGTGTAAGCTGGGTTTTGTGTTGTGACACCTTGTACAGGGGTCTGTGCTCTTCTCCCTGGCACCTCCCACCCCCCTTCAGCAACTCTGGTCTCTGTGGGCTTAGATGTCCTGGTTCTCAGAGGGGAGTATGCTGCCAGCAGGGGTCACAGCAAGAGTCCTCAAGCGATGGCTGCCACATGGTCACTGCAGGCTCCTGGTGATGGATTCTGATCACCACCAGTAGGAGGTCAACTGCTGTTGGACAGTGAGGGCAGGGAAGACTATATTTGTCACCTAGGTGTCCAGTTTGGTCAGGAAATGGGAAAATGCAGCAGCTGTGGCCCCGGAAGGGCATGGTAACCATAGCTACGACCCTCACCAAGTAAGCCACAAAGACCAGCATGCTTATTATGAGGGGATGGGGAACCCAGAATGGGGAGGAGAGAAGAGTGGCCCCTTTCAGACACAGGCACTCATTTTCCTACTTGCTAGGAGTGTTGGTGGCTGGCATGTCTCAGCCAAATCGCTCTCTGGGAAGTGTCCTCCATGAGAGAGCTGCTTTTCCCAAGCTCATGTCTCCTCCACAGGGGTAACCTGGATCCAATGCCAATGACCAGCAGTGCCAATGCTCCAAGCCCAACCCCCTTGGCTCAGGGTCAGACAACTCTGGGGCCACCTAAGCCCCAGAGCTCTCATGGGGTCAGTTGAGGGCTTGCTGTGAATGTATCTCAGCAGCCTAGCTTCTCCCTCTGCTCAGTCCCTATAAACTTCCTGCAAACAGGTCTCCAACTCAGTCTGTTTCCTGGAACGTGCAGCCCAAGACACGAAGAGACTGATGGAAGGAGAACCAATAGACAGAGTGCTTCCAAGGAGACCTTTCCGAACGGGTGATGTCTGCACTGAGTCCTGAATGGCTGGAGGGCCCAGCTTCGAATGTATTCTTGGGGAAAATATCTTAGGCATAGGGGACGATTAGTCTGTGAGATGGGAACAGTCTTGGTGTGTTAAAAGGCCAGAAAGAAGGCCTGGGGGTCTCGAGGGTGGAGATGGAGAAGGAATGGGGAATGAAAACAGAGGCTGGAGCCAGGTCTTAGAGGGTGTTATAGGCTGTGGTGGAAGGTTTGGGTTTTATTTTATGAGTGATGAGAAGTCATTGGAGGGGGTCAAGCAGAGGAATAAAAGGATCCAATTTACATTTTAAAAAGATCGTTCTGACTACCTGTGAATCCAATTTCATCAGGAAGACAAGACTAACTGACACGGAAAATTATAGAATAACCTCAAAGCAATATGAGGGATTCTGTGTTCGTAAAGGGCAGCCATCAGGCTCTTTGACATGAACGTATCTCATAATCACTCACTGTTCATTCAAGAATAATAATAGTGAGCACCGGTTACATGCCAGACACTGGGCTAGGCTCTGGGATACGTCGAATGAACAAGGCAGATAATACCCTGAACCTCATAGAGCTCACATTCAGAGAGGGAATAGCTTTAATAAAGTACTCATATGGGTGACAGGGGTTTTAAGCAAGTCATTGGGGGTGCTATATAAAAGGAAAGGACTTCCTGGAGGAGATAAGCCTTGGGTTAGGTGAGGGACAGGTAGGGGCAGTTCTGACAGGTAGAAGAAACTGTGAGAACAGTAAGACAGCAATAGTGGTCAGCCTGGTAACAGGCTCAGCAATTACTATCTATTGAAGACTGATCATGTACCAGGCATCGTGCTAAGAACTTAGCATCTTTTACATTGTGTAACCTTTAGGGACACCATATAAAGCAAGCATTACTCTCCTCCCATTTTACAGCTGATGGGACTGAGGCTCATTGAAATACCTGGTTCAGAAAGTCACATACCTAGAAAGAGGTGGATCTGGGTTTAATCCCACACCTGCTTGATTGTGAAACTGAGTCCTATGCCCTTCAGAGCATCCTGATGGGTCAGAAGTGGCCCTCTGGCTATTTAATGTCATCCACTACCCTCTTCTGGAACACATTCTGTGGCAAGACTTGCTTGGTTGGTGTTGTGGGAACACAGTTCTTGGATCAGTCTTAACGTCTCTGCCTCTGACTTCTCACCACCTGTCCCATCTCTCATTTGTCAGAGACTCTTAAATGGTCACCAGTATCAGTTTTCTCTTCTTTGTGTCGCACGGTGTAAGATATTTCCCACCATTCCTTTCACACGGTCAGATCTACATGGTCACGTGACTGAATTCTGGCCAATGGAGCATGAGTGGCAATGGTGTGTGGCATTCCTAGGTCTGTCCCCCTCACCCCCCAGTCTCCCATCCATACTCTTCCTTTGTTTCCCTTCCAGGATGAGGAGGAAGTCATCTATTAATGATGTCCAAGCCACAGCTCTTACTTAGCTTGTGTCTTTGGATAACTGTGAAGAGAGGAGCCCACTCCTTGAGTTGGATCTATCTTGGACTCCTATGTGGACTGTGATGTTGATATGTCTAAATAAAACAGGCTTCTAGCTTCTATTTTATCTAGCAGAAGTGGAATCCTGTGGCACCGAAGCATGACGTGCTCGGGTCTATTTGTTGCCGTGGCCAGGTCTACACAAACTCATATGCCCGCCTTGTGTCATGGCTCCTGAGGATCTGAATCTCCTTCCATGTATCATTCCGGCCTTTGTTCAAGGTCACTGGCAGCGCTGATGGACCCTTCTAACAAAAGGAGCTAAGCCAAGGAACCTACAGGTAAAAACCGAAGAGTGAGCGGACAAAAAACTTGACGTTTGTTCTTGTTCTAGTGGTGACACGTTAGCGGGATATGGGGCATGAGAAAGGGAGAAATGAAGGCAGAGGAAGAAGAAGAGAGCTGGGGGAAGATGGAGAAGAGGAAGCAGAAGTCTGAGAGAGAAGATAAGGAAGAAAGAGGAGACAGGAAACAGGAGAGGATATGGAGAAGGAAAAAGGTTGATAAAAAAACAAAGAAAAAAAGTTCACCTTTTAAGGTCCGAGCAGAGAAGACTCTTTCAGCATGACTTTCCCAGAAACTCATCACACCCAAAGCCCTGATATTAGGTGTTTCTTTCCTGATCTGGGACTGGTGCATTTGGTCCACCACCTGGTCACCCTCTGACACCTGCAAATAATCCGAATAGGTATGGCCTTGTGTTCTGCCGCCTTAGGTCCTGGGTCAAACCTGAGATGAGCTGCCAATCAAGCTCTTAAGAAAATAGCCTTTTTCTCCTCCCTGGCAGGTTAGAAAAAAAGAGGGATAAATGTTGCATCAACAGGAGACGGCAACCTCAGCATCAGTAACCGTATTTAGATTGAGGTGGCTGGGAGTTAATTAGGATTGGTGGTTTTTCCACTCTCTGCCTCTCCATCTTCTTTTTCCTGAGCAATTAGTTGCAAAATGGGTTATCAGAGCAACTTCTCAGGACTGGTGATGGGCTGTGGGGGTAGTTGGGAGAAAACCCCCCTCGAAGCGCTTTTGCTCTAAAGGGCCTTTCAGAAGTCAGATGTTCGTCAGGACCACGGACAGCTCCAGGCCGGCCCTGAGGGAGGACCACAGAGGAGACTGAGAAGGTGGCTCTAATCACATGAGACCTTGGAAACTCTTGGATAGCTGGCTCCTGCTGCCTGCCACTTTATTTAATTATGCAACAATCAGCAACCTTTACATGTTAATTAGGGAGTCACTGTAATGAAGCCATCCCGCTTCTTTCCGGGGCAGGCCGGCTCTTTCTCTCACCGCTCCGGAAGGGCCTTCGGTACTAATTGGCTGTTTGGTACCTCGATCTTGACAGTACGAGGTAGGCAGTGATCCCCTTGCCTTGGTTCTAATGCCTTCTCTAGTATCTCTGCCCTTCTCCTCTTTGATTTGCCTAATTAGTGCTAATAATTTAAAAGTTGCATGGCCCTCTTTTGATCTCGCTGTCGACGGCAGACAGAGCCACTCCATTAGCAGATATTAAATGGCGTTAATATGTGGTGACACACGGTTGGAGCTGGCTTGCACACAGTTCCAGCAGCTTGGGACCCCGGGGCTGTCTCAGACACTCACACACATGCACACACACGCATGCACACACAGTATCCACTTTATTCCTGGAGAAAAGTCATTCTAGGAGGCAGCAGCTTAGAATGCTGTGTCTTAGTAACCATTTGAGGCCCCTTTATTGTGGGCCGGCATTGAAACCACATGATTTATTCCACATTTCAGGATTTTAATGATTAATGCATGAATGTATCTGCAAGAATGCCAAGGTCTCTCAAATAATGAAAGCCTTTCTCTCCCTCCCTCTCTCTCGCTCTCTCTCTCTAAAGTTGTTTGTTTTCATTTCAAATCAAAGCAATCTGTCTTGAGCATTCATTTCTCTCCCCCTTCACTCTCTTCACCCTGAAAAGGAAAGAAAAAAAAAAAAGGAGCTCATTTCATTGGGGTCTTGATAACATTTTGACAAGTAATAGAATTCATTTACATTTATCAAAATAAACAGATACGTCTTCCATCTTCTGTCTGTTCAGCTGACACGGACCAGTCTTTCACCTCCAACAAACGTCAATGAGCTCGAGGCTGTGCGTAGTGATTCAACCTGTGTGTTCCCAGATATTCTGGAGTTTTTGTTGAAATGCAGAAGGTGCTCGGACTGAAAGACCCAGGAAGAACTTCCAGCAGAATCTTCCCCACTTCCTCTTAGTTCGGTCTGGGCTCACAAACCATACACCGACACTTCTTTAAATGCAGCAGGACTCTATGGTTAAAAATATTGGTTCTGGAATTGGATTGATGGAGTGCTAATCTTAGCTCCACTGCTTTTCCTAAAAAGTATGTGACGTCAGGTGGGTTATTTATAATAGTGGCAGCTACCTCATAGAGCTAGTGTGAGGGTTATATGAGATCACACATACAAAATGCTTGGTGCTGCACTTGGGGCATAATAAGTTCTCCGAAATGTTGGGAGTGTTCATGATGATGACAAGAATGATGGTAATGCTGATGGTGATTGAATAGCATAAGGTTGTTTTTATTTATTTATTTTATTGAGCCTTTGGGTTTGTGCAAGAGGAGATGATGACTCTATTCGCTTTAAAATCCAGATAAATTCTGATGCTTTGGAACACTGAAGTTATTACTACTTTTTAAAAAAGAAAACAACATTTTAAAGGTCACTTTCCAAGAGACCACCTCATTTTAAGGAGTTGTTATATCTATCTTAATGCTGGTGTTCTATTTTCCTGACACAGCTCCATTATCTTAATGCTGGTGATTGATGGATAATAGATTAGAAGATAAAGTAATTAGCAAGATTTTGGGTGCAAGAAGAAGAGAATCCAACTCTCTTTGGTCTAAAGCACAGGGATGTTTATTGACTCACAGAAGTGGAAGTTTAGGGGCAAGACGGGCTTCCCAGTTGATCAAATTCTGTAGTTCTGTTGATGTTTCCCTGCAATTCTCCTGTCTGTGTCTCACCCATGGAGCAACCTCAAACTCAAGTGGGTTTGGAGAGGTCACAGCAGTTACCTTCACACCGATGCATCATGACATTCAAGGACAAGAAGGAGAGCTTCTGGAAGCTCTTCTAGAAGATGGAGAAAGGACTCTTGCAGCCCTTGTCCTTGTTTTCTTCCAGTCTGTCCCTCAAACAGCAACCAAAGTGATCCTGGTGAAACATAAGTCAGAGCAGGACACGCTTCTGCTCCAAACCCTCTGGTGTGTCCCCTGTCACTCTGTGTGAAAGCCGGAGTGCACTTGACCCCATCCCCACTGATCTCCTTGCTTTTCCTTCCACACCCCATGCTCATTCCCACTTCAGAACGCTTTGCCTGGAGAGCTCCCTGCAGACTTCATCAGAACCAATTTCTCACTCCCCCACGCGGCCTTCCCTGGGGACCTTATTTCAGTGCAGCCCTTCCACACATCTGCTCCTCTTCCTGGCTTCCCTTCCCTCTGCTTCACTGACCACCATCTGACATTTGATACATATGTTATGATTTATTTTGTTTATTGTTTGTTTCTCCTTACAAAGGCAGTGACTTCTTTCTTTCTTTCTCTTTCTTTCTTTTGCCTTTTCTCAAAAAATGTCACGAGCTCTGTATTCCCTGCACTTACAGCAGTGCCTGGAACATAGTAGACACACAATATGTGTCGAATAAATAAAGCTTTTCCCCAAGCTTCTCCTTTCCTTTCATTGGCTCAGATTTGGTCACATGACCATCCCTGAGCCAATCATTGCAAGGGGTTGGGGATTACTTTCAGAGCAGTTAGGCTTCCCCTGGAGCTGGAGGCGGGGTTATTTTGCTGTGCACCGTTTGACTGCATGCAGGCCTACCTGCACAGAACCTGGGTTCTGTTAGGGAGGAGAAGAGGGAAGGGCGTGGAGGTTGGGTACCCACTGATGTCATTACGGAAGGCACTGGCTCTTTCTGAACACCTCAGTGGCTCCCAGCGTGCCCTGACCCAGCAGGACAGCCAGCACATGCCCTCTGGACTGCAGGGCTGTTGAGAGAAGATGAGAGGGGTGCTGGGGACAGAAGAAAAGTTACTTTAGAGAAGCACGAAAGACGAACACCTTTGACAGGCAACAATCCAACCTGCAAAATGAGAAAATCACACACAACCCCCCGATTGCAAGTTCCGAGGTGCTAATAGCAATCCCCCACAGGATGGTCCTTGAATGACAGTCTAATTTTCCCATGATAGCCGAGGGAACGCCTCCACGTGGCTTCTCTGCACTAAGGTTTGTGAGTGAGAAAGACACAAGGTGCCCCCTTTCCCCTGAGATGCCCAGTGGGGGATCCCGGGTGCGGGGAGACCATCGTCTAAGCTGGGGCGCACTGCAACAGCCCTGGCACCACCAGAAGCTAAAGTCTGGGAGAGCATCTCACTTTTGCTCAGTAGTGGCCATGCAGGAAGCATCTAAAAAAAAAAAAAAGTTAAGCTTACATATGAGCGAAATCGTAGGGTGCTTGTCTTTCTCTGACTGGCTTATTTCACTTAGCATTACAAAATAAACAAATAAACAACAAAGAAACACTGGTAGATACAGAGAATAGACTGACAGCTGTCAGAGGGGAGAGGAGGCTGAGGACAGGGTGAACAAGGTGAAGGGATTATGAACAAAGAAATAAAAGCTCATAGGCAAGAGTGTGGTGATTACAGGAGGGAAAGGAGGTGAGGGAGGGGGTGGGGGAGGTAGAAGAAGGTCAAGGGGGGATAAATGGTGATGGAAGGGGACCTGACTTGGGGGCATGAACGCACAGTGCATTGCATAGAGGATGTGTCAGGGGACGGGCCACCTGAAACCAATGTAATTTTATTAACCAATGTCAACCCAATAAAGCCAATTAAAAATAAATAAACGAATGAGTAAAAGCTAAGCTCAGATCAGGAATGGTCTCATTCAGCGCCTGAGAAGGTAGAGGTCTGTTCTTTCAATAGAAGCCTATTCTAAACCAGCGGTGTGGGAGCCATTGTTTTCTCTCTATAAAAGTAGCCAGCGTAGTTCTTTTAAGAATGAAAATCCAACCTATCACTCCCCAGTTACAAGTCTTCCACGTTCCTCACTGCAGTTAGCACAACCCCCAAATTCCATACATGACTCCCGCCCGCCTCGCTGGCCTGTGTGATGACCATGTGCTGGTCACCCTGGTGGCCCTCCTTTCTGGTTCTCTCCTACTCCAAGCTTTCTCCTGCTGCAGCCTGTCTGCACGTGACAGTCCCCTCTCTTGAAGCATGCTTTCCTAGACACATCCACTTATGGCTGACTTCTCATTATTCAGGCCCTGCTCAATACTAAGACCTCAGGCCAGCAGCGGCGTTACCCATTTCTAACAATAGAGGTGGTTCAGCCACCAGGCGACACAAACATATCTGGCCGTGCTCAACTGCTACGTCTGTGCCTCCCACCCCACCTCACGCCACCTGATCACATGCCACCTCCCCGGTCAAGGTATCAGCCACTTGCATTTCCTTCATAGTGTCTCTCACTTTCCTACATCATCTTGGCTAATTTCTTTTCTACTTGTAATTGCACGTCTCAATCTATTAAAGCGGGAGTTCATCCATTTTATTCCTTGTATGTTTACAGTATTGGCTGTGCGTAGTTCAGGGTCTGGCATAAGGGAGGCTCTCTATAAACATCTGTGGAATGAAGGACTGAAACATCCCAGCCCTTAGGGCAGCTTACATTCTGGGTGATGGCCTCAGAGGGGGCAGAGTTCCAGAGGTGTGTGCATGGGCCATGGAATCGTCTTAGCATCCCGAATTTCGGAGTCAGAAATCCTTAGAAATTGGAAGTAGCTCTATGTTGGGGGACAGAATGATTATGTCAGTGTGGGTTCTCAGGAGGGGCAGATTGGCACTAGTTCTGGGGAGCGTGTCTGGGACAATGGCTTGAGGATGCCACCATTGTGTCTATGGTCCCATTGGTTTGATCATAACTAGATTGTCTCATAAGTGAAATCTGGCAGACGAAGAAACTGAAATTCAGTGAGACTAATGACTTGCACAAGGTCACAGAGGCAAGGCTTGTAGGCCTGGCATCTTGACTGTGCTCACGTATGGGCTTCTTGACAGCAGGGGTCGTGTGTCTCCTGCCTTGTCTCTCCTACTGTGGCCCCTGGACCCTGCTGTGGAGCGGACTCAAGGAGACGTCCTGTCTTTACAGACTCTGTAAAGGAAGTGGGCAAAGTCATGGGGCCTCCCCCTGGTGGGCTGTATGAAGACCACAGCTTGGCCAGGCTCTCTCCAGGTGACCTGGGGCAGATGTCACGCCCTCATAAGCTTCCACCTTCTCATCTGTAACAGGAAGGGCTTGGATACGGGCCTCGAAACTTTCCAGCCTTGATGTAAGATTCTGCAATGTCAAAAAATAAGAGAGATTGTCCTATCGCGGATTGAGAAATGATTATCTCTTATGCTCTATGTGCAATGTTCCGCCTCTCAGGCTACCCGTTATATGGTGTCGACGTCCCCTCATGTATCAGACAACGCAGTAATAAGTATGCAATTTGTGACTGCAATTTCCATTTTATGGCGATAACTGAATTACACGAGGTGTTTTTAAAGCATGTCACTTGTAACGTACGCACCTGTCAAGAGTCTGCTCTTCCATAATGACTTTCTCCACGAGGTCAGAGAAAGTGTCCTGATTTAAGTAAACAAACAACGGGCAGGTTTCCAACACTGAAGCCTCCCTGCCACCCCGGGGAAGAGTGTTTGCATCCACATGGGGGACAGTGACAACTCCCCTGAATTCATACACAAAGACCCCTGGCTAAGCGGGTCAAGATTATGGAAACTTCTGACTGCTCTCTCAGACCCTGACTGGGGAGGGAAGGGACTGTCACAGCTCAACTTGGCCATATCAGGGAACTGCCACTAAAGGGCCAGTTCACTGAGTGTCCTACGCGCTGATTGATCATTTGGATAACAATTTAAAAAATAAAATAAAATAAAATTTTTTAGATTTTTTTGTTCTTGTTATTTAGATAAAAATTTTAAGGCAAACCTTTGAAGGTCAGGGACAGACTGAAACAAAGAGAGAATCCAGAGGAAAAAAAAATCTTCATATAGTAAATTTTTCTTCCTATCTATTAGTTTTTTTGAAAATCGGTTATTTTGCCAGATAGCTGTGAACTAAGTGATTTTGGACAAATTGGTCTGTTCTTGAGGGGTGAGTCCAGCTAGTGTGTGGTCTGAGACTCGGACCTCCCGTCATGGCTGAAGCAGGCTGAAGTCCCACCTAGTCCATCTGCCCACAGCCGGGCAGGATGCGCCTGCTATGGCTCAGATCCGGAAAAGAGAGAGCGCTGATCACATCTAATCCCGCCCGGCACACCCCGAGTGGAGGGAATTTTGAGGACTCTTGCTCTTTAATGCTGGCAGGCCACCCGTGGCCTCTGAGGCCGAGTCCTGTGGACGCAGGCTTCCCGGAGACTTGATTCTCTCCCCTGCCCTTGAGCCTGTGAATCCAACCATCTGACACTATTGCCCCGAAGTTAGGCTGCCGGGATTTTTTTTTTTTTTATAAAACTCCTCACGCAGCCTGACCAGGCGGTGGTGCAGTGGATAGAGCATTGGACTGGGATGCGGAGGACCCAGGTTCGAGACCCTGAGGTCACCAGCTTGAGCGCGGGCTCATCTGGTTTGAGCAAAGCTCACCAGCTTGGTCCCAAGGTCGCTGGCTCCAGCAAGGGGTTACTCAGTCTGCTGAAGGCCCGCGGTCAAGGCACATATGAGAAAGCAATCAATGAACAACTAAGGTGTCCCAACGAAAAACTGATGATTGATGCTTCTCATCTGTCTCCATTCCTGTCTCTGTCCTTACCTATCCCTCTCTCTTTCTCTGTAAAAAAAATTAATAAATAAATAAACAAACACCTAACAGATACCTTTAAAAAAAAACACAAAAAACCCCCCAAAAAAACCTCCTCACGCTAGTGCAATCATGGCCAAAGCACCCCTGTGGTCAGGGAAGACAAGGGACATGTGGATGTCTGTGGATAAAGCATCTGCTGACCCAGCCTCTCCTGGACACTCCAGAGTCTAGCTTAGCAACTGGACTTGGTTGGCTGCGCTCAGGATGGCTGGCAGAGAAGAGACTGGGATTTGGCCACTTGTTTGAAATCCTCCCAAAGGTCATGCATCTGGTGAGGATTTCTTCTTGAGCCTTGCCTGGCTTGTGCAGTTCATCCTTGAAGCAGACCGGCCTCCCAAGCCCGCAGCTCGGGTCTGCCATACCCACCCACTCCCAGCTACAGCCCCAGAGGGCAGCACAGGGCCAGGCTGGGCAGAGAGGCTCAATAAATGCTCGCGGACTGGAGAGCAGCCTTGAGAGGCCTGCGTGCGGCCAGCAGGGTGCGGACTTGGCCTGCTCCCCGGCTTCATGGCTACTTCGCCACAGTCCAGGGCTTCCTCAGACAGGTTACCAGAGGGTGTCGAGAATGACAAATGTCTCATTGCTGTAGTGTGGCCCTTTTCCTGGTGGGGGCGCTGGTCATAGTCCCATCATCCTCTCCTCAGGAATGCCCTCCCTTGTCTTCCGTTATCGGGTCTGAACGCTTCCTTCTCTAATACTCCGCTCCACGGCCACCCTCTCTGGACTCAGTCCTGCCAGGCTCAGACGACTTGGAATCATCTGTGCACGTCAGTGTCCCCGCTGTATTGTAAAACCTCAGGGACACACGCTTCGCCTTTCTTCTCATCCATTTATTCACTTGTGTGGCGACAGCATGATCGTAATGCTGAAGAGCACAAGCCAGACTCAGAGAACGCCCGGGCTGAGAGGCGAGGTTTGCACTTGCTGGTTATATAATTGATGGAGGGTGACTCAACCCCTTTCAGCGTCTACGTTTCTTATATGTAAAAATACTATAGCGGTAATATTCACTCCTAGGGTTGTTGAGGGAATTCACTGCAGATATCATTTATTGAGCACCTACTGTATTCCATGCTTTATGCTGATAATAGTTATTATGATGATTACTTAGTTATTCACTATTAGTTATTAAACAAATGGTGGGTGCCTATTCCTGCCCTAGGTGCTGCCTCAAGGATCTAGCAAGGTGTTCGGTACAGAGTTAGAGCTTGGTCAATCTCTACTGTGTGAATAAAGATTAGTTTCTAAGTCAGTGCATTAGTCAGGCGGGCTGGATTATGCCGTGTAACAAACACTTCCCCCACTCCTTCACCCTTACCAAAACTCAGTAACTTAACAAAAATAAATATTGTTCCCATGATGTGTTCGGTGTGAGCTGGGATATTCTGCTCATCAAGGCTTAGAGAGCCAGGATGATCGTGGTGCATTTTGACAGATGCTTCTGGGATCTCTGTGGCACAAGCTCTTACAGTTTCCACTTGAAAGGGGCACACATCATCTCTGCTCACGTTGTACCGGCTAGAGCAAGCCACATGGCTCTCCCCTAACTTTAAAGGGGAGAAGGAATTGATTGAAATCCTCTCCTGTGCCGAAAGGGAGGAGGACCAGAATACCTGTGGCTGTCCCTTGTGACCACCATAGACAGGAAGCTGGTGATTCAGTTTTCTGACTAAGACACAACCATCTTTGGCTTCACAAAGAACCCGCAGTTCAAGGTCAGCATCCGCACCTCCCCCCCAGGCTCCTGGTTTGGAATTAAATTTTCAGACTGGGTCCTTTTCGCTCTTCCCACTTCCCCTGCTCAGTTACATTTTAAGCAGATGGGTGATCCTGTCAGCCTTCAGAAAACAACAGAAAGGAACAAATTTATGTGGAACATCCCACATCCTAATTAAATTTCTCTACTACCCCAAGGTTTGAGCTTGGATGCTGATTTGCACTTAAAAAAAAAAAAAAGGAATAAAAAAACAGAAGACCAAATTCAAGAAAACTTGCAAAGTGCTTTCATGTTGTTCTCCACGGCTGACATGTAAATGAAAAACCGGCTTTCATTTTTATTCCATGACAAACACCTTTGTTTTTGTTGCTCGATGGCTTGGAACGGGGATCCTGTTTTTAAAGACAGTTGAAAGTGGCTTTTAAATGCAGAGCTAGTGGGGCAGGTGGGGAGAAGGATGTGTCTGGGGGGTCAAGGGGGACGGATCTCAAGCAGTGATGGTCTCTGAAGAAACTTGGCCCGGCCTGCGATGACTCTGGGCTCAGCCCGGGGCCCCGAAACACTGAGTCACCACACCACCAATCACTTGAGGAAGTATTTGGGGTTCATTGCTGTGTATCAAACAACTCCAACATTTAGCAGGGTTTTAAGTCAACAGATACTGACTATTTCACAGGGCATCTGAGGGTCAGGGGTCAGGAGCGGCTTGTGTGGGTGGTGCTGGCTCAGGACCCCTCAGAAGGTTGAGGTCACACTGTTGGTCACTGGGGGCCGGGGCTGCGGTCATCTGAATGCAGGACTGGGGCTGGAGGAGTCCTTTCCTGGCTCATGCACGGGCTTGTTGGGTGGCCTGAGTTTCTTGCTAGCTGTTGGTCAGAGGCTGCAATTCTGTGCCTTATGCTCCTGACTATCAAACCATTCATGGCCTGGCTGCCAGCACCCCCAAGTGATCAGGTAGACCCATAGGTAGATAGGTAGGTGGTTAGAAAGATAGATAGACAGGTGGGTAGGTCGGTCGGTAGGTAGAAAGACAGCTAGCTAGCTAGCTACATAGATAGATAGATGGACTGAGATGGAGGCATTCTCTTCGGTCCCCTGTTCTTGGAAACATATATCATGTCTACTAAATTCTATTGGCTACACAGACCGACTGGCACATTTGGGAGGCCTAGACACAAGGATGTGACTTTTAGGAAGTGGAGATCATTGAGGGTCATTTTGGAGGCTGGTAACCACGTGACGGACACAGACACACACACACACACACACACACACACACACACACATTTATTTGTCAGCAGTAAACAAAATTTATTTACTGTGGCCAAGTCCCAGGCCAGGTGATTTCCATGGGTTACCCAGCCCTTCCAATAAGCCTTCAAGGTAGGTGCTGTTATAACGCCCATTTCACAGACAAAGAAACTGACTTCCGAAGAAGCTGAATTAGCTCAATGCTGTCTGGGTAGGAAGTGGTAGCACCAGGGGACAAAACAAAACTCTTCCTGCAGCCACGTGACCATTGGGTAGGGCTGGGAGGGCATCATGTGATCTGGAGAGTGACTTTTGAGGTCAGCCCGACCTGGCCTCCACTCTAGCTACTGCTACTTACCGACCGTGTGTGACCTTCAGCAAGTTACTTGACCTCTCTCTCGGACCCTACCTCCTGGTCTGTCCACTGCAGGAAGCTGTGTGGAGATTAGATCGGGTAACTGGGGCACAGTGTCAGCTCAGCTCTGGGCACGAGCGAGTGTTCAGCAGGGACTGGGTACTGGGGTTTCAGCCCCAGGCTGTGCCGCCGACTGCATTGAACACCTTCTCCTTGCTCCATATCAGTTCCCCGAGCTGAGAAATGCAGGTGGGAGACTGTGTGTCCAAGTTCAATTTCAATTCACTGTCCATGACAGTTTTGTAAACATATTTAACATTTATCCAAGTGGCGTGAAACCAAAGCATCTTCTAGTCGTCTTGCTGAAAAATTGAGATTTCCTTGGCTTTCACTGGGATTTCAGGAAAGTAGATGGTAGCTTTCTTTTTCATGATCAATATTCAAAGTGCCCAAAAAGAGGTGCAGGCAAAGCACAGAGGTGCAGGGCAGAGACTCTGGGCTTAAACACCAGTGTTGACTCTCACCAGCTGTGTGACCTCAGGGAAAGTTCTTAACTTCTCTGTTCTTACGGTTTCTCATTTTCTTGCATGAAGAAAACAAAAACTGCTTTTGTTCTTTAGATGGTCGCGTGTGGTCAAATGAATTTGGAACACACGATCCAAATGAAGCGTGTTCTTAGAGAGGAAACACGCAAGGAGCACTGACTCCAAGAGGCTTTGGAGGCCGGTTCTTTGTGTCTCTCTTTCCGTTATCAATATTCTGGTTCAATCATGCAGGGGCGGGAAGGCCATGCCCATTAACCCCAAGAGAAACATAGTCATTTGAAAATTCCAAGGACCTTTAAACAAACCTTTTCCTAATGGGCTTCTCCGAGGAAGAGGTATGGAGTGACCAACCAACCTGTCGTTGGCTTTAACCTCTGGGGGCAGAAATGCTGGCCATCAGTGATGGACTGAATTTTCTCTGCTTGGTGAAGAGCAGAAACCAGGACCAAGGACAAAAGATAAAAGGGGAGGAAAAGAAAGTGCAGAGTGTGTGTGCACAGCCCATGTGCATGTGTGCATGCGTGTGCATGTATGTGCATGTGTGCATTGCACGTGCACATGTATGCATTGCATGTGGGCATGCATGCATGTGTGCATGCAGGTATGTGTGTGTACATGCTTTCCCTCCTCCCCTGTGCTCATCTATGAGGTCAAACAGTCTGGAACCAGCTTGTACACGGGCCCCGGTCACCTCTCCTCTTGCGTGGTGATGTAGATGGTGTTTCCAGCCAGTGACTCGGGGCTGTCTCTGCCTCCCTGACTCCCCCAGCTCCCCCAGCAGCATTTGCGTATCCTCGTTGTGGGTGTAGAATGATGACCCGTCACGGATGCGGGAAGCCTGGTCCAGTCCCTCTGTATCGGCCCTAACAGGACGTGCTCTGGTTCCCGGGGGATATGCAGTAGATTCATCTGGAGGAGCTTAAGTCTGTCCATCTGTCTGTCTCTATCCATCATCTTTATTTACTTAAATAGGTAACACACACCTAAAGTAAACAGCTAACGTAAAGCTTCCTCCCCTGTAAGGTAGGCACAATAATGACATAACAGGGAGCTGTTATGATCACGAGGTGGCTTATCTGCAGAGGGCCTCACACAGCGCCGGCTCATCGGAAGTGCAAAGTGCGTGTTAGCTATTGCCGAGTCCCACACCTCCATTCCCCACCCACCCGATGCCCTTCCCGTTAGAGGTTCCAGAGGTCATCCACGTACACAGGTGCAAGTACCACACACAGACACACACTCACACACACTCTCTCTCTCACACACACACACACACACACACACTCACCCTGCCCCCATGGTGACATCACTCAGGCAACTCCCCTGAACTTTTGGTTCCAGGCTCCACCTCTGGCCAGACCACAGGGCATTTTCACTGCTAGCAGGGCTGGGGACCTGGGGCTTGCAAGCCGAGTAAGGTCCTGGGGAACATCAGGAACTTAGACTATGGAACCACTAAGTTAAAAAAAAAAAGCAAGTGTCCATGTTTTTGCAAGTCCCTAAGCTGGGAGGACTACCTGCAAGAGGGGCTCCGAGAGTTAGGTATGTTCCCTGTGGCTGTGAAAAGAACACTTACCAAAATAACAGCCGGAGCGGTGGGGCACTGGTGGGCTTATCCTGCTCCCTGGGAACTCTGGGTAGAGCCCCAACCTCAGGACGCTGGGCACGGGGAGCCTCTACAGGCCTGGAGTGCAGAGAGGGCCCACTGTCCCCCCCCCCTCTCCAGTGAAGCTGCAGTAAATGGAGAACTGATGGGAGGAGCCCCAGGACACTCCTAAGGACGTTTCCAAACAAGGAAGAGGGTCGAGAGCTCCGGCAGGATCCTCCTCCACATTGGGAATCCAACTCTGAGTGAAAGAAACAGTGCACTTGGACAAACTGGTGACTGTGAGCAAGGGATGTTTCTGACTAAGCCGGCGTGGGTCATTCACATGGTGCCCGCTTGTCTCGGTGCGATTTAGGCTCTAAGACGTTTGAGCGAGAGGTCGGTGTGTTGGTCTGAACTCTGTGGGCCGTGAGCGTAAGATTCTGCAGGGATTCCTTTCACTGGCAAACTTACTTGGAGCCACATAGCAAAGGGGGTTCTGAGGAACGGAGCATCCGGCCCATGCGGGGAGCGGTGGCGGTGCCAGGCTGACCAAAGCGGGCCAGCCCAGGGACGCAGGGTTCTGGGACTGCCCATCCTTTGTGGTTGTGATCTCTTTCGTAGAAATGCTGGACAAGAACCCGGCTCTTAGTTCTAAGGAATCTGAAACAGTGCTGACCTAACCAGGTCCCCGAGCCTAACCGTGATGTGGCAGAGCCTTTCTGGGTGTGTTACCTAGATTTAGGGTACCAGCGACACGCCGGGGGGGGGGGTTGGCCCTGGACTCTTGGATTAAGGAAAGGGGCGTGAGTGAAAGCCACACACCTCCACCTGCCCCGTGGCCATGGTGGGGTAGAAACAGACGTTCCTCTCCTCTCAAGGTTCTTCCTGTCGGTCTAATGATCAAATACACATGAGACAGATGAGCAAGGGGAAATAACCCTGTGTAACACATGCGTATATATGGGAACCCCGTGTCCATGAGAGAGCCAGAGACCCCACCTGCGTGAGAGGGTCAGAGACAGATGGGGAGTCGCAGGCATCTGAGATGTCCTGACCTAGGGGAGAGGTGAGACGCCTCAGATGACACTTCAAAGGCTCATTGCAGGAGGAGAAGAAGAGCAGATACTTAGTAGACAGAAGTTTGCCCTGCCCTAGAAGTGGCTGAACAGGTATTATCACAGATAACTTCTTACCATGAGCAAGGCTCCTAATTCAAGTCCTTATAGGTCATTCAAGGGAGAGGCAGAAATTTTCCTTTAGCTGAGAACTATCTGCATCCCACAGAGGTACTTCTCGGGGTGACCAGCTGTGAATCCCCACACCATCATCACCTGACTCGGCTGGGTTCCTCCCGGGAGGGGGTTGCTGAGAACATGGAGGGAGTTGCCTTCTTCCTGGTCCCATCAACACCGACCACCCATGGGAGGTGACGGGCGTCGGGCGGCTCCGTGTGGTCTCTCAGGAGCCCTGCGATGGTTCTGTTCCTATGGGCTTTGGGCAGTCATGAAAAATGGTATCCCTGAACTGACATTTCTGTGTTTAGGATAAAAAAATAAAATAAAACAAAACGTAAATGATCCAGCCAGTCCTGCCGCCAGACCGATCGGCAACCAGAGAACTTGAGAACTTAAACTTGAAAATAGCTTGAAAGAGCCTTCGCTGGGTTTCTGCAGAGCAGTGCAGGTTTGCCTCTGGGGTCAGCGCGGATTCTTCGACCAGCTGATTTTAAGTGTCTGCATCTTGAAAGAAGTCACGGTGACATTTTGGGACTCCTGTGGAATTTTTAGATTAGTCACGGCACACGATGGCCACTTTCGGCTTATTAGAAGGGTTTGTAAAGGGCAGAATAAAATAACAAAAATCTGACGGTCGGAGTTTGAGCTCCCGAGAAGTCAGTCATACGCCTCCGAGGCTTGTCTTTTGAGGTACCCTCTTTGGGAATGTGACCCTAGGGAGTTCCGGGCAGGGGTACGAACAGGGAAGGAGGAGACAGGTGGATGACTGAGGTGGCTGCCAATGCGGGCGGCTGGTGCTTGGTTCTGCTAGGACTTTCTGGACTTTATGGAATGCACCTGATATCTGCCTGCCCAAAGGACCAACGGGGGAAATGTCTATTCACTGAGTCCTGGTGCTCCCCCCGCCCCCTGCCCCCCATAAAAGATGGGACCACAGACATTAGCTCCCTTGCCTTACCAGGTCATGGATGGTAAGCACAAAGCAGGTTCTAGCGGTGCCCCGAGCAGGAATTAAGAGGTACTGAGCTCAGGCCCAAGGTGCAGCTACACCTGTACAGAGGTGACCACAGCAGCGGGGGGAACTCACCTCTGCCGCGTGGCCGCAGACGGAGGCGGGGCCGAGAGGTCCTGACGAGGGGCACGCCCAGACCTCTCCCCATTGGTGACCGCGGGCCGACTCTTCTGGAAGGCAGGTGTGGGGACGGCCCAGGGGAGCAGTAAAGCCCCTGCTGCTCCTTGCTCTCCCCAAGATATTGACACGTTTTCTAGGATAAGAATATCCCGGGTACATACAAATATCTTATACATTATAAATCTGTGTCTGAGAGAGCTGTATGTTCCCATTCAAATCCACACTGAGATGTAAACGGTAAAGAATGTGTGATGGGGAATTTCATGGGCTAACTTGACAGGGACCATGGGGCGCCCAGATATTTGGTTACACGTTGTTTCTGGTGTGTCCCTGAGAGTGTTTCTTAGCATCTGAGTTGGTGACTGAGTAAAGCAGGCGGTCCTCCCCAATGCGTGTGGGGGTCTTCTCCAACCCCTTGGAGGCCAGAGGAGAGCAAAAAGGTGGAGGAAGGGAGAATTCAAGCTCTCTCTGCCTGGCTGTCTCTAAAGGAGGACGGTGGGCTTCCTGTGTCCTCACCAGCTCTCCCGGTCTCCATCTTACTGTCCGCAGATCTTGGGATTGGTCGGTCTCCATAATTTCATGAGTCAATTCCTTATGCTCGGTCTTTTTAACTAGATAAACATGGCCCTCTGAGGGTACAGCCAGTACCACCTTTAGATAGAGATCTTATATACCTTTGCTATTGATCTGTATCCATCCGCAGATCCACATCTTATTGGTTCTCTCTCTGTCTCTCATCTCCTATTGGTTCTGTTTCTCTGGAGAACCCTAACACAAAAGGTATTCTCCCCCAAATCACGTTTCGTTGGAAGAAGGCTGTGCGACAAGGATCCTGGGGGTCGGATGCAGTTGAGAGCCGCCCTTGCCAAACCTCGTCCGCCTCCCGTCGTCTGCCTGGCTTCGCCTGCTGCCTGTAACCTTGGGAGAAGTCTCCCCACACCATGTGGCTTTTCCCCCAGTCATTGTCCCTACATTGGCTTTTGCCAGGAGGAGCTTGATGCAAGGTGAGAACTCAGCAAATCTTTAAGTAAATATTTACAGAACGACACGAATGAATTTGATGGAGTTAAAAATAGAACATTTCTTATTTGACTCCCAGGCTGGATGTGCGACCAAACAAACCCCGATAGACTTTTGCATGGATTAAAGCCACCATCCTGACCTCGCCCCGATAAGCTCAGTCACTGCTCCTCTGTATTTTTCCAGACCACCAACTAGATGCAGCGGCTGGAGCCTGCAGCCAATGTTTTCGTTATTTAAAGCTTGTGAGAGTGTGAGCTCCCCAAGGGCAGGGGCTGTGTCCTGTCCATCTCTCTGACATCAGCACGGAGCAGCGTCTCTGGCACCCAGAGCTTTGGAGTTCCTTAGAGTCTGACGTTAGCCTCTATGCATCCCGACATCTTCAATACTGGAATCTGTAGACTAAAAGGACTAAGCATACCTCCCAGCTGGGTGACATTGGGCAAATCATTGCATGTCTCTGTGCCTCACTCAGTTTATCTAAGTGAAAAATGAGAGGCCCAGTAGGGTCAGGAGACGAATGGTGTGCATGGTGGCCCTCTGCTTACTGGGCCCTGGTTGACATTTCTTTTAGGTGAGAGTAGAGGAGATAGTGAGGTAGATTTCCACATCCACCCTGACTGGGATCCATCTGGCAACCCCACCTGGGGCCGATGCTCAAGTACTGAGCTACGTTCAGCACCTGAGGCTGATGTGCTCTGATGGAGCTATCCTCAGCGCCCAGGGTCATGCTCGAACCAATTGAGCCACTGGCTACAGGAGGGGAAGAGGGAGAGAAGGGAGTGGGGGAGAAGCAGATGGTTACTTCTCCTGTGTGCCCCCACTGGGAATTGAACCATACGCCAGGCTGACACTCTATCCACGGAGCCACTGGCCAAGGGCCCTGGCTGATATTTCTAAAAGATCACGAATCTTTCCCACTGAGCAGAGATGTGGCTTATTATTCTTAATCTGGTACTCTACGCAGCCTCTGCTACGTTGATCAGAATAATCTTTGAAAACATAAATCAAATGATATCTCTTCCCTGCTTCAAAGCTTCCAAAGAGCTGATTTCAGCTCAATGGCAAACTCAGATTATTGGAGAAACCCTCCAGCTGTTTACATCCTCAGAAACTCTAGCTAAACTGTAGCGGCAAAGGCTTAATGCATGGTTGATCCTGTAGGAAAGCAAGGAAAACCGCCAGGGGCCAGAAATGTAAACGAGGCGTAAAGGAGAGGGAGAGACATGTGAGTTTGTGTCATGGCTGCCCAGGGAGGAGGGGGCGAGTGAGCAGTTGACTGTGATATTAGGTAATTGAGTTCTTGGTCAGCTTCAGGGACAGAAGATACCGTCTTGGGTCTCAATGAGGCAATGTGCTGGAATGAAGAACCACATAAACCAGGATGCTGGAAGGGTTGGTTCGTACGATTCTCTGGGGAAAATCCCGCCTATCAACATAAAGAGACACATCTACGCTGTGGCTCTGGATGATAAACATTACCCTTGAGAGATTCAAGTCTCTGTTTTTGTGCTTCATGCCAACTCAGGATCAAAATCTATTCTTTCCGTGTTCTCCCTGAAACCCAAACTGAAAAATTAAATCATACTTGAGTCTAAGCCAATGGTGCTACTTGGATACCTGGCAGAAATAAGTACAAAACACCCGTGGAGGAAACACTTTCCCATGACGTAGGCGGTCCACACTTACAAAACACGCAGGAAACAAGATGAAGTAATTTAATACAGTGTGTCCGTGAAGTCATGGTGCACTTTTGACCGTGTAAGTGAGAAACAGTAAGTCCTGTGTAAATGTTTAGACAGATAAATGGATAATAGATAAGTAAATAAAAATGAAGATTAAAACACTAAGAACTTGGTTAACAGAGAAATTTATAAAATATTTGAAAGTCGGCATGCTTAAAATTATTATTATTAAAGACATAAAAGTGATCCACATGCACAGACACAAACATTTCCCAAGAATGTTCATGTATTACTGCAAAAACTTAGAACTCAATCTAAATATTTATCATTGGGAACACTGTGTACATTCAGATAATGCACAAATGTGTGAATACTACATATCAATTAAATGAACAAATTGCAAGGTTATTCAGATAAATCTCAACCACTTAATGTTGAGGGGGAAAAAAGCACATTTTAGAAGGGTATCTGCAGTGTGATTTTATTTCTAGTTTAAAACTATGCCTAAGAATACTGTATATTGTGGGTGTATACACGCATAATAAAAATATAAAAACATACCTATGTGTGTCAGAAAAGCCCTTACCTCTGACTATAAAGGGAGTTACAATCTTATTTCTTAAGGTAGGTGGTGGAAACTTAGTGTTTGTTAAATTGTTGTTTTACACGTATTCGAACATGAGATTATTAATCATCACTATAATTATAAGAGAAAAATATTGAATAATTGATAGTTTTTTATTCAGATAAAACGCTAAAGTGGAACACAGAGCAAGTCCAATGAAGTAATAGGAAATACACAGTGGAGACAAATATATTAGTGAACAATAAAAGAGAACAAAATAAAACTAACTAAAAGCTAGGCTTCTGAGACGTTTAACGAAACAGACCAACCTCTGGTAAATCTGATCAAGATAAAATAGAGTAGACAGGGCTGACCAGGCAGTGGTGCAGTGGATAGAGCATCAGACTGAGACGTGAAGGACCCAGGTTTGAAACCCTGAGGTTGCCAGATTGAGTGCAGGCTCATCCGGCTTGAGAGTGGGCTCACCAGCTCGAGTGCGGGGTCTCTGGCTTGGGCTTGGTATCACAGACATGACCCCATGGTCACTGGCTTGAGCCCAAAGGTCACCGGCTTGAAGCCCAAGGTCGCTGGCTTGAGTAAGAGGTTACTTGCTCTGCTGTAGCCCCCCGGTCAAGGCACATATGAGAAAGCAATCAATGAACAACTAAGGTGCTGCAATGAAGAACTGATGCTTCTCATCTCTCTCCCTTCTTGTCTGTTTGTCCCTCTCTGCTGTCCTTGTCTCTGCCACACACACACACGCACGCACGCACACACACACAGAGTAGACGGGTGAAAAGTATTAGGTCTGAAAAGGAGACATGACTACTGATTCAGTGAGATGAAAACAATTATAAGAGCACACTCTGGGAGACTTATACGCCAGTACTATCTGAAAACACATACAAAAAACAGGCATACTTTTAGAAATTGACTCAAGATAAAAATAGGAAACCTGAATAGACTTATAACAATTAGAGAAACTAAAATAGTGGAATAAAATCTATTCCTTAAAAAGTTCTCTAGGTTAGTTGGATTTATTGGTGAGTATTGTCACATTTTAAGGAGGACATGAGTTCAATTTTGTATAAAATTTCCCACACAACAGTAAGGATGAAATGCTCTCTAAATTCTCTTATAATTTTAATAACATATGTGAAACCCTTTCACATATACAACCATAAACATAGTTGCAAAAATTCTGAAAAACATTAATGGCAAAACACTTTGAATCAAACAAAAAAATAGGTTAAATGATAAATCATGACCAAATAGACTTTATTTCAGGAATGGAAGAAAGATTTTACGTTGGGAAATCATTGAGTTTATTACAGTAACATAGTAAAAGTAAAAAGATCTTATAATCACCCAAATAAATGAATGGATAAAAAGCATTTAATAAAAATTCAACACCCCTTTATAATATAAATTCAGAGCAAACTAAGAATATAAGAAGACACTCTGAGCTGTGGTGGGACCGTGGAGAAATGCTGAGGTCGCTTGTTGGAAGCCCTGGTGCTTGCTGGGTCAAGGCACACACAGGAAGCAACTACTCTGAGTTGATACCTCCCGCTTTTCCCTCTTATTCTTTCTCTCCTCTCTTTCTCTCTCTCCCGCCTCTCTCTAAAAATCAATAAATAAAATCTAAAAGAAGAAAATAAATTTAAAAATGTTATGGGAAATATCACAATTAATAGTAAAATTTTTAGAAATATTCACGCGTAGTTCAGGAATAGCATTTTTTAAAAAGGGCTTAAGCCACTGTAATGAAACAAGAACAAATAAAACTATGAGGAATTAAAAGGAAGTAACATAATTCTTATAATTTGAAAATTATATAATTCTCTACATAGGAGATTCCAGAGCAGCATCTAGATTAAAATCATTAATGCTAATAGAAATATTCAGGAAGTTTGCTGGATCCAAGACAGATATATATATATATATATATATATATATATATATATATATATATATATATATATATATATATTAAAATTAATTCTATTTCTAAGTACAGGTACGAGCAACAATGAGAAAATGTAGATTTTTAAGAGAGATCATTTTAACAAATGCATATGGTTGTGTACCTGCCACCACTACCCCCCAAAGTTCCCTTCCAGCCTGCTCAGCCCCCAATGCTCACCCCCACCTCTAACACGACTGATCTGAGTTCTATCTCACTGGCTTTTTCTTTCTTCCCCAGAAAGGCAAGTGACTGAAATCATGCGGTTGGCAGTCTTGGCTAATCCGAATTTTCAGTGCGTGCATGTTTTTGCATGTCTCAGTACGTTGTTACCTTTTATCCCCGAGAAGTATTCCATTGTATGGGAGTGCCCTGGGTTTTTATGCAGTTCCCAGTTGGGGGTCAGGTAGTGGGGGGCGGGGTGTTATGAATGATGTTACTCTACAGGTTTGGGTACAGGTCTTTGTGTGAACACGTTTTGATTTATTTGGGGTAACTATCTAGGAGTGGGAATTGCTGGGACGGGTGCAGTAGATGTTTGTTTATCTTTAGAAGGGACCAGGCAGACTGTTTTCTAAAGTGACTGTATCTCCCACCAGCAGTGGGTGAGTGTTCCTGGTGCTCCTGATCCTTGCCCACACTTTGTACTGTCCGTTCATTTTTTAGCCGTTCTAATGTGTTTGCTTCTATCTCATGGTGGTTTTAACTTGCATTCTAGTGATGTATGATGCGCATCTTTTGATATGCTTATTTGATCATTTATGTATCTTTTTTATTGAAGTGTTTGCTCAAATTCCTTCCCATGAAAAAGAACTTTTATTATTGATTTATAAGTGTTCTTTTTCTATCCTAGATAGGAGTCTTAATTTAAAAAACATTTTACAAATATTTTCTCCTTGTGTGGGGTTTGTTTTTTATTATTTTTTTATCTGTGTCTTTTGAAGAATAGATATTTTAATTTTAATAAAGTTCAATTTTTTAAATTGGTTCTGGATTACTGCATTATATCTATGGAATTCCTTGACTCAAGATCACAAACATGTTCTCTTATATTGTCTTCCAGAAATCTTAAGAGTTTTAGGTTTGGATCTATCATCCGTTTCAGATATGATGCAGGTATGGATTGAGGTTGTGTTTTTGTATTTGAGTTAATCAGCACTAGTTTTGTGAGGACAGTTTTATTCTCTATTGAATTATCACGGCGCATTTGTCAATGAACTATATGTATAATGAGGGTCTATTTCTGGACTCTGTAGTCTATTCTATTGATCTATCTGCCTATCCTAACACCAATACACTGTCTTGATTATGGTAGCTTTACAGTAAGTCTTAAAATAGGTAGTGTAAATCTTCCAGCTCTGTTCTTCCTTTTCAGGATGCTTTGGTTATTTCAGATTCTTGGCTTTTCCAATTAAATTCCAGTTTCCACATAACTACCACCCGAGATTTCAATTGGCATTGTATTGAGTCTGTAGATTAGCTTGAGGAAAACTGACATCTTAACATAACAATGAAGTCTTCCAATCCACGAACACATATTTCTACTTATTTAGACCTTATTTACTGTGTCTTCATCAAATGGATACATTTGGAGAGGTTTCTTATGCAGCAGTAAATAACTGTAAATATCAACTGTGTCTATTTTATACCGAGAGATCAGGACAATGCCTAGAACGTTCTCTGGTGTACAGCTAATGCTCAGTGAGAAAAGCTTGTTTGCTATTCTGAGACTATGTTACTGTCCACTCCACAAGATCATTGAATGAAAGATGTGAGTGACCAAGTCAGGAAGGCTTTTTGAGTATTTGCCACAGTCGGTACTCAATTATGTTAAAGGGAGAGAAAGGGTAGAAACATAATTTCTCATAGGCTAGGAGATCTTGTATTTTCCAGAGTGAAGAAGGAGAGGCTAACTGCACTCTGAGACAATACAAGTGTTAAAATTTGAGTTAGTGAAACACCTTGATCCAAACAGCATAAACCAGACATGTGCACACCTCTCCTTGTTGATGTCTGGGGAGCCTTTGCCACTGCGTAGAAGTCTACAGCTCAGAGCAAAGCAATCCGTCTCTTGTGGCCCCACGGTGGGCAGGACGACAAACTTCTGTGGAGAATGACAGTTGCAGGAGGTCTGGATCCACCCTGTGGGAGCCACTTTCTCAGCGCTGCTGTTCAGCTTGTCTGGACCCTCCCGCCACGCTGCGCCCAAACACCCCCGAAAGCCCAAGCTGGAACAGTAGAGCTGGGTAGCAGTGAGAGAGACAGAGCACAGAGTCTGAAGTTATGCCGACTCACCTGACTCCTTGCTCCTCCCCTTCCTGTCGTCTGACCCAGCACAGGTTCCTTGTTACCTTTGGATCTGTAACATGGGGCCAAGGAAAACCACCTGGAGGATTGCTCTAAGACTTGAAGGAAATATGTATGGAAGAAAAAAAACAATGCTTGGAACACAGTAGCCATTCAAGAAATGAACGTCGTTATCCCATGAGACTCTGGCTAGAGCGTCCTCTGAAATCCATCCTTAAAGCTCAATGCTCTATTGAAATGAGTCTTGATGTCACTAGGATTTTCTGGGCTGGTGATAAACACCCGATTAAATGATCATATCTCCTGAAGATGAACCTTGAGTCAAGCAAAACTCCTGAGGGGAAAAAATAAAAACAGGACAACAAGCAACTATTCAAACCAGAACACTGCCCATGCAGCCCTCTCCTCCCCCCTCAGTCGTCTCCCCCGACAGCGCCAGCGAAGGTTTCTATGCTCAGCACCTGGCAACTTTTCCTTAGTGAGGGCCACAAGCAAATTTTACTCCCCTCTTAAATTTTAGTGCCTTTGTTTTTCTGCAGTGCTTCCCGGGCACCTTGTACTTCATTCTCAGAACCATCCTTATTAAATGCCAGGGGTGGGTAGACCCTACGAGCGCGTGCCACCAGCATGCCCCTGCTGTTCACTTTGATGGGGACGCTGGGCGGTCGATGATTCCTTCCTTAGGGGTCAGAGGTAGGACGGAACGGGGAGGCAGGTCTGGTGATGACGGATTGGTGAGCTCTTTCTGAGTGCGTCCCCTCCCCCGGGAAGGGAGAAACGGAAGCTGGCACATTGCAGAGCGTTTCCCGAATCACGGTTAGCTGTCCTGGGAGTAGCTTTGCAAAGAGACAGACACACGTTCGCCGTGTTGGACTCAACACAGACAGGCGCTACAATGTGCTACGTTCCCAAGCTCTTTCCTGCATTTTAAATGACTGACACTCTTGGGCATCTATCTATTCAAAGAAGAATCCACACTCTCAATACCCTGATCTTCCTCTTGTCACAAAGGCATGAAGGAAGCCTTCAGTAAATGCTTGTGGGAGGAGCAGGGAGAGCGGGAGGCTGGGAGAGTGGGGTAGAGGACCAGAGAGAACAGAGGGGAAGGGATGACTGATGAAATCAAACAGTGGGTTTCTCTATAGTGTCTGGTGCCTTTCAAAGAAAATATTACGATCACACGAGTGTGGCCAGGGACCACAGCAGGAACTAATCCAGACCTTCCTTGTGCCAGATCCAAGTCCCTCAGCTGTCTCTCGTGGTGGCTCGACCCCAAATGTGGCTCTGTCCTTTGTCTTTCATTGCTGTTCACTCCCCTGACCTCTGGGCTCACGGTCTTACAGGCTGATGAGTAGGAAACTGCTCTGGGACTTGGTGGCTTGGTCTCCCTGTGGTGTCACGTGTGCCTGGCAGGATGGTCCGGTCCCACCCCAGGTGACCTTCCTCCACAAGGATGCCCCCTAGGGCGGGCTCCCTTGGCCTCCTGGGTGGTGCTGCCCTGGGCATCAGCTGGAACCCACTGAGGGGTCTGTAGGTTCTGCTGTGTGAGCAGGTCAGTTTTCCATGAGAGAAGCCTCCTGGGAGAGGGGCAGCGATACTGTGACTTACAATGAGAAATACACGTTCGGCCTTTGCCCTTGTTTCCGGCACAGAGCTCGTGACCCTCGTGGTGGGTCCTAAGTGATGGAAGCTGTAAAGCTGTCTCTCGTTCAAGTTAACGAAGGGACTTCTGGGTGGTCACTAGGGATGGGGACTGCTTGCTGCTGGAGCTGCTCTGTGGTTTAGAGGGCTGGCATTTTCAGCCCTACCTCAGACCTGCTGGAAGGGGAGAGAGGGGCTGCTGCTCAAGCTCAGTCCCCGACGGTCATCCTCAGACCTGCTGGAAGGGGAGAGAGGGGCTGCTGCTCAAGCTCAGTCCCCGACGGTCATCCTCAGACCTGCTGGAAGGGGAGAGAGGGGCTGCTGCTCAAGCTCAGTCCCCGACGGTCATCCTCAGACCTGCTGGAAGGGGAGAGAGGGGCTGCTGCTCAAGCTCAGTCCCCGACGGTCATCCTCAGACCTGCTGGAAGGGGAGAGAGGGGCTGCTGCTCAAGCTCAGTCCCCGACGGTCATCCTCAGACCTGCTGGAAGGGGAGAGAGGGGCTGCTGCTCAAGCTCAGTCCCCGACGGTCATCCTCAGACCTGCTGGAAGGGGAGAGAGGGGCTGCTGCTCAAGCTCAGTCCCCGACGGTCAGTGACTTAATCAAGCATGGCTGTGTAACGAACCCTCCATAAAAACCCCGAGAAAGGTAGGGGTGCCGGAGAGCCTCCAGGTTGGTGAACGCCTGGAGGCGGAGGGAGAGCAGAGCCCCTAGAAAAGGGCATGGCAGCTCCGCCCCGGTCCCCACACCTCGCCCTCCTCATCTGCCCGCTCTGGCCACGGTGCTGCCTCTCACCGCAGGAAGTGGCAGCAGAGCCCGAGTTCCTAACCCTCAGGCTGCGGAGGTAGACGAGAGGGGGTGTGGAGGTTACAACGGGCTCAGCCAAGTAGGGCTTCCCGGGCCGAGGGCATCCTTCATTCACAGGCGAACTCCGGCTCCAGCTGACGGTCTGTCCCTCCTAGCTACAAGCACAGATTCTAAAATGTGTCACTCAGTTCCCCAGGCCGTACAATCTTTCGCATTTAGACTCACTTTAAAGATCAAGACACTTTTCTCCGCCTTATTTCCTTGTACCCAAAAATGTCATGGTTTCCCCATCTACCGACAAGTTCTGGGGCTAGGCCCCCGATTCCCGTGTGACCCTGAGACGTCCTGCTTACCGCCTCCTTAGCTCTGTGGGCCTCACTGCCCACCAAAGAGTGGCCTGCTGCTGGTGGGATGGTGTCTAAGGAAAACGGGACCCCACAACATCGAGGTGGGGTGGGTCTGCCTGCCTCTGTTCTCTGTTAGCATCGCGTCCTGTGGCGCCTCTTGGTTTGCTTCCTGTGGGTTCCTCCTGCTCCAGATGCGGTTTTCGGTTTTCAGAATCTTCCGTCCGCTAATTCTTCACGCACACGTGCCATGCCTGAGAAGAGCTCTTCCTGATGCCGGTAAGACTCTCCCATTCTTTTGTATTTGCTCTTGGTCACGTGCTTTTCCTTTTACACCGTGTGCACGTCCTTCTTACAGGTGCTTTTTGCCTCCCAAGCAGCTGGATGGATTGAGGGAGGAGGAAGCCGCTTGCCTCGGGTCTTCCTACCCTCCCCACAGACGTGGAAGCACTCAGCTCGAAACATTAAAGAGAAAGCAGGGACCTACTTACCGCACACGGAGGATCTTAATCCACATAATAGCTCGGATGCTTTGAGTGCTAATGCCAGACACCATGCTAAGTGCTTTATCTGTATTATTTGTTCGAAACTTTCCACTACATTAAGCAGTATTAACCTCGTCCTGCACACCAAGCAATGCAGGCACGAAGACGTTACTGTCATTTGCTTTAACGCCACCGAGTTGTAAAGTGGCACGGTTGAGATGCCAAGTTGGGCGGCGTCCCCTGCTCTCCGACCTCCGCTTCTGTCCTCGCATACTCAGTCTGAGGGTGGTCCCCCTGCCTCCCTCTTGGAGGACTCTTGTGGTGACATTAGACCCACTCAGATAAGTCAGGACAGTCTCTCCATCTCCAGACCCGGAACCACACCTGCGAAGTCCCTCTTCCTACGCAAGATCAATCACGTGGTCACAGGGACGATCAGGATGTGGACGTCTTGGGGAGCACCAGTTCATCTGCTATGAGAGGAATGTTGGCAATCAGTCTGGAGCGGAGATTTAATTGGCCAGTTGGAGGAGAGGCCTTGGCTAAACCCAAAGACAGGAGAGGCCTTGGCTAAACCCAAAGACAGGAATCCAAAGAAGTTGCCCCCAAACAGAAAGGGTGGGACAGGGTGAGAGCACTGGATGGTCATTCTGAGGGCACCAAACTCAGTTGACCTCAGTTAGACACATAAAGACCTAGGAAGACACATCACGTGACCTTTCCCCTTAGTCTCCTCCCCCCCCTGCACACATTTATGGAAAGGCCAAAATCTTCATCTTGCAAGTAGTGGGAGAGGTGTACAAGCTGATGGTTTCATTTAGGGAAACAAGATGATTGGAGAGCCTGGTTGTTAGTGGACATACAGGGTGACCTTCCCGGATCTGGGTCCCACCTTCCGGGAGAGCACAGTCCTGAGGACTTCGGAGCTAAGCCACTGTCTATAAGATGCCCTGCAGTCCTTAACTGATGGGCAAGCAGAGAGAAAACGGGCTCAGAGGGCCCAGCGCCCACTCAGGGTCACAGAGTCCGTGGGAGAACTCTGGAACCGAAGGTCCCCCAGCCCAGGAAGGGCTGCTTGCTGGCACCGGGGTGGGGACTGCGTGTGTGGACGCCCCTGCTCTCTGCTGCCCTAGGCAGGGGTATGCCCAGCGCCCTGGAGTCGGACTCTGCAGCCCGGGGGTCACGCGCGGGCGCCTGCGTCTTCCCCACGGCTCCGGGTGGCTCCGCGCCCGGTGGGCTGGCTGCGGGGAGCTGGCTGGGCACGAATCGGCGGTAAACACGGAGCCGGACATGCTCTGCGATGAACTTGGCGGATTTAGACACTCAGTCCTAATTGAGGCGAGCTGGGGCCGCGGCACCCGCGCGGGGCAGATGTGCCTCGGAGCCTCCCGGCTCAATTGCTCCCACTTATCCCGGCCTCGCCTGCGGCGGGGAGCGTGCCGCCGGGAAACGCCGCTGCTCCCGGTCCGAGTGGCGGGGCGGCCGGATCGATGACGCCCCGCCCCAAGGTCCCCGTCTGCGATCAATCTGTGCCCGCCCTCCCCCGCCCGCCCCGTCCCCCCCACCGAGCGGAGACAGGTCGATGCCGCGCCGGCTGCGACCGCCCCCCCTCGCGGTCCCTTTCCCTGTCCCCTCCTCGTCTCGCCTGGCCCTAACGCCTCCCCTAACGCCTGACCCCTCTCGCCCTTCTCTCTGTCCTTCTTTGCCCCCCAGTTCATCTAACCTGTCCCCTTTGGGGCGCTCTCTCCCCATGTCTCACTCGTCTTGCCCCCCCCACCCCCATTCCCGGCCTCTCTCTCTCCGCCTGCCCCCTCCCTCCCTCTAAGACTCACGGAGGCCTCTCCCTTCCTTTCCCTGCCTAGCCTCTTTCTGTTCCTCCCGGAGATATAACGTTTTTGAGCTTTACCCTGCCCCCCAGCCGCCCCCATCCCGTCCCCCTCCCCTCGTCTCATTTTCATGCTGTCTGATTGCTTCCAAGGCTGTCGCCAGCCTCCCAGGCAGAGGAGCTGGTCCCAGGCGCTGGGTAATTGCTTACTAGAGGGTGGGAAGACCCTCTCAACCCTTCAAATAGAATCAGGAAAATGTCAGCAGAATTAAACCCAGGCCCTCCAATTCCCCCCCCCCCCCCCCCCCAGTTCACTGCTACTGTTTTCATTTGCGCTCCTGTGGGATGGGTCTTTGTCAGGGAAAATCAGCACCATGGCATCTACAGGCAGCCAGAGACAATGCAGAGAACCCAAAGGGGAAGCCAGAGCTGTGTTGTTCAGGCCCCTTCCCACCCAAAATGACCCCAGCTTTTGACGCATCACCTCGGTGGCAGTCCACCCTGGCCCTGCATTCTCTGCATGAGCTCGTAAAACGTCAGAGGTCTCCAGTGTGCAAGCAGGAGACCACACCAGCGACTGAGTCACCACGCCAGCTCTAGGCATTGCCATCTTCCAAAGGGTTCTGTCTACGCCCCTGGGGGAAAGTGTGTCTGTCACAGAGGGGGTTTCGCCTAGCCATCAGTTCAGAAAGTGCAAATCCCCATCTCCTAACCAACCCCCTGAAAACCTTAAAACACGTTGCTAAAGCTGCGTCGCCCCCCCCCCCCCCTTGGCGTGGGGGAGCTGCAGGCTCCACCCGCCTGAGAGCAATCTGCCTCATTATGTGCAGACTTTTCAGGGTCAAGTACCATCATGTATGGCTTTAGATGAGCTCATTGTTGTGCAAACATCGCAGAGTGCACTCACACAGACCTGGGCTGTAGAGCCTAGTACACACCTAGCCTGTAGGGCACGGCTCATTGCTCCTTGGCTACATACCTGTAGAGCATGTTACCATAGTGGATACCGTGGCCACATGAGCACCTGCGTACCGAAACACGGTTAAACATAGAAAAGGCACAGTAAAAAATACGAATGGGAGAGAAAGGGTGTGCATACCCATGTTGGGGAGGCAGGGCGAGGGCTATGGAAAGAGAACAGACGGGGAGGACGCAGAAGGGGAGGGAAAAGGGACACGGAGGAAAGAGAGATAGAGAGAAACCGGAGGAAGAGAAGCGAGTCTGTGTGCGGGCGCGTATGTGTAAGCGCATGCGCAGGCGAACTTCCCAGTCAAGACCCTGTTCCTCTCCGCCCATTTCCTCCCTATTTTCAGCTGGTCTGTAGGACTTACACTATTTGCGTGTGATGACAAGAACTAGAGAGCCATTTGGTCTCTGTCTCAATTTCATAAAAGGGCCTAAAGTTAGACTGTTGATGTAGCGCACTGACCAATATAGTGTGCTGTGAATCCGTACAGGAGCCTCGTGTGAGTCATGGGGAGGCCACCTTCCCACAAGACACGTCACTGCCAGCTGCCCGCACCTGGTCACAAGGACCACACCGATGTGGATCCTATGACAGCTGAGGATCTACAATAGGGGCCCTCGGAAGCCTCGCTCAGGGTAGGAGGCTCACCTAGGGCACAGAGAGAGGACTCCCCCCCTCTCAGGTGTGCGCATGTCTGCTGTTAATGTAGCGAAGTTGGCAGTGTGGTCTGTATTCACATTTAAAATCGACTCTGTGCTTGTCTCCGTGTGTGTATATTTGCACCATTACACCGTGTGTCAGTCCACCCCGGGACAACACAGGTGTGAACCGTGTGGGTCTCCCTTAAGTGCGAGTATTTTTCTAAAAATACCAGTACTGGTTTTGATCTGCGGTTGGGAGTCTGAGGGTATGATAGGCTGACTGTATGTGTTGATTTATGCCATTTTATGCAGGGCACTTGAGCATCCCCGGACTTTTGTATCCACGGGGAGTTCTAGAACCACTCCTTTGTGGGTATAGAGGGACAACTTCAGGTTTTGGGGAAGTCAAAAGTTATACATGGATTTTTGACAGAGTGTGTGTGTGTGTGGGGGGGGTTGGCGTTCCAATTCTACATTGTTCAAGTATCAACTGTGGTTCCTTTGTGCATTCGCTGAAAGTACGCAATAAGAATATCTAGTCATTTTTTATAGCGATCTTTTGGCCTTTATTCATTTAGTTGGATTTGCCTGCACTCTAACAGAATGGGCTTAACTTACCCCTTGTGACCTCTGGGGGGCGTTGGAGCTCTCAGACCAGGAAGCTCAGGTAGATGTGGACCTGGACCTAGTTGGCCAATCAGAGCGTAAGATTCCCTGGGTGATGGTCATGTGACCAAACCTTCCCCTAGAGATTGAGTTTCAGAACTTGGCTTCAGATTGCTATGGGAGAGTCTCTGCTGTGTGTTTCTCTTGGGATAGCTAGGGCCTTGGGCTCCTGGCAGCAGCTTTGCCACCATGAAGCGAACAAAAGCCAGGCTGAGAATGGATCTAACACGGAGGACCAGGACATGGGGAGGGACAGGCATCAGTCATCTATAGCTTGCTGTGGATTTCCGACAGTGCTTAAGTGAGGTGGAATTGTCCTACTAGCCTAAATGGGACTTCTCAAAAAGGTTTTAGAGATCAAAGTCCAATAATCTCACTTTGTTTGTTTATTTATTTATTTTATTCTGTGAGAGGAGGGGAGGCAGAGACGGACTCTTGCACGTGCCCTGACCCAGATCCACCGGGCAAACCCACTAGGGGACGATGCTCTGTCCAACTGGGGCTGTTGCTCTGTTGCTCAACAACCAAGCTTTTCTTAGCACCTGAAGTGGAAGCCACGGAGCCATCCTCAGTGTCAGGGGCCAACTTGCTCCAATTGAACCATGGCTCCAGGGGCGGGGGGCAGAAGGGAGAGAGAGAGAAAGAGAATCGAGAGGGAGAGGGATAGAGAAGCAGATGGGCACTTCTCCTGTGTGCCCTGACTGAGAATCGAACCCGGGACATCCACACGCTGTGCTGAGACTCTACCACTGAGCCAACCAGCCAGGGCCAATAGTCTCACTTTACAGATAGGGGAAACCAAACCCTAGAGACCAGGAAGCTAGACAGAGCTAGAGCCAGCCTGAGATCCCAGCGCCTTGTCCTCTTGTCCGCAGAAAGTCCGGCCTGATGGCCTAGGAGGGGAAGAGGGACCTAGAAAAAGCAGACTGAACAACTGAAATTCAGGCTTTTAGTTAAACTCCTTATAAACATTGTTTTTGGAGCAGCTCCTGTGCGCATGCAGATATATGATAAATCTTTGTCCAAGGTCGATTATGTGCACGGGGCCTGGCACTGTGCTGGGCGTCACAGGGCCAGCAGCGTGTGCAGACAAAACCCGGGGGTCGGGGCTCCTGGGCTGCTGAAAGGGGTGTGCAGGCTGCACACGGCCCACCTCAAGCAGGATCGACAGACATACCCTCGCCTTGAGCAATGCACGACTGTACGGCAGCACTCTGGGGGTTCCGTGCGGAGTTCTTCCAGAATGTTGTCAGCCCTGTGTACAGGGCTGCGGAAGACAGCGAGGCGGGGTCCGTCCCTGTGGGCGTTTGCTCCATCACGCAGGCACCCGTCTGTACAGTTCGCACGCAGGGACGGCCCTTCATTAAGTCTAATTCCCTGACTTTAACAACAATGAGAGATGTGCCAGGGGGCACACGAGGAGAAGCCTCACGCCCCTGCCGAATGCCAGGCTTCTCTTAATCATTTTCTGTGATTGGGGCGAGGGGGGGTGCGGAGTGGGGGAGCCAGAGGGGAACTGATGGGAGACCAACGCTGTGGCCAATTAGCTGAAATGTTCCAGTCAGTGCACCCCCAGCTTGACAGGCTCATTAAGGCCCAGAGCTCCTGAACAGTTTTTGGTTTGTAGTCGAGAGCGGACGTGAGCTCTCTGCCTTCGCACGTGTCTACTGCGTGTGTCTCCGTGTGCAGACTGCCTGTGTCCCCGGAGCTCCTCTCGTGTCCTCCCGTCTGTCCTCCTCGAGGGTCTGCCATCTGCCGACTGCCCCGCCCTGGAGTCTTTCCCAAATACCAGACGACTTCCCTGGCCTGCTCAGATATTTTCCCCTTTGAAAGTTTAATCGGAATGCTCAATATTCAGTTGCCAAAGGCTGTGAACTAATTTCTCCTGTCGTTGCCACTTGGTGAAAATGTCATCATTACTGTGCTAGGAGAGGATGAGGGAGGGTGGGAAAGGGAGGAGAAGATGGGTGGGAGGGTCTCAGGTTCTCCTGAAGACTCCTAAATGCCACAGCAATTAGACACCCCGGGAGCAGCCCCAGGGAGCAGCCCGTGCTGGAGTCCAGGTGTGGGCGGTCGGTCGCAGGACATGCAGGTGCACCTGGGGGCTGACAGCTTGGCTGAGCTCTCTGGGCTGAGTGAAGCTCTCTCACTCGGCCAGTGCCCTGGGGACAGGCAGCCAGAATTCCGGGTGACCTCTATAGTGAGAAACATTCCTAAGCAAGAGTTCTGCCTTTTGCAAAATCACTGTTCACTCTGTGACCTGGTGTGGCTTATGTAAGGGTCCTTGCAAGAGTGACTCCTTGCAAATGGGCAAGGAGGCTTTGCAGACAAATTTGCTTGGTCAGTGAGAGCCCAGCCAGCTGCCAGGGGAAACTCAAAGCTCCGTTCCACGCTCAGAAACGTTTCCTGTCCCGCCATGTTGGCAACATGTTTCTCTGTTCTCTTTCAATCGTTTTCACATCTCTGCCTTATGTGTTATGTGGTCTTTTGTTTAAACATGGTGAAATAATTCCAGAAAATAGCAGTAACAACGTAACTGATACCTACCAGTTTACCCCCCGCGTCTCTGTCCCTGACTCGTGCACGGTTGTGATGCCGTTGGCCTATCATGTCACATAGGTCACCTTGTGTTCAGTTTGGAAGTGAACAATGCTCAAATCCAACAGGAGCAAATACTGATTCAGTACCTACGGTGTGTGCCAAGGCCGTGCTAGGCCTCTCCATCATTGTTCTTCCCCTTTAATACTCACTCCCAAGCAGCCTGGTGAGATGGGCACCAGGGTCCCGCTTTTCGGGGGCAGGTCAGGAATGATCAGTAGTTGGCCCCAGGGTTTGCAGTGTAGAAAATGGCCGAGCTGGGATTGGTCCCTAAGATGAACAGATTTCTAGTGTTCTTTGTGTTCTATCTGTATATCACTCTAGTGAATTGTAATCAGAGCTGGGCAACCATGTGCTTGGGGCCTGGGCCATGCTGGCAATTCGTTCCCTCTCTGGGCCTCAGTCTCCTTACCTGTGAAGCGGGTAGGATGTTCTGGGTCCTGCTCCTCCCTCTCCCCCCTCCCTTGCCAGGTTATTGTGAGGACTAAATTCTTTAGCACATGGGCCAAGTGGTGACAGAGCAGTCTTAGTAGGACGAGGAACATTGGTGAGTCTTTCAGAGTCGTCCAGACATCTTCCTAATAGCCCAGGGCCTGCCGGCCATCGGCAGCAGCCAAGGCTGTGATTTGGAAGTCCAAGTCCTGGGCGAATGGTTGGAAGCTTCCTTCTCTCGAACCTGTATTCTCTCATCCATGGCATGGAAATTGGTGATTTTGCTTTCAAAACTTGACTCATCTTCCTCCTTCCCGCAGGAGGAGAAGCGACGTGTCTGTAGCAAAGTCGGTCTCGAGGCTCTCCCCCCCGCCTCTGTCCAGAGCAGACGGGCTGTGTCTCATCTTGGACCTAGGACAGAGGAGGGGCGTGAGACCCTTGCTGCCTGGTTGGCAAACACTGTCTGAATGCTCCCCAACACCTGGACCTTGTTGTGAGCCAGGTAGACAGGTGGGCTTCGTGGGTGCTGGCTCCACCATCCCTCCCTGGGCTCAGCCTGTGTCCTGGTCAGGGCAACTCTGGCAGGACTACTAGGGCAGTGGCCAGGGTCCTAGGGACCAGCGG
The DNA here is from genome assembly GCA_037038555.1 of Rhynchonycteris naso. NCBI lineage: Eukaryota > Metazoa > Chordata > Mammalia > Chiroptera > Emballonuridae > Rhynchonycteris > Rhynchonycteris naso. Next base: position 3,667,590 of record CM073001.1, read on the forward strand.
TCGGTGCCAAGGCAGGCCTGGAAAGATGCCAGGAATGTATTTTGAACAATTACTTTGGCCTTTGCTTGCACTGGATGCTCTGAGCAGTTCCTGAGGTGCCTAGCCAAGGCTCCCACTAAACTAGGGCTTTCTGTCGGGCTCTGAAGTCCCCTCCCCTCCTGGCCCGCAGCCAGAACCTGAGGGAACCACATCCCCGTGCTGAATGCACAGTTCAGGGCTGGCAAGCCTGCCCTTCAACCCAGTGACCCACCCTGCCTTCCTCCAACACCCCTCACTCAGCATCTCTGCTTCCAGAGCACTGCCCCCAAATACTCAGTCTCCAAAGATGGACCCAAAGAGAGAAAACCAAAGTGGCCACTCATTTAAAATTCCCTAAGATGTCAGCACCTTTTGGCCTGGACACAGACCAGTCTTGGAGATTCCCCCGGACTCTGAAGTCAAGGTCTTCCTCACGGCCCCCTGGGGCCCTGTGGTTACAGCTCTCACAGAGCCTCTCCCTCCGGCGGGGGGGGGGGGGGGGGGGGGTCCTGGGCCTGTTGCTAGGGGACAAGAATCCTTGCCTTTCCGGAGCCCCGACTTCAGAGCTTCCCGGAGGTCAGGAGTGCACGCCTGCTCAGGACCTCACTCTCTCAAGGAGGGAAGACTTAGAGGCAGGAGGGGAGCCTGTCGGCCTCTTTTGTTTTCTTTTCTGTCAACTCTGCTAAGGATGTTTTCCCTCCTCGCCCCATTCAACCTCACAATAACTCCACGAGTGGTCAGGCAAGGGATTAATCCCTATTTTAGGGAACTGAGAGCATCAGAGAGGTCAAACAATCTTTCCAAGGTCACACACGCCCCTGTGAGAATTAAAGCCAGGACTCAAATGTATTTGCCTGGCTTCAAGTTCAACCAGAGTCTGCTTTCAAGGATCAGTGCTTCACCTGGATATGTTGTGAATGCTACAAGCTATTGGATGTGTTTGGAGGGCAGAGAGGGAGAGAGAGAGAGAGACAGAGAGAGAGTGTGCCTTAGAATGGAATAGTCCAGGAAGGCTTCCTGAAAGAGGTGGGCCTGGCCTGGCCCGGGACAAAGGAGAGAATCTGGCTAGGCAGAGGGAGAGTTGACCTGTCAAGGTTGCTCCCTGCCCAAGGTCTCTCTGATTTTGCAAGATCCATATGCTGTCCTCACCCTCATCTCCACCTCTCTCACCAGGGATCCAAAGGCTGGAAATTAAAAAGTTGTCATTTGCTGCAATAAGGCAGCTTTGGGCCCTGGGGCCAGGCCGATGACCATACTTGACGTCGCCTGTTCACAGCCTGCCTGGGCTGAGGGGAAGGGAGAGTCATTACCATCTGGCTGCTGAGCCAGACTGGTCAGGGGAAGGACACAGTGGCTTGGCTGGGGTCACCATCACTCAGGCTCAGGTGGGAAGCTGCCTAGGGACCATCTTGTGTCCTGGCCTCACTTCCTGTCACCTCTCCCCAGCTGCTCCCTGACCTGCGTCCCAGCCTCGGCCTGAGCCTGAGGAGAGGCGATCCGTGGAAAAGGGATGGGGAAGGCAAGGCGGGGACATTTCCATGTGTACACGAGACATCTCCATGGCTTGTGCTGTGACCTTCTCGCATGATGGCTTTTGAGCGTCTGCTCTGGGCCAGGCGCTGTGTCCATGCCGGGGGTCAGGGATTGAGCCAGACACCACCCTTTCCTCTGTAGGAAGCTGTGTCTGCTGTGTGATCACACCGCAGGAACTTGGCCTTGTTTCCTGCTCGCTGCTCACGCTCCACAGCGAGAGGAGAGCCTGGCCTTCAGATCCGGGGGGCGGAACAGGAATGGTGGGCAGAACCAGTTGTACAGACTCAGACACTTACAAGATCCCGGCAGTGAGGTGGGACAGGTCCGGGGTGTGGGAAACCCATGACTACAAGTCCCGTCCAAAAGGGGGTGCCACGCATCGGCTGTGGTCACCTGCCTCCAATGAGGTGGTGGGCCCAGGCTGCCAAGTCTCTGGATTTTTCAAACACAGTTTTGTACACATACACGTGCAAATGCACAGGCACATGTGTGTGCACGTCAGATCTGGGCCACCAGTCATGACTTGGTCATCTCTGCAGCAGAGAGAGAAAGTCGGGAGAGTGAAGGGGAGAGGGGATGTATAATTAGAGATGCTAAATTGATCTATGAGAGAGAAAGTGGGGGGAGAGAGAGGTGGGGAGAGCGAGAGAGAGAGAAGCAAGAGGGAGATGGGTGCTTCTCCTGTGTGCCTTGAGTGGGAATTAAACCTGGGACTTCCCCACACTGGGCCGACGCTGTACCACTGAGCCAACCAGCCAGGGCCCTCTGAGGGATTTTCAAGGGTGGTTTTTGAACCTACATGATTTTTGTCACATGCGCTGACCTTGGTGAGCTGTGGCAGATCATTCCATTTTAAACACCATGCCAGGAAGTTTGGAGTGTTATCCCACAGATCCTGTTCTAAAGCAATAGTGATGGGGTGGGGTGGGTGGGTGGTGCTGAGGGGTGGGAAGTATCATTTTCATAACTGACCCTCAGAGTCCAGCTCAAGAAGGAAGGAATGTGGACCAGCCATCTCTGTGACTCCGAGGTTGGTTTCTGGGTCCTCTGTCTTCCAGGAAGCTGTGCCTCCCTTAACAGGTGGAATGCTTGTTCCTGTACGCCCCACTCACGTAGTACCTATCCCACACTCCGTCTGTTGACCCACGCATTCATTCGGCAGACATTTATTCTTGCCGTCTCCATTATGAGCATCACGTTGGGTTTTGTGGATGAAGGTGGACCAGGTGGACAGAACCCTGCTCTCACGGAGCTTACGGCATAGCAGGGAGGCAGCGTCCGGCAAACAAGGATTTAGGTACACATGTGATTGTAAGAACATTCCAGGCTTTATAAGACCATGTCATGAGGTGACTGGACCACTTCTGGCAGGCAGGGGACTGAAGATGACTTCCCTGGAGAAGGGTTTCTTTTCTAGCTGAGGATAAAGCATAATTAGGAGGAATGGTAGCAGGGGTACTTCAAGAAGAGAGAACAGTGCGGTCAAGGCCTTGGGGTGGGAAGCATCACTGCGTGTGCTGAGCGACGGGGAGAAGGCGGGAGACCAGGAGACCAGGCTGTGGTCACGGGCTGGGCCGACCACGGGAAGGATTGAGGGGTTTTCCTTGGGGCAACAGCAAGTCACTGAAAAATTCTGACACGATGCCATGTGCCCTTTACAAAGATGGCACTAGTGGCCGTGGGGAGACTGGGGAAGGGGGCTAGACAGCAGAGGGTGTCAAGCCGTCACCAGGATCCAGGCCGCAGGGACTGGGCTTTGCATGAGGTGTGGCCGGGAGACAGACTGACGCGGACTGATCTGAGAACAGTGTGTGCGGTAAGCTCTGGGAGGTGAGGGAGACAGGTGTCCACGGGGCTTGTGCGTTTACCTGCTTCCCACCAGGCGCTGGCCACGCCCCTGGCCTCTCTGCCCATGGAAGAAGTGCTTCTGTATATTATAGGTACTTAATAAATGGTTTCTAAAAAACCGACAGCTTTACTGAGCTAAAACTCATATACTCCACAATTCACCCACTTAGAGCACGCAACTCAGTGGCTTCTAGTACATTCACAGGGCTGTACCACTGAGGCTCAGACATTCTCATCACCCCAAACAGAAAGCATACAGCCACGAGCAGTCATGGCACGTTTTTCTTGCGTTTCCCACAGCCCTCGGGGGTCTACCCTTTGTCTCTGTGGATCTGCCCATTCCAGCTATTTTGTATAAATGGAATCATACAATAGGTGGCCGTATTTGGCTCCTTCGACTTCGCTTCATGTTTCCAAGATTTATCCACGTGGTAACACGTATTAATATATCATTCCTTTGCATCGCCACACTATTTCCCGGCATGTGAATAGATCCCGTTTTATTATTCATTCATTATGGAATGAATGTTTGGGTTGTTTCCCCTTTATGGCTGTTAAAAACAAGGCGGCCGTGGGCCTTTGTGCGGACAAGTTTTCACTTCCCTCGGGTAAAGCATCTAGGAAGGGGGTGGCTGGGTGACGTGGTAACTACTCTACGTTTAAGCTGCTGAGGAATTGGCTGACGTTTTCCAAAGGGGTTTCCCCATTTTACACTCCCGCCAGCGGCGTCCCAGGGCTCCAGTGTCTCTGCGTCCTTATCAACACTTGTTATTTTCTGTCTCTTTTTTATTATAGCTGTTCTTGTGGCTGTGGAGTGCTATCTCATTGTAGTTTTAATCTGCATTTTTCTGATGGCTAATGATGTTGAGTATCTTTCATGTGCTTATTGGCCATTTGCATATTTTCTTTATAGTTATGTCTATTCAGAGTCTTTGCCCATTTTTAATTAGGTTGTCTTTTTTTTTTTTTTTTTTACAGGGACAGAGAGAGAGTCAGAGAGAGGGATAGACAGGGACAGACAGACAAGAACAGAGAGAGATGAGAAGCATCAATCATCAGTTTTTTGTTGCAACACCTTAGTTGTTCATTGATTGCTTTCTCATATGTGCCTTGACCACGGGTCTTCAGCAGACTGAGTAACCCCTTGCTCGAGCCAACGACCTTGGGTCCAAGTTGGTGAGCTTTCTGCTCAAGCCCGATGAGCCTGCGCTCAAGCTGGCAACCTCGGGGTCTAGAACCTGGGTCTTCCGCATCCCAGTCCAACGCTCTATCCACTGCGCCACTGCCTGGTCAAGCTAATTGGGTTGTCTTTTTGTTATTAAGTTGTAATAGTTCTTTATACAGTCTAGATACAAGTTCCTTACCAGATACAGGATTTTTAAACTCTTTTTTTTTTCCATTCTGTGGTTTCTTTCCACATTCTTTTTCTTTATTTTTTAAATTAAATTTTATTGGGGTGACATTGGTTAATAAAATTATATAGGTTTCAATGATATAATTCTATGATATTATTTGCCTATTTCATTGTGTACCCACCACCCATAGTCAAACCTTCTTCTGTCAACCCTAGGGCGTCGGCTCAGTGGATAGAGTGTCGGCTCTGTGTATAGATGTACGAGGTTTCATCCCAGGTCAGGGCACACATAAGAAGCAACCATCCACTTCTTCCTCCGCCCTCCTTCTTCCCCTTCTCTTCTTCTTCCTCTCCCGTAGCCAGTGGCTCAACTGGTTTGAGCATTGGCCTCGGGCTCTGAGGAGATAGCTCAGCTGCTTCAAGCATTGGCCCCAGATGCGGTTGCTGGGTGCATTCCAGTCAGGGTGCATGCAGGAGTCTTGTCTATGTCTCCTCCTCTCACTTAAAAAAGTTTTTTTTTCTGTCACCATTGGTTTATTTGACCCTTTTACCATTTATTTACCCAAGCCTCTTCCCTGTGGTAGCCCCCAACCTGTTGTCTGCGTCTTTAAGTTTTTGTTTTTCTTCTCTGTTCATTTGTTACTTTCAGTTTTATATCCCACATATGAATAAAATCATATGATCTGTACTGACTTTTTCTGTCTGACTTATTTCATTGAGCCTGATATTCTCAAGATCCATCCATGTTGCTGCAAATGGCAGTATTTCATCTTCCCTTACGGCCGGGTGGTATTCAGTTGGTATATATGTACCACATCTTCTTTGTCCAATCATCTGTCGAAGAATACCTCCGTTGTTTCCATGTCTTGGCCACTGTGAATATAATGCTGCAGTGAACATAGCGGTTCATATATGTCTGTAAATAAGTATTTTCAAAAATTTTTGGTAGATACTTAGAAGAGAGGTTCTGGGTCCTAAAGGTAGCTCTATTCTTAATTGTTTGAAGAGCCTCCATATTGGGTTCGATAGTGGCTGTACCAGTTTACATTCCCACCAGCAGTGAATGAGGGGTCCTTTTTCTCCACAGCCTCTCCCACACTTGGGATTACCTGTCTGTTGATACTGGCCATTCTAAGAGGTGTGAGGTGGTAGTTTACTACAGTTCTGATTTGCATTTCCCTAAAAACTAGTGAAGTTGAGCATCGTTCATTTGTTGGTCATTTGTATGTCTTCTCGGGAGAATTGTGTCCTTTGAAACACAGATGCTTCTGATTTTTGAAGAAATTAATCTATTTTGTCTTTTGCTGTTATGCTTTTATTGTCATATCTGAGAAATCATTGCCAAGTCCAGAGTCACGAAGATTTACAACTGTTTCCTTCTGAGTTTTATAGTTTTAACTCTCACATTTAGGTCTTGATCCATTTTGAATTAATTTTTGAAAATGGTATAATGTAAGGATTTAACCTCATTCTTTTGCTTGTGACTATCTGGCTGTCCCAGCACCATCTGGGGAAGAGACTATTCTCTTGGATGGTCTTGGCACCCTTGCCAGAAATGAATTGTTCATCGATGTATGGGTTTATTTCTGGACTCTCAGTTATGTTCTATTTGTCTATACGTCGATTCCTTTTTCCTTTATTTCTTTCTTTTTTATCCAGTAAGAGGAGGGGAGGCAGAGACAGACTCCCGCATGTGCCCTGATTGGGATCCACCTGGCAAGCTCACTAGGGGGCTATGCTCTGACCATCTGGGGCCATTGCTCTGTTGCTCAGCAGCCAAGCTCTTCTTAGCACCTGAGTTGGAAGCCATGGAGCCATCCTCAGCACCCAGAGCCAACTTGCTCTAATTCAGCCATAACTACAGGAGGGGGAGAGAGAGAGAAAGAAGTGGAGAAACAAATGGTTGCTTCTTCTGTGTGCCCTGACCTGGAATCAAACCCGGGACATCCACATGCCAGGCCGACACTCTATCTCTGAGCCAACAAGCCAAGGCTATATGTCTATTCTTATATTAGTACCACACTGTTTTGATTACGGTAGCTTTGTGTTAAGTTTTGAAATGAAGTGTGAGTCTTTCAACTTTGTTCTTTTTCAAGACTGTTTTAGATATTTAAGGCCCATTGTATTTCCATATGAATTTGGGGATAAGCTTTCTTTTTATACAAAAAGAAAAAAGACCCTGAGAATTTTGATAAAGATCACATTCAACCTGACCAGGTGGTGGTACAGTGGAATGAGTGTCAGACTGGGATGCGGAGGACCCTGGTTTGAAACCCTGAGGTCGCCAGCTTGAGTGCAGGCTCATCTGGTTTGAGCAAGGCTCACCAGCTTGAGCCCAAGGTTTCTGGCTTGAGCTAGGGGTTACTTGGTCTGCTGTAGCCCCACAGTCAGGGCACATATGAGAAAGCAATCAATGAACAACTAAAGTGCCACAATGAAGAATTGATACTTCTTACCTCTCTCCTTTCCTGTCCATCTGTCCCTATTTGTCCCTTTCTCTGACTCTCTTTCTCTGTCAAAAAAAAAGAGAAGATTGCATTCAATCTGTTTACTGCTTTGGGTAGCATTAACATCTTAATATGACGTCTTTCCATTCATGAGCAAAGAATGTCTTTCTGTTTGTACGTCTTCTTTAATTTCTTTCAACAACATTTTGTAGTTTTTAGAATATAAGTTTAACACTTCTTTTATTAAATTTATTCCAAATTATCTTACTTTAAATGCTATTGTGAATGAAAGTTTGCTGAATTGTACTTTTAGATTTATTTCATTGCAAGTGTAGAGAAACACAGTTGGGTTTTGTGTATTGACCTTGTCTTCTGCAACCTTGCCTGGCTCCTCGTTAACTCAAGTAGTTTTTTAGTGGAGTTCTTAGGACTTCCCGTAGGCACAATCACAGAGATAATTTTACTTCTTTCTTTGCAACTTGCATGTATTTTATTCCATTTTTTTTTTAGCCTAATTACCCTGGCTAGAATTTTCAGCATCATGTTGAATAGGAGTGGTGAGAGTGAACATCTTTATCTTGGTCCTGGTAATAAATGTTTTTGAAAGGAAATTAATTAATCAACTAGTTAGTTATTTGAAAAATTAAGTGAGAGGTAGAGAGGCAGGGAGGCAGAGAAACAAAATCCCACACACACCCTGACCGGCATCCAAGTCCCCTATGGGGTGATGCTCTGCCTATCTGGCAAGTCCCCTATGGGGTGATGCTCTGCCTATCTGGAGCTGCTGCTTCGTTGCTCAGCAACCCAGCTATTTCAGTGCCTGAGGCGAGGCCATGGAGTCATCTTTAGCACCTGGGGCCAAATTGCTGGAACCATTTGAGCCATGGCTGTGGGTGGTGGTGGGGAGAGGAGAGAGAGAGAGAGAGAAAGAGTGTGTGTGTGTGTGTGTGTGAGAGAGAGAGAGAAGGAGGAGAAGGAGGGGTGGAGAAGCAGATGGTTGTTTCTCCTGTGTACCCTGACTAGGTATCAAACCTGGGATTTCCACGTGCTGGGCTGACGCTCTTCTGCTGAGTCAACTGGCCAGGGTGAAAGGAAATTAATGTAGATGGCAAGTTTCTTGAAAACAGTGTCAATGAAAAACAAACAAACAAAAACAGAAAAATCATGCATGCTACTTTATAGCCATGCATGCTGCCCTCTGGGAGGCTTATCTGTGCCCAGATCTCTCCATCATGGTGCCTCAGTGTCCTGATGTCAGCAAATGCATTCCCCTGAAACAGTGGACAGCGTCATCCATGGCCCAGATGCCCCTTTGAGGAAGGCCTTGTGGCCCAGCTGCTGGGAATGCAGGGATTATCTCCACTGCCTTGCCTGAGGTCACCCCTCATGCTGGGTGGTCCACAGCCCATGACCAATTTGGTGTTGGAGTATGGAGGCATGATCATCTTGTCCTGACTCAAGGTCAGTCTGAACATCATGTCAACTCTGGAGCTCTCTGTGGGCTTGGCCGAGGCTCTTGCTGGGCCTCCAGTGTGCCTCCTTCTCTCCCTCTGCCCACTCTGCCTTCTTCCCTCTTCCTTCCACTGGTGTTGACCCCAAGCCCTCCCCACCCCCTCCTTCAAGAACAACCTTCATGTCAGCCCCATATCAGAGCCTGCAGCCTGGGAACCCCCCTGCAGCACCCACAGCTGCCTGTTCCCATTTTGATAGGACCCAGCCCTCAAGTACCTCTAAGGGTGTATATCATAAAGCATCACATTTCATTTTTGCACGCGTGGGTCCTGCCTGGGTCGTTTATCCTTTGTGAATCCGTAACAACATTTTCCACATTCCCGGAGTGATTGTGTTGCATGCTCCCCTGGGGGTCACCCCAACAACTGTGGACAGCCGGGTGCATGGTCTTCTGTGGGATGCTGACAAAGGAGTGACTATTCCAGGGTGTTTGATCCAAGCCCAGGTGGGGTTCCACTGCTTGTTTTATCCTGGTCAGCCTTTTGTTTTAATTAACTCTGGGTATAGTAGACTGAAAAATGGCCACTCAGTGAAACCTGTACACGTAACCCTCAAAGTAAAGAGGGTTTTTGCAGATGGGACTAAATTAAGGGTCTTGGTATGGGCAGATTATTTTAAATTATTTAGGTAAACCCTAAATCTAATCATGAGATATTATATATAATTAATATAATATAATGTAATATAATATAATATAATAAATATAATATAATAACATAATATAATATAAAATATATATTTTAAGGAGTTGCCAAGGGAGCAAGGGAGAGATGTTGAGCCCCACCAGTTCACTGATGGTGTCTGCAGCCCTCGGGATCTCTCAGTTTCCTGAGGGGACCTGCCTCAGTTTCCCTTTGGTTTCTCTTTCTGAATAGACATCCTTCACGGGAAAGGCCGAGCGCGGCTTCTGCCGCCCAGGAACCGGTTGGTGGCGAGTTAACCTTCATGTTGAGTGCGTGGGCGTGGACCCGGGTCCTAACCTGCCCCTGCAACGTGCAGAGACTGTCAGGGTGGATCCCAGAGCTGCCAGCTTCCCTTCTCCTTCCCTGCTTCCTTTTCCTCCCTCCCCCAGGCGGGTATTTTACATTTGACATCCGGTCCAGGCAGAGCCCGGCCACCCCTTCCACCAGACGACTAAGGGCTGTCACAAGGCTGCAAATGAGCCGCTCCGATTGCTTAGGAAAAGATATTACAATTTTACCTCCTTGTACTGTTCAATAAAACATTAGTATCTCAGCATTTTTATTTAACAATAGGCAACCTTAGGCCAGTAATTATGCAACAATTATAATCATAAAAACTGTCCCCTGCTGCTCACCTAGAAACACGAATATATTAAACCAAGGCTAACCATCGAAAAGGCAGGCGGCAAAGCCCCCTCATTTTTAATGTCCCTGCAGTGTACCCTGGGAAGCTAATAATTCACCCTCTAATTAGTATCCCTTCTGCTGCTGCTGGCGCAAGGGCAGACAAAGAGGAAGCGCCTTCGTTACCAACTTGCCTTGGTAATCTTTAAACGTCGGGCATCTCTGCGGGTTGGCTGAGCTAAGGGGGCAAAATGGGGCGTGGAATTAGAGCGGGGAGGGAGCGTCCCGCTTCTGGACCGACCCGGGCACTCTTGCCCTACCGTGACAGATTTCTTCTGGCTTGTGGGGCCCTGGGAAGGGGTTGGAGGGGCCTGGGTAGAGAGGGTGGGGCCTGAGGAAGTCACAGCCCCTCTGAAGGCTGCGATGTGTCCATCTCTCCTGCTCCCCAAGCTGGCAACGTGGATGGCAGAGGCTGCCCTGGCTGGGTGGGGAGGAGGGGCAGTGGGCAGTGATGGAGGGACGCTGAGGATGGCCATCACCCTGGAGAGGAGGGCATGTACATCGCCCCCCAATACCTCCAGTGTGAGCAGCCTGATTCTCTGTCCCCGGCCTTTTTGCACACAGCCCTTTGAAGGATCATGGGGTCAGGTTGGGCTTCCTCATAACCACAGACTCAATTCTGGCTAACCTTGTCATTGCACAGATTGAAACAGCCAAAGCCCAGGTCAGGAAAACCGTCATCAGGGGTGACAAACACAAAGGTTTTCAAGGGCCCAAGTGCCTAGGGCAATTGGGAGTGGTGGGGAGTGTGGTGAACTGAGCTCAGCACCATCATGATGCAGCTGCTACTCAGTTCTAGCTGACTAGTAACACCCAGAACATGGGCCTAGTGTGGCTAGGTCAACTACTCAAAATTATACAATTGTGTATAATTATTATTATTATTATTATTTTTAATTAAGTGTGAAGCAGGGAGGCAGGGAGGCAGAGAGACAGATTCCCACATGCACCTTGGTTGGACCAGGAATCACCCAGCAAGACCCCTGCCAGGCAATGCTCTACTCATCTTGAGAAGCTGCTCCGTTGCTCAGCAACTGAGCTATTTCAGCACCTGAAGTGAGGCCATGAAGCCATCTTTAGTGCTTGGGGCCAACTTGCTCCAACCATTCGAGCCACGGCTGCTAGAGGAGAAGAGAGAGGGACAGAGACAGAGAGAGAGAAAGGGGAGAAGTAGAAAAGCAGATGGTCGCTTCTCCTGTGTGCCCTGACCAGGAATTGAACCTGGGATTCCACATGCCAGGCCAAAACTCTACCAGTGAGCCAACCAGCCAGGGCAATTGTGTATTATTTTAAAATACATTGTCCTTCTCTGAGGCAGAAAGAGCCTACTTGCTTTCGGTGTGGGACTTCTGTGTTGAGGGCCAGCACCTGTGGGTTTCTCTGTGTTGTGTCCTGCATCCAGTCTGACCATTAACTGGCCTTCCCCACACCTGCCCTGTGTGGCCAGGCAGTCAGGGCCTCTCACTGGACAGTTGAAAGCAAGTTGGGAGGGAGTCAAACAGCTGGGTGCAATTAGGCAGCCAGGATCGAGCCCAAGTTTAAAGGGGGCACTTTTCTCTCCGTCACCAGCTCATTAAACTTCCCACGTTGACAGCTGGAGTGTTCCCAAGACCGGCCAGGGCCAGATTTTTTTTTTCCTCTGGAGCCATCTGAGAGCACCTAAGATTTGGTAGCGAGGTTTTCCGTGACCTGAGATGTGAGGTCCGCAGTACGCTGAGTCATGAACTCCTGGGACCCTGGGGCTGACTGTCCCAGAGCCTTTCCACTACCTGGGGAATCTGTCCCGCCAAGGGGCGTGGATGGCCGTGCTCTGAGTTCAGAGGTCGGGCCTGCTTGGCATGGAAAGGAGGAGGAGCTCCCAGGCTTATGCTGGGACATCATTGCTGCCAAGGTCGTCTGGCCACAAGCCTTTGCCATGTCACTGCTGCCCCAACTGTTCCCAGTGCAAGTGTCTGGGTCATCAGCCAGGGTGGGGCGGTCCAGGTCAAGGTTGGGGAGACATCAGAAGGGCCTTTCTTGAGCCCCTAGGAGCCAGAGACTTGGAAAATGTGGAATGCATTCGTCTCAGCTACGTGGGGATCACTGATTTCCTTTTCCCCGGGACTCCCTGGCAAAGGAGAATGCCTTTTATTTGACCCTTTTGTTTTTCTCAAATAGCACAGATGAAAGCAGCACTGTGCCCTGGTGTGGGGGGCGGGGGGGCAGCTGCTGCAGTAATTGGGTGTTAAGAGGACCACCTGGGTGCTCTGTGGCTGATCTGTCCGCAGGAGAAGCTGAACGCTCTGTTCTGGGGGGAGCAGGTTGTTGTGTGTTTTATTTATTTCTTTCTTCGCTTTGGAAGCATTAACATTTAAAAAATTTATAATTGGTTTTGATTCAGGAAGACAAGGGCTCTCTCGGTGACAAAGGACATGTCCATACCGTCCTTGAGTTCCTGCGTCAGAGAGAACTATGGTCCTAGGGGTTGGAGGGGGCCACCATTTATTTCTCCCTTTGTTAGGGTTCAAGGACTTTCTCACTGTGGTTTCCACCTCCATTTTCTCATCAGTTCCATTTTTCTCAGGATGTCGGTATGATTATCTCCACCGGCAGCTGAGGAAACTGAGGCCCAGAGGGGATTGAGTAACTTGATCCAGGTCCCCTGCAGCTGGTAAGAGGGTGGAGTCAAGTTTCAGCTGTACACAGAGAAGATTCCAACCCACACCCTCCCTGCCATGCTGGGCTGACTCCCTCTTCTCCTCCTGAAATACGCGGTTCTCAGCTCGGAGCACAGCTTGGAAGGAATCCTGTCTCCCATCCCCGAATCAGTGAATCATAATAGAAGTAGGCCGGGGCCCAGGCATTTTTTTATTGCTTCATGAGGCCTCCCAGGTGCTCCCACGCACACCTCCGAATGCCCCCCTCTGGTCTAGCAAGATGGGCACTAGCTCTGGAATGGGAAGGCTTGGGTGTGAGTCCTGTCTGACGCCCCTTCTCACCTCCAACCTCAGATTGTCATTGTAAATAAAATTCAAAAATGCATCACCGTGGAGGGCTGTCCAGGAGTCAAAGGAGGTTCCCGGAGATGCAGGCCCTCTGTAAACCCGAGGGTCACTGTGCCCTTGTTGGTCACCCTTCTCGCAGACCCACCGAGACTTCTGCCCAATCCTTCCCGGCAGAATTACACAAGTTCAGGGTCATGCGGGACCTGTTAGTCAAGAGTCCGCATTTGAAAATCCGACAACCTGGCCTTTCCTTCCTGCACAGTTGTTTGTTGATGATTAAATTATTGCAAATTAGCTCTACTTGTAGTATAATAAATGTCATTAGCATGACTAATCGCACACCTGATTATACAGCCCACACTCCTCCTCTTCCCCGCAATGTGTTTTCTGCGTCCGACACCTGATAAAACCAGCGGCGACGTAGAGCCCTAGTTAGTTAGGGCTGATGGACGGCGCGTGGCGATGTTCGTGGGCATGTGCCACGGATCCTCCCACGGTCGGAAAGACTTTCTGAGAGCGGCCAGATGCTGGGGAAGAGACGCTCAGGCCTCCCTGCGGTACCTGGTATGCCCGGCTTGTTTGGGGTAGCTTTCCAGGCATTGTGGTTACTATCGTTGTTGTTCTGATGTGGTCACTACTGAGCCCACCACGGGCGGAATTCACAATGTATCAGGCACCGTGGGAAACCCCTTCATGCTCGTGATTTCACAGATGCGTTGCTGCATTTATTCCTTGCAGAAACCTGATGGTGGGTATTGCTGGTATTCCCCCCCCCCCTCCATTGGAAAGAAAAGAACACGGAGGCTCAGAGGAGTTATGGAACCTGCCCATGGCATCCGTCAGGAAGTGGTAGAGCCCATGTGTGTGCGGAGCTCAGAGGCTTACACTCCCAGCACTACCCCACATGACCTCCTGGAAGGAAACTGAGCTAGACCTGCCCGCTCAGAGATTTGGGCAACGCCCGGGCTTGACGGGTGGTGGGGACGAGTGAACCCAGTTATGGGAGCTGACGTGTGTGTTCTGCTGGCTGTTAGCAAGGCGACGTGGTGATGTAGCTGGCAGTGGTCATGTGGCCACGGCGGGTGGTGGCAGACACGGGATGGAGTTTGAAGAGCGCAAAGAGGACAGCGTCCTAATGAGGGGACCTATGTCCTGGTGCTACCTCTTCCTTCTGCTTCCTGGTGGCCCTGAGGCTTGTCACCTCACCTGTCTGGACCTCGGTTTTTCTCATCACAGGTCTGTTTTGAGGATCAAATGAAATTAAGGTTGTGAAAGCAATTTGTAAGCTGTGAAGTGATTTCCATATGCGAAGAACTATTTTTAACCTTCGCCTTCTCTGTCCTCTGAATGAGGACAGCCAGGACTCAGAGCCCTAAATAAAGCCTTGAGTTTTGTTCAAGTGGAGAATCACCTTCCAGCTGAGCAGGTGCGTGGGTGGGTGGAAGGCAAGGGCGGGGTCCAAGCTGCGACGAGGATGTAAGTTCTAGAAAAGACCCTCACCTCGGGGATCGTCCTAGAATTTTTCTTAATGTGAATGTTCTGTGCTTTTCAGAGAAGAGGTATTCTTGAGAGTAAATTTCTGTAAGGAGAGTGAAAATGAGCCCCCTGCGCCCCCCAGGTTTGAGCTCATGGTTATCAGAGTTGTGTTTTTGGCTTAGTGCTACACCTTCCATTTCCAAACACAGCTCAACCAGGTGCGCCGTGTCGGGTGAGTCACACCGGGTGAAAAGCCTATGCATTGTGCATTGTCCACTGTCCTGGGACCCAAGCTTTCCATCCTTGTTTTACAGCTGAAGGGAGCTGCTAGGTTTGGGCTGAAGACAGGGCAGGCAATAATGGAGGAGCTGTCCATGGTAGCGAGCGTTCTTCAGAGCGAGATGGGTGGGGCAGGACGAGCCCCGCCTGGCAGGGAACGCGAGAGAGACTTGCTGAGGAATCCTCTGGGTGGATCTGCGCTTATCCTAACAACCGTGGGGCATGTGACCTGCTCCCCCTCTCTCACTCCGCTATTCCTCCTTCTCCTGGATCATGGCAGAGATCACACATTCATCCCTGTTGAACCTCAGAACTCTTCCACTCTGCACGCTAGTCAGCCATTAATTACCCAAGAAATTGGAGTTGGCCCGTGTACAGAAACCCAGCCACCGCTGCTCTGGAGCAAACCACTCATTTTTTTAAAATTTATTTTATTTTTATTTTATTCATTTTAGAGAGGAGACACAGAGAGAGAGAGAAAGAGAAAGAGAGAAAGGGGGGAGGAGCTGGAAGCATCAACTCCCATATGTGCTTTGACCGAACCAGTGCAGGGTTTTGAACCGGCGACCTCAGTGTTCCCAGGTCGACACTTTATCCACTGCGCCACCACAGGTCAGGCCTCAAACCACTCATTTTTAAGAAGAGATGAATGAAGATTTGTTCAAGATGGCTGGAGGAGTTAGGACCAGAAGAACTCACTTCACTTCCTTTTTTGTTTGTTTGTTTTTGTGACAGAGACAGAGAGAGAGAGAGAGAGAGACAGAAAGAGGGACAGATAGGGACAGACAAACAAGAAGGGAAAGAGGTGAGAAGGACCAAGTCTTTGTTGTGGCACCTTAGTTGTTCATTGATTGCTTTCTTATATGTGCCTTGACTAGGGAGTTACAGCAGAGCAAATGACCCCTTGCTCAAGCCAGTGACCTTGGGTTTCAAGCCAGTAACCTTTGGGCTCATCCAGAGACCATGGGGTCATGTCTACGATCCCACGCTCAAGCCAGCAACCCTGTGCTCAAGTTGGTGAGCCCACACTCAAGCCGGCGACCTCGGGGTTTTGAACCTGGGTCCTCTGTGTCCCAGTCTGATGCTCTGTCCACTGCGCCACCACCACCTGGTCAGGCTCCTTTCACTTCTAAAGCTATCTCCATACATACCCCTGAATCCAGAGTCAGTTACATATCCACTTACAACAAGATACTTGGGAGAAGAAAACGACTATGGTGTTAAAAAGGGGGAAGGCCAAGACGGCATGTTTAGTTGTCTGTTGGTGAATAGCAAACAGTGTCAAACATCTGCAAACAGGGACCTTTTATTCTTTCTCATGAGTCTGCAGATCCATAGGCAGCTTTGTTGTGCTGGGCTTAGCTGGCCTCAGCTGGGTTTGCTTGGACATCTGTGGTCAGCCGGTGGGTCTGCCTGGGGCTGGCTGGTCCAGGGTTACTTCATCTGGGACAGCGAGACCCCTGGTCCTCCAGCGGGCTGGCCCAGGCTTGCTCGATTGGCAGTGGCAGGTTCTGAGGTGAGGCCAGGGCTTCGAACTGACACGGTGTCACTTCTGCCTGACTCTCTCGGCCAAAGCAAGTCTCGAGCAGGACCGGGACTGGGCTGAGGGAGGCAAGCGCCGAGGGCACAACACTGAAGTAGGTCCTCGCTCTCAGGTGCTGGCCCCGTACTCGCACGAGAGTGAGTGCTTTCTGAAAACTTGAGCCCTACTCACCTTGCTGGTCTTGCCTTAGGCCCAGTCTTGGTCACTAGGCCAGCCCAGGTTTAAAGGGTAAAGAAACACCTCACCTTCGGATGGAAAGAGTTAACTGTAAAGTCGCATCGCAAATGATCAATACAAGAAGGAGGAAGAAGCAAGGCCCTCAGTGCAGTGAGTCGGTCAACAGAAGAGTGCCGTAGACCCTCCCTGGTTGGGTGAACCTAGAGCTTCACTGAGAGCCGTCAACGGAAGTTTATGTCTCTTGACTTCATAGTTTCCTCCCATCAACCCGACAGCCAGTGATCTCAAAGTCATTTTCAAAGGGGCCTCGTGCCATCTCCATCTGCTCGTCCCTGAGCCCTCTCCTCAGTACTGTACTCCCTGGAGTCAATTGCAACACCTGCCTGGTGGCCCTGATGTTCCTGGGTAGAGTCCAAAGTCAAGGGCGATTGGAGTCAACGTCGTGACCAGGACCGCTACATGCGAGCCACGGATTTTAGGTCTCCAGAGGAAATGGGCAGAGCTGCCAGTTAGTTTAGAAACTGACTGTCACCCACACTGGCGCACCGAGTTCAAGGCTATTTTACAGGACGCCTCTCTGCATTTGCCAAAACCAAGGCTGTGTGCTTCCTCCAACAGGGATCTAGGGAGGCAAAGAATCGATGGACTTTCAACTGAGGAGATTTCCAAAGGTTCCGGAGTCTGAGTGCATGTTGACATCTAGAGCTGAAAAGCGTGGTTCCTTTGGGGACCAGAGGCCTTGTCAATAGGATCAGCCTCTGAATGCTCTGGATGTAGGGCTGTCGCAGGGAGAGGCTCCCTCTGTGCGGTGATGAAAATGTAGGCCCGGGAGGCTGAATCTAAGGTCACCTGGAAGCCGAGAGCGTCCGGCTGGGTCCAGACGAGTGAAACTGACCAGGCTACGTGCCTGAGTAAGGGCACCCATGATGGGACGATACCGAGGATCTGGGTCCTGCATCCACCTTTGGTCCATTTGTTGAGGAAGTTTGGACTTGGCCTTTAAATGTTTTGCCTTCCTCTGCCACCCAACCCCCACCCCTGACCTCTAAGGTAGGCCTGATAGAAAGCCGGCCCCGAACTGAGTTCTAATCATGTCCTGTTCAATGGCCCTGGGCTGCCTCCAAGGCACCCCAGGCCCTGAGCCTTCTCTTTGGCCATATTTCCCCATGCTTCCTCTATAGGGAACATTCTCCAGTCAGACTGAACTTACCTTTCCTATGTGCCATGCGCCCCCCCCCCAACTCTGTCCCCTTTCCTTGGAAACATCCCTCTTCATCTCCTTGAGTCTAGGTTCTATCCCTTTGCTAAGGAATAGAAGTAATTGCTTCCTCCTCTGCGCTCCCATGACATGTTGTGGGCGTTAAGAATATAGTTCAGGGTGAAGCCTTTGAAAATGAATTAGAATCAAATGCCAGTGCCATCACTTACAGGCTGTGGGACCTTGGGCAATATTCTTAACCCCTCTGTGCCTTAGCTGTAAAATGGGACTTATAATACAGTCACTTTGTGGGTTGTGGCAAAGATGGAATGCTTTATTAGATGTTAGTGCACCTGGTACATGGTTAAGGGTAAGCTTTCATTGTTGCTCTTTGGAAGTATCTGACCACAAGTTCTTGAACATCTACTCTGTGCCTAGTGTCACGTAAGTCCTTGGAAACATACAGCGGATGACAGGTGCCATCCCTGCCTCATAGTGTCTCATGCACAGTAAGTGGTACATCAACGAATGCAACGTGGCTAATAGCAAAATCAGCCACCAGTCCCAGCTGGAGCTTGCCCCGCCAAGAATTGTCGGGCATGGGTTCTAGATCACATGAACCCAGGGCCGGGGATAAGGTGTGGCACCTGGGGCTGGTCGGTAGAGGGACCTTCCTTCCTTCCTGACGGTGTTTTCGGGGCGGAGGGCCCCCGCATTCTCCTTCCCGCCATGAAATGAATTCCTTGTTTCTAAAATCTCAAAGGTGTGAAGCGGAGGTGGCGGGACGCACTGTGGCTTGGGGGGCGAGCCTGCCCGTCCGGGTTTCAGCGTGATAACGGGCAAGTCTCTCCCGCTTTCTGAGCCTCAGTTTCCCCAGCGGGAAACTGAGCAGGGTGGGTTAGACCTGTGGCTTTCACACGCATCCCCTCCTTCCTCTGGCCTTTCATGTGTTCCTTTTCTTTCTCCTCTGCCTACTCTGGGTGCAGCCTGAAGCATTTAAAACAGAAGTTCATATTTAGAGATGTTCTCTTTGAAACGAGACTGGAAATCTTGGGGGGGGGTGTCTGACACTCAGCTCGCTCCCCATGACTTCCCACAGTGGTCCCCGGGGCCAGCCGTGGATGGGGGGGGGGCCTGGCTTCCAAGCTCTTATGGCCCTTAAGAGGCTTCGGCATTCTGTGACTCAGGACAATGGGGCCTGAACGCCTTTAATTAAAATCATTTCAACTGATCCCCATTAACGATGACTGATGCCCCGGCTGGAGAATAAGTGTATTAAATGCTGTAATGATCTGTGGAGGATGTTTTTTTTATCGATTCTGCAATGATATTTCCGTCAGTTTGTGTTATTTAGTTTCTGACTTATATCAAGGAGACATGGCTATATTGTCGAGGAAATTAATCATCTAAATCAAATTGTCATTGATGCTTTTTGGAAAGAAAAGTCTAGCACAGACCTGGCTGAGCCGTTCGCTGGCCGCTGTGAGTTGCTAGGATGGTGGGTGGTTTGGGCTGAGGGGGCTCCCGTCGGCGGCTCCGGGACTCCAGGGGAAAGAGCCCGCTGCCCTTGGAATTTCGGGAACATCTTTTCTGCAGCCCAGTCTCCCAGAATCCATCCTGGAGATGGGCAGTCAGTGGATCCCAACAAGACAGGTGGAGGCAAAAGGCTCTGTCAGCTCCCAGGTCCTCGGGGGGTTTTCAGGGACCCCCTTACCCCTGGCATCTGGGCTCCTGTATCTCTTGCAGGGGCAACGAAGAAGGTCTGAGGGAGCCTCAGCTTTGGAACCTGTTTCACTGAGACTTTTATTTAGGCTGGGGGGGGTGCAATGGCAGAAAGCCCAATGCAAAGAGTCCCGAGCAAGTAAGACTCTGGCTCTCATCATGGAAACACCCAGAGGAGAGCCTGCTTTTAACGCGGCTGGGTCTGAGCTCAAGCGATGCCACTGGCCTGGCTTCTCTGTCTTAGGCCAGTCTTCCTGCACACTGGGGCCTTAGTTTCTAGGTTTGTGGTGTTAAGAAAGAGGCAGCAACTCTATCCTCCCCGATTCTGGCCCCACGGCGAGCTGCGCCTCTTTCTCTCCCAGAGCCCGGGAGGAGAGCTAGTATTTGCCTCTCTTGTTAAAACATTGGTGCTGCTGTTGTGGCTCCCCTGGGCTCTGTGGGGTCCCCACCCTTTGTCTCCTCACTCAGGTTGCAAGGACAGTCCCTTATATGTCTTTGCAGCAGAAGGGACAAGCAGGAAATCGAGCTCATCCATACAATCAACTTGAAGGTTCTGCTCAGATGTGGCGCGTCACAACCAACATTCTATTGGCCAAAGTCAAGCACATGGCTCAGGCGGTGTTGTAGGGCTGGGAGGAAGCTCTTCCCACGGAGAGAGGGAGGTGAGGGAGCATGTGTAAACAGTAACAAGGGTGGCCGTGGCTCCCAGTCTCTAGGAGCTGAGAGGGGAGAGGGGAGCTTGCCCAACGGAAGACCAGGGTGCAGTTTGCTAGAATAGCAAAGATCAGCCATTCTCCCCTGATATCTACTGCTCATAAACATTAGGGGATATTTTATCGCTTCATATGCATCTTGGAATATCCCCTAATGTTTGTGAGCGGTATATTAAAACCCCCTCATCTAAGGCTTGACATTTCTCTACTGTGCAAAGTACCACCCTACCTGTCTCCCCCAATGAGGGGGAGCGTGTAGCCTGCAGAAGCAAGCTAGTCTGTATGTTGATGACTCTGCCATCCCTCGAGGAAAAAAAAAGAAATAAAAAGAATGAAAAGGCATTCTTTAGCTCAAGCTCCTACTCTGGGCTTATCTGAGAAGAGGGTGGGGACAGAGAGGGAAGCATAAAGTCCTTATGACTCATTTGCGGAGGGGGGGGGCTTCAATGCAAAGAAAAAACAATAAAGAAGCAGGGCACGGAAGGAAAAAAGCGAGATGGAAAGCTGTTTTCTCGAGAGCTCTTTGTTCTAATATATGCAGAGCAGTGAAAATGCCCTGACCCCCCCCACCCCCTGCATCTTTGAACCAGTGAAGGATGTATGGTTCAAAGGTCCCCGGTCAGGGCAGAGGGCGAAGCTCTTGGCCAATGGGAACACCACTTTCTTCCCCTCCGTGTGGCTTTGGATGAATTATTTACTTGCATTTGCTTTTAATTTACTGGCCAACAATTAGAGCTGGCTAACAGGCCAACAAGCTGGCACGATGCACCCAATTATCTTCCGAAAATGTATTTGTGCGATTGGGGCTTTTAATTGCAGCTTAAATCAAATGCTCGTGAACCCAGTGCCCATTGAGGGAATAAGACCAGCTAATGAAGTAATGAGAGCACTGACTCTAATTTAGAGGTAAAGGGACACAAGGAAAGAACGTTGTTTCTTTTTATTTTCTTCATTTGCCTTTTACCCAATTGCCTTTGAAGGCGTCTTGCTGTCATAAATCCCACCACAAGGCAGCGATGTTACAAAATGACCAGCTCGTTGTAATCTGACCACGAGTGGAACACCAGCCTGATCTGTTTGCTGGGATTCGCTCTGGCATTTGCCTGCTTGGGTTTGTGTGGGGGCCAAGGCTGGTGCTCCTGTTACTCCTGATCAAAGAGTTATGGTTTCAGAATTCAAATTTGCCAAATGGGCTCCCCTCTCCGACTGCCTTCATCTGCTGATCTCGGGCGGGCGTGGAGCCATGCTGCAGGGTCACACAGGAAGGAGCCTGTTGGCTGACTCATTTATGCAGATGTGGCACATGCTTGAAGACCGGAGCCAGAGGCACCTCTCCTGGCTAACTCAGGGTGCTTAATTCAGATGGCTTCCCTCTCATGAAGAACCAATTTGCCAATTATCCCTGAAATGTTTGATTAGATGCCTCTTACCTAAGACACTGTGCCACGGGCTATGGACTTCTGAGGTCCATTCCGTTCCCTCTGAAATATGACGGGGGCTTGGCGGAGAATCACGAGTGTGCTACCGTTTCCAGATACGAGCAAGTCTTTCCTCCCAGAGAGCTTCTACCTTTTCTTTTTTATGTGTGTCTGGACAATGTAGATTAAAAACAGCAACAGCAAAAACTGCAATAGCTACCATGTATCTACTGAAGCGGCTGTCTTTCCAGCCGCCATTTAGAATCAGGTGGGGAAGTCTTAGAAAGTGCTGATGCCCAGGCTGCCACGCCCTGAATTTCCAATTTCATGGATCTGAGTTGGGACTCAGACATCCATCCACGTTTTTAAAAGCTCCCTGGGTGATTCCCATGAGCACCAGGGCTCTCAGCCCCGGACCAGGAACTGTGCAAAGAGATTTGTACCTACTTCCAAGAACTTGAATGAAATTGAGGAGCATTTATTCCCATTTCACAGACTGGGTAAGGATGCCACGAAGGATTTAAGAACTCATCCCAGTTCACCCGGCTACTAGGTAGTCAGCATGGGCTATTAGGATCAGGGACTCCAAACTGCAGGAGGCTTCTAGGCACAGGGTGTTCGAGGTGGTTGAGTTTGAAATGCCCTAGGGAGTTGAGACAGCATGGACGCTGATAGAAGAACCGTGTGTGCCAATGTTTTCCTTTCCTGGAGCGAGGTGTGAGGTCCCCCGCAGGGCGACACATGCCGAGTGCAGGGGTACCTCTGGCTCAGCGGACAGCTGGGGGCTCTCCCCCTGGCCTCCACGGGGAACAACAGCTCACTCAAGAGCCGGGCGATGCCCCGGGGAGATGGCTGTGGGCCTGGTAGTCCCAGCGCCACCCCCCACCCCTCCACCTGTCCAGTGGAGAGGGCTCATTTTCATCAGGAGACTTCCACTGCCCCTAAAAAGATGTAACCTCCCTTCCTTGTCATTTCATTCCAAAGTGGAGTTGGAAGAGACATCAAGGGCACCATGGAGGAGCCACCAGCTGAGGGACAGGGCAGGCAGATAGGTGGCCGGGGAGGTGGGTTGGGACCAAATCAATGACCAAAGGATGAAATCAAGGGATGTCTTCAACTTGGCGCTGTGTGCAAGCATTTGGGGGTGGGGGTGGGTGGGTGGAGAATTGGGGGAGGGGCTTGGAATTTGAATTGTTTTGAAACCTATCTGCAGAGTCTAGCCACTAAGGTTTGCCCACAGAGGGGACTGGCCACGGTGCTATCTTCCCTTCCGTGGACAAAGAAGCCAGGTCTGGCCCTGGCTAAGACTTTGCTTTTTGTCTTAGTATGTGTTCAGCGCTCCTTGCGGATAGTGCGCGTATGTTTCAGAGGTCCTGAGCCACGGATGTGGGGGCCGTGGTGTCTCTCTGCTGAATTCTTGTTTAATACACAAGGATAGCCTCTTGGGGTGGGTGAGGGCGAGGGGAAACCAGCAGTTCTAGAATCTTTCATCTGTTTGGTTTATTGATATTTCTCCAGCTGAGCGCCGGGCACATAATAGGTGCTCAGTGAATATGTTTGAACGAACGAATCAACAAAGTGCAGGAAAACCAGAAAAGGCGTAGAATCAGCAACCCAGGGCTCTCTGAAGGCCACAAGAAAGCATTTCTCCTATGGTTGCCCTAGGGGTGACGGAGTCATGGTTGAGGTGGGATAGGGGACTGACAGCAAATCCCCCCCCCCTCCCGCCTTGACCCTCGGTCATTTTCTCACATTCACTCATCCGTGAGGTAGATTCGTGTGGCGGATCAGTGCGCCCCCATATCTCTGGGTGTAACAAGGAAATACTGCCTCTCACCACGTGTCTTGGGAAGATTAAAGGTCAGATATATAGCAATGGCTTTACCGTGGTGCTCAGCAAATGCACAGAGCATATCAAGGGCGCAGTGAATCCTAGTTAGTAATCGTTCTCTAGAGGCAAAGCGTGAGAGGCCCCGCCCACTGGCCCCGCCCACTAAGGACCATTCATCTGTGACTTTTCAGCTCTCTGGTTGTCTTCCTCTCTGTCCTTTTCCTTCCGCTTATCATGCATTTTCTTCCTCAGCTAGCTGTGTCGGGTTAGCTTGTCCCACACTCTGTGCTGGCGTCTGGGGAGGTCGGGGTACATAAGACAGAGTGCTCCCCGCTGCCAGTGCTCTCGATGCTCCCCTCAGGGAAGACAGTGCTTACGCCCCTGAACCCTCCTTTGTTGCCTCTCCGCTCCTCTCTGGCCGTAGCAAGAGCTGACCTTTCTGTCACAACAATCCATACAGGCCGTCATGTGACCCAGCTTGATGGGTGGCATTCACAGTAGGGAAGATGGGGACCCACTGTTTCCTCTTCTGGAATTCTCTTTCCCCAGAACCTTATTTGGCTCCCTCTTCTTCACCCCAGACCCCTCCCTGGGAAGGCTTTCTGTGTTCCTGCTGCCCCCTCCCAGCCACTCTGTCTTACGGTCTCTCCAAGCCTCTGGCAGCTGGCAAGTTTCTCCCGCAGTTGATCAGGGATTCTTCTGACAATATAGAGCGAGAGAAATCAGTCCTAACCTGTGGCGTGGACAGTATTCTTTTAAGAGCTGGCATGGAACATTTGATTAAAACACACACACACACACACACACACACACACACACACACACACAACAGTGAGAGATCAGAGCGCGTTGAATCATATTTATTTTTTAAAAAAATCTCTTTTGAAAAGCCCAGGATGGGTCATGTTTTTTCATGCTTGTCAACTTGGTTGAATAATTTGCTTAAAATAAATGGACGAGAAAGGAAAGTTGCTATGTAAGGAGGCTCATGGCTCTCACGTCTCAGCCTCTCTGAAGGGTCTGGCGTGGACAGCAGGGAGCTTCGTGGGCGGGGAGCGGGTTTGTTCGTTTAGACAGGGTCAGTGTCTTCTCGGCTTCCGCACACAATTTCTGGGGCGTCAGCACACTAGCCAATTTCCAAGGCAAACAGACTTTGATCCGTTCCGGAGGTTGGAAAAGGCCCCGTGTCTTAGACTGTGTCAGGTTCTCAAACACGAGCCCAGTGAGTTCACGTCTTCTCATCGTGGTCTTTATTAAACCTTCGTTAAGCCAATCTTGGATAATGCTGTGTCTCTCTGTCTGAAGTCTTTTAACAAAGTAAGTGTTCCTTTACACAACTTCTCCAGAGAGAACATTGGCGCTTTAAAATCGTGGGGGGTCACGGAGTCTACAACAATGTAAGTGACAAGGTTAATCCCCACAACGTTGGGCCTGGGATTTCAGGTGCAGATCCAGGGAGCTGCTCAGCATTGGTAATGATGTCTTTGCAAGCTAGGTGGGGTGTCTGTGAGGCAGGAGCGGGTGGGGGTGGATGCTTCGGTGACGAGGCCAATGAGCCGACGCAGGCTTGGTTGGTGTCTGTCTTACCACTCTCGGGAAATGCCACTCACGAATTAGTACCAAAGCCATGGCACAGGGACGAATGGAGAAAAACCACATGGGTTTGCCCAGGTGTCTCTGTCCCCACCTGCTGACAAACAGGGATGCAAGTCTCTGTGAAACCCATTGCTGGTATATTGAGCTTGCTGCCAGCTTGCTTACCAGGCCGACCCTGCCAGGGTAGAGCCCAGACTCAGAACTGTCCCGGGTTGTCCTCCTTTTCTCAAAAGTCCTCTGGCTGTCCCCATGTTTGCTGTAAAGGGCTGATGGGACCATACCCCACCTCTGCCATATACCCCTGTGACTCGACTGAGTCCTTTCTCCTTCCTGGACCTCAGGTTGCCCATCTTTGAGACAGGACTAAAAGCAGCCCAGTATTTCTCCAGGGACTGTGGTGAGACTGAGAATTTGAAGAGGCTTCGAAGGCTATCTGAGAGTCGAGTGGAGTTAACAAACTTGGAGGCTGAGGTCAGGACCAGTCCCAGGAGGAGAATGCAGGAAGCACAAAGCAACCCTCTCCCCACCCCCAGGCTGTGCATGAGCCTGGTCTCCTCATCCAACCCCCACAAAAGTGGTGACAGCTGTTGTTCCCCACCCCAGGACAGTGAGCGCTCAAGGCCGAGACTGTGCCTCGTCCATTTCTGGGTCCAGAACACAGGAGGCACTTGGCAGACGCTTGCTGAGTGATTGCTCGAGTGACTGAGTGAGTCAGACTGTGCATTTTCTAAGTGCCTGTGGCTCACACATGAGCATCTTGGTCCCAGGAAGCTTTGAGACTCCTGAGACATAGTGACATGGCCTGTGGGCCTCCTAGCCTGCACTCGGGTTTGTTTCTTCTATGCTGAGACCACACAATGATCTTTATTTCAGCTGTGAGCCTGTAGGGGCTAGAGACCTGGGCCCAGAGGGCAGTGGGTAAGCTGGGAAGATTCACCCAGTCTCGCTCCTGGAGGGGGAGGAAGGAAGGCAGCCTGGCTAATCAGAATGCCAAGGCCATTTTCAAGCTGCCTCAAGGTGGGTTAACAGGTAAATGTTTGGATGGTGGCATTTGCTTCTGCTAGTCACTCAGGAACCAGTGATTAAACACCCGGAGTTCCAGGTGACAGTCCAAGATCAGAGGGAAGGGTGCCCTGGTCTAATGCCTGATAAGGAGCCTCGCTGGTGTCTGTGGGGGTCCTAGGAAGATAGCCTGTAACCCTGAATACCACCCTCTGAGCTCCTAACCTCAGACTGACAGTCCCGGGCAGGCAGAGTCTAGGCTGGTTCATCTATGTCCTTGTGCCCGGGGCTGGGGCGAGTCAGTGCACAGAGGGTAGGAAGGGACAAGCTCATGTGGACGGCCATGGGCTACAGACTGGAAGCTGGGAGGGCCTACCTCCTGCATGGCCCCAAGCTGATCACGCCCCTTTCTCCTATCTTTGATTTCATCCCCGTAAAGAAGGGAACCAGCTGCCGGGTGGGTCACAAGCTGGGAACTCACGCCCCCTCCCCTCCCAGATCCTAGCTGTGTTTTGTAATTTTTATTTATTTTATTTTATTCATTTTAGAGAGGAGACACAGATTGAGAGAGAGAGAGAAAGAGAGAAAGGGGAGAGGAGCTGGAAGCATCAACTCCCATATGTGCCTTGACCAGACCAGTGCAGGGTTTTGAACTGGCGACCTCAGTGTTCCCAGGTCGATACTTTATCCACTGCGCCACCACAGGTCAGGCCCTAGCTGTGTTTTGTTTAGCCAGCGTTAGATTCTAGAAATATAAAACGTGCATGTATTCAGGCAGGACACCCACACTGACCAGCTGTGCACAGGAGCAGCCCTCCCTGGTTCTGGACGCCCTATCTGCTTTGCATGGTTATGTGAGCCGTGGGTCCCCCAGGGCATCCGAAGCCTCTATGGGCATTTGTGGCTTCGGAATGCTGGAATCCTAGTAGAGCAAGACAGATAATAAATGGTGTAAAAGGAAAAAAAAAAGGGAGCAGAAGGAGAGAGGAGAAGAGAAGAGAAAAGGAGAAAGTGGAGAAAGGACTAAGATGGAAGGAAGGATCAGTTTGAGATTTACTCCAAACAGTCCCTTGAGTCAAGAGAAAACCCATGGCTTCCTCTGAAGGAAACAGCATCAGAAGGAAGAAGCAAGCTCTGGCCTGGGAGATCCCCCATTGCCCGAGCTCCCAGATGTGTCCAGGAGGCCTGACCACAGGCCGGTCTGCTCACCAAATGTCTCTGCTCTACAAGGATTCCACCTTTTAGGGGGACCAGAAGACCCCTCAGATTTGAATGACCTTGAGGAATGAATGGCACAGACCTTGCCTCTGAGGCTCCTCATGGCCACGGTGGTCCAGGCTGTTTGCCGAACCAACCCAGGAGGAGCCCAAGTCCGAGAGGGGCAGAGCCCAGATGTTCTGTAGCACTGACCAGGGTGCTGAATTATTAATGTTCATTTCAGTTACCCTTTGGTTCAGCAGAAATATGACAAAGCAATTTCAGATAATGAAATCACCCACCGTTTCTGCTGTTCACAGCAGGCTTTCGGGGGCACAATCCCTCCCCCACCCTCACAATGCTGATTGAGTTACACGTTTATGAGGGGAGGGTGCTAACGCCCGTGGGTATTGATCAGTGTGTAGGACATAGATTAGAGTGACCTGAGCACCTTTTGTTGCTGTTGTCAGTGGGTCAGAGAATGTTCACGGTCACCCTGTGGAAGAGAAACTTTTGTAGAAGGCATTAACAGTCATTTCTAAGAGGGTCTCTGAGGTAGAGGGGGCAGAGTTGGGAGACCACACAGTCCTGATCTAGCCTGGAAAGCCTTCCTTATTTCCCCTGTCCCTCTCTCAATCGACCTGTCACTGACCCTCCCCACACTGCACTGTGCCCTTCTATGGCATCGCAGACACCACCACCTAAGCTCCTTTACGAGAGAAGAAGGGACTCACCTAGGATGTGGTTCTTGTTGTTTCTTCCTTCTCTTCTCTGCCCTTTACTATCTATTTCAATGACCCTTTGGTGTAAAAAGCTAAATAACCAACCAACTAACTAACTAAATAACAAACCCAGAATCCAAACAACCAGAAAATAAAATTACCATCAGTAACCCAGAAGCTCCAGGACCCTAAATCAAGCATAGCAGATGTTTGCCGATGGGCTGAAACGGGCAGTCAGTCGTATTTTATATCTTCCTTGTGATCAGACTACCTCTTTGCTGATTGAAAATATCAAATTTAGTTGACTACATTTAAAAATTGGAGATATCACTTAAAAATATAGAGATATGGGTTCTTCTGAAATATCAGAAGACCTGGCTGTCCAAGCCCACAGGGTAACAGCTCTCTGGCAATGGAACATGAGTGTCAATGGATTTCATTTTCCCCCCAGCTCTCTGAACATTGACAATGTCTGCAACTTTATATACGACTGGTTAACTGGCACACCCCAATCCCAGAGTCAAAGGGAAAGGCAGAGCTTGGTGGGCTTGGGCATACATATTAGTGGAATGCATGTGATACTTGATGTGGATTCTTCAAAGTGTTATTTCCTTTGGAAATGTGAATAGCTTGTTGACCATTGTTCACAGTTAGTCTGATTGTAAACCTCTGTAAGAGTACCCCTACCCAGAGAATCTAAGTTTATTTCCAGACTGTAGTAAAGGCACCTGGATCAATACCATTTTGTGTGTGTGGGTATATTAGTATGTATAGTCTAGTACATCTGTATACCTGTATACTGTACACTACTATATATATATATATATATATATATATATATATATATATATATATATGGCATGCATGTATGTTATATATATATCAGAGAGGACAAGGAATTGGCTCACATAGTTATGGAGGCTGCAGGTCCCATGATCAGGGATTTGCCTTCTAAAAGCCAGAGGCCCAGGAAGCCCAGTCCTGAAAACCAGGAGAGCTGAGGGTGTAAGAACCAGTCTAAGTGCAGGAGACTGACACTCCAGCAGCCAGGCAGAGGGGGAAGTCTTCTTTCCGCTGCTTTTTTATTGTATTCAGGCCCTCAACAGATTGGCCGAGGCATGCCAATCTTAGGGTGAAGGGTAGGAGGTGGGGAGTAGATAACATGCTTTATCCAGTCTATCAATTCAGACTCTAATCTCATCTGGAAACACTGTCACAGACACATCTAAAATAACATTTAACTAAGTGTCCCGGCCAAGTGGACACATAACACTAACCACCAGAGGGGCTAAAGTTAGCCTGAGGCTGGCTGTGGTGTGGAACAGACACTAGGTCAGGAAAGCTGCTGGGGGCCGTTCCCGGGGTGCTCTGGCCCCAGAGTGTCATTGCAGAGGGCTTAGTCACCGTCCACTGTTGGGTAAAGATTGTGGGTACTTGGTGTTTGTTGTCCTATTCACACTGCCTTTGGGGGTGTTCTCAATTCTGCTTTGTGTCCCCTTAAGACACCCTGATTTCTTCGTCCTGGGACTCCCTGTTCCTTGGGTTCCCTCGGGCCCCAAGGGCTGGGGACACCTGCGAGGAGCCGTTTTGAGCCCCATCACACTTCTGGCTGGGGTCAGGCTGAGCCATTGGTTTGCATTGAGACCAGGCTTATGGGCTACATACAGTCTCTGCTTCTGCCTCATGGAATGTGAAGGGAAGAAATACATAAAATACACGACAACAAATGTATAAATCATCCCCCTTAGAAGCTCAGGACTGAGTCTCTGGCTCCCAGACTTTCTGTGCTGTAAAAATGGCTCCAGCAAACCATGCGGCACACAGAACACAGGGAAAGGCAGCCGCCACGCACACCTCGGAGAGAAGCCGGCACTCCTGGGAGAGTCTCTTTGGAGAGCACCCTGTCCAGCCCTCTGCCTCCAGGATTTACCCTGGCCCCAGGACAGAAGGATGGAAGCCTTCCCTCTTCCCTAGGCCGTGGACGCCTGCCTCCTTCACTTGGTTCCCCCACCCCCCACCAGGGTCACAGGAGGCGTTAACACAGTGTTCTGACAGTCGAGGCTGTGAGCCCGGGGCGGACCCTCAGAGACCCCTCACCCGCTGCTCTCCTCCCTGCCAAGTCTCTCTGTCAAGCTGCTCATAGTTAGCTTCTCAGAGCACCTCTGCCTTTTACTTCCTCCCCATGAACGTTGTCTACTTGTCCAATGCATCCCCCAAAATAGCCCGGCTCAGCCATCCCATAATACCCCCAGCCTGTGTCACTCAAACATGGGGTCCCGGCAGAGGCTCTGAGCTCTTCTTCCTGTGTTTTCTCTTTTTTAATAAGACACCCCGGGCTTCCATCAATGCCTTTCCTCCGGATTCATGAGGTGGCAGCTTTGCAGCTTCAGCGGGGGGGCCCCAGATCCCGGCAGATAAATCCCCGACCCCCACCCCCGAGATGTCAGCATGGGGAGAGGGAAGCTGCTGGCTGGCTCTCAGGGACAGGGCTGGGCAGGTGCCCCATTGATCACCTACCCTGCCCCCTCGGGTGTCACTCCCTTGACCTTCAGAACAAAGCTGGGGGCTGGCTTCTGTTGCAAGGGACCCAGATGCCAACGGTACTGTCTCCAAAGATGCCTCCCCTCCCCTCCCCTCCCCTCCCCATCCCCCCCCCCCCGCCCCCGCCAAGGTGACAGAGGGAGAGTCTGGTCATCGAAGATGGGAGCTGAGAGGCCCTGCAGCTCCCCAAGAAAGGGGGGAGGGACGGAGGGCTGTGCCCCTGGAGGGTATGGTGCTGATGCCCAGCCCCCTCTCCAGGGTCGCACTGGCTGATCTGAGCTGTTTCCGTGCCCCTGAACGGGCCACACATTTTTCCTCTTTAGCTCCCCAAGGCTCTCTTCCCACACGGCCCCAGCACCTGCCCGGGCAGAATTGAGACATGTGCTTATGACAGGGTGTTTCCATGAAGACAGATCGCTCTCTCTCCAAGGTCAGAGCTCCTGCTGGCCGGGCTCCTTGGCAAACAATCCGTCAAACGGGGCAGCGGGCAGCAGGCAGCGTGCTTGCAGATCCCCGGCCGGCCGACCCGTCAGAGCCTTTCAGAGGATTTCTGTGCCCTGTAGACCTCGTCTCCTTCCTCTGTCTGTCTGTGCCACCCCTGCGGCCCCCCCTTCTGAACCCCGCCTGCCCCCAACACGGAGAGATGACTTGGCACACTATTGGAAATTATGACAGGGAACCCAGGAGGCAAAACAAATCCATCTGCAGAAATTGGGAATTTTTCTCAGTCACTTTCTGAGGTGAGTGCCATCATCCCTTGAGAGGCTAAAAGAGGCAGAGCAGCTAAGACACAGCCCACGGTGCCTGTCTGTTTGGCTATCTTATCTCCGCGGGGACAGTCCAAGGCTCGTGCTCCCCTAACCCATCGCACAGTGTGGCACTCTATCCATTTGTTTATGGACTGCTCATGAATCTCCTGCTCTTAGCTGGGCACTGGACACATGGTTCCTACTGTTTTAGAGAAAGAGTCACACTACGGGTCCTGGCCAGCTGGCTCAGAGCATCGGACTGGCATGTGGTTGTCCCAGGTTCAATTCCCGATCAGGGCACACAGGAGAAGTGCCCATCTGCTTCTCCACTCTTCTGCCCTCTTGCCTCTCTCTCACTCTCTCTCTCTCTTCCCCTCCTGCAGCTATGTCTCAATTGGAGGGAGTTGGCCCCAGGTGCTGAGGATGGCTCCATGGCCTCTGCCTCAGGTGCTAAGAAGAGCTCAGTTGCTGAACAACAGAGCAATGCCCCAGGGGGCAGAGCATCGCCCCCTAGTGAAATTGCTGGGTGGATCCTGGTCGGGGAGCATACAGAGGTCTGGCTGTGCCTCCTCCCCTTTCACTGAATGAAAATAAAAAAGAGTCACACTACGAAGAGGTGAAAGAAAGAAATATACCAGGAAACCGTTATGATGATCATCCTGACAGGCGGCCTCAAAAGGACTCTCAGGGGCTCCGCCTTCTGCGTGTCATGCTCCCTGCCACACTTTCCCTGCCAGCGCAGCCTGGTTCTGGTGCCTTACCACTAAGAATGAAAAGTAATGGGACGTCACTTTGAGAATTATGAAGAGGCCATGACTTCCATCGTGCTTGTCACCGACCCCTGTCTCTCTCTCAGCCTGCCCCTCCCTCCTACCATGGTCCTGATTTACACTGGAACCTCTGAGAAAGGTGGGGGGGGGGCTTTCTAAAGTCAAGCACCACCCTCTTTATAATCCCGCTCCGCTATCAAACTAGGTTTTTTACGGATCATAGCCGCTCAAATGGTGACATGTACGTACATGGCAATTTCTGCAAAGCAGCTGAATATCGAATAATTGTTGATGTCATGGAAGATTCTGGAAACGTTGCAGTTTTTTTTTTTTTTTTACCATTGGCTTTGTTTAAATAACTAGACTTCCTGGCTAGTTGAGAATTCAAGGAACAACCAAAATTTGCACAGCTGGCTGTAGCTCAGCCCCATAAACTTGAACGATGACGTCTTAAATGGGTGTGTTAACACTTGCATCTGCCCTGCTCAACTGTGGGCCACAGGCAGCCTGAACTAGTGGATTCAGGGTTCATTGTGGAATCTCAGCCTTGCACGGTGTGGGGGGGGACCTGGTAAGAACCCAGTAAGTTTCACTGAATTCAAATGATGCCATCGGACCCATCACAAACAGTCTGCGGGCCACGTGCCTGCAGTTACACAGGAACACCCTGACTCTTCCCCGACACGATTACAATAGCAGCTAATGCTTATCGAGACAGCACGAGTTCCAGGTGTAGGGCATGCGACGTAGTGTCCAAGGACATCTAAGCGACACATCTAGAGCTGCCATAATACTGACCATCACAGCTATTTGGCACAGAGATGGTCTCATGTGTGAGTGGTCAGGTGACTAACGTGTCCTAGTTTGTCTGGGATGGTCTCATTTTTCAAGTCGGAAGTCCAGCATCCTACGGAACCCCATCCACTCAGGGAAAATGGTATGCTGGTCCTCAGAGTGAGGGAAAATAGTCAGCAGGCTGTTACAGAAAAAAAAAAAAGAAAAAAAGAAAGGATTTATAAGGCAGGGAGGAGGAAGGAGTGAGTCAATAATAGTGAATCTTGTTTGCATTTGGCGGGGGACTGTGCGTGCGTGAGGGGGGGCCTGGGAGGAGGTCGTAAACTGATTAGTTAGTAGCTAGAAAAGAGGCCGGGATGTGCACCTGACCTTGAGTGGGATGGAGAGGGAAGTTAAAGAGTGCAATTTTAAGTGTTTATTGTGTCTGCAGAACACCTGTGCTGTGCATGTGGCCGGCCACTCTGAGTGACGTCGGCCGGGTCTGTCCGATGGCGTCTCCACCTGAGACAGGCCGGCACTTCTCTCAACGTCAGGAACCTGTGCCGAGTGCCACAGGGAAGTGTCGGCACCGGGCTCTGGGGTCCCAGAGACACGGAGACCTTGTTTCAAGGAAGGGAGAGGAATCAGCGGCTGGGGAGGAAGAGTGTTTATTGTCAACGCATTTCGAGTGGGAAGCTGCAGCCCTCAGTTCCCTGTACCCCCAACAATGTCCCTGTGAGTCATCAAAGCATCGTGCTCTGAGGGGTGGTTTCCAGAACTTGTTGGGGCTTTGAGGAAGTTCTCTTCACACCATGGGCACTAGCACCTGCAGATTCTCCCCTCATTCTCCCTTCCATTTTCTTTTCTTAGTGAGTGAGCGAGTGAGACAGACAGACAGACAGGGACAGAGAGACAAGAAGGGAGAGAGATGAGAAGCATCAATTCTTCGTTGCGGCACCTTAGTTGCTCATTGATTGCTTTCTCAAATATGCCTTGACCGGGGGTCTCCAGCTGAGCCAGTCACCCCTTGCTCAAGCTAGCGACCTTGGGGTCATGGCGATGATCTTATGCTCGATCCGGCGACCTTGGGGATTCAAACCTGGGTCCTCAGCATCCCAGGCCAATGCTCTATCCACTGCGCCACCGCCTGGTCAGGCCTCCCTTTCATTCTTGTCAGTTTTTACTGAGCCCTTACTATGTACTCAGGGTTGTGATGAGTGTTCTAGGCCAGAGGGCCCTGGTTTCAGGGAGCTCTTCCCACTGGGGTGGCTGGCCCTCCCCCATACACCTAAGCCCAGGTGATTTTGGGAAGAATTCTGGTGGTGGGCCTTGCCCGCTGCTCTGTGAAGGATTCCTGGACACTCCCCAGAGCCCTTGGGAGGCTCCGTACAGAGTCCACGGACCTTTTGGCCATGCCCCTGCAGACTGGAGCCCGTGGGTGAGCACTGCGATGGGTCTGGCTCACCGTGGGTCTTTCTCCTGGCTGAGCTGTGTGGGGCAGCCCGGGCCTCGTTTCTTGTTTTCTTAGCCATGTTCGTGAGGTAATGACAGAGGCAGGTGGGATTTAATTATATGGGCAACCCAGGTCTCTCTCAACTGTCGACATAGTCCCAAGAATCTAGATTTCCAGAGGTAGGATTTTACTCCTCTGAAATGTCTCAAAATATAAGAAGCCAAATCAAGTGGGAGTTCAGGGACCAGACGACAGAATTCTGAGGAAAGCTGGCAAAGGCTGGGTCCCACGTCCCTCTGCCCTGCACAGCACTGGGTGGTGGTGCAAAGCAGGCCAGGGCTGGGCGTCGTGGGTAATTGGGGATGGAAGCCACGACTCAACCTGTGCTTTTGCAAAATGCAAGAAAAGAACACGGGTCGTAGGAACAAGCCCCATTATAAAGTGCTTTAAGCATTTGCCGCACGGGTTTACATTGCTCCTCTCCCGTGAGCCTCCCTCGGGTCAGGTGGCGAGGTGGAATATTACTGGTGTCATCTTACGTGTGAGGAGAGCACCTGACTTGTCCATAGTCGACACAGCTCGTAGATGGCAGAGTCGGGATTTGAACCCAAGTCTGTTTGATTCCAAAACATGCGTCTGCGTCATGGGCCAAAGCCACGGCGTGTCACAGGTGAGAACTGGGATGTGGCCTCCCTTAGGGAGAAGTGACGAAGAGGTAGGTCACTGCACCTAAGCACAGTCAGAGGAGGCTTCCTGGAGGAGTTGGAATTTTCCTTGGGTTGAGGAGTCAGAACTATCATGACCTTGCCCTTTCCTGGACCTCCCATCCCTTATAATGAAACAGGAAATAAGGTTCCCCCACCAGCTCTCATCTCTGCCTGGGGACTGGGGAAACATATTTTAATTCCTCAGCAATATCAAGACTCTTGCAGGAAACCCAAATGGCTCAGAGAGTTTAATCATTCAACAGGCAGCTTTGCCTAAGAGCAGAAAGAAGACCCGACGTGGAGTCCTCTCTATGGATAAATAGAATTAACCTGGCTGTGGTGCTCCCAGTCCTCCTCGGGCCCCCACACGCCGGCAGCCAGGGGAACCCGCTGGCTTTTGGTGACTCTCGGAGCCAACCGCCTTTACTGGGCTCCGGTAATTCGATTTATCTCAGAAACAAGCCAACATTGCAAGGCGGGGTTTGTGATTTCAATATGCGGAGATTAATTTGCATGCAGAGCTAATTAAGCAACTGAAACACCACTAATTGATTATTACACGAAAAAGAACACATCAATTTGGAGAAATACACTCTATCAGGTTGTACAATATTTGCAAACTTAATTGCCAAGTGGAGATACCTCTTCCAGCAGCTAATAAATGTAACCAATTGACCTTCGCTGGGACAGTCTCAAATTTCCGGAGCCCAGCAGCACGTGTAGGGAGGGCTTCGGTCTCTCTGGTCTCTGCCCCGTCAGACTCTAATTCGGGGGAAGACTGCAGTCTGGGGCTGGTTTCTGCACTCAGCACAGACCTTTGGGCTCATTGCGGGAGCTCCCAAGAAACGCTTGTGGGCAAATGGCCAAAGAGTACAGTTATATTTCCCATTTATTTTTATTATACGTCTTTTGCTGGGTGACATTTCTGAAAGGCATTATTATTATTGACTCCCTCCCTGTCTTTTAAGGCTACGTGGCATTCACAGAAGGATGTATAGTGACGAGTCCAGTCACAAAGCTGGCAGGGGGTGGCAGTTGAGCCCCGCAAGCCAGATCTCTGTTCTCAAGCTTTGCAAACTCTGTGGTAAGGTACAGAGTTTGGGGGCAGGGTGCTGAGAAAGGCAGGTGCTACAGAGATGTGAGGAAGGGAACTTACTGGAGAATTCCATTGGAATTCCTTCCCGGTGGTGGAGGCCAGTTCTGCACACCTGGCCCTGGGTTGACCAGGATACACCAGGGTCCCTGTTTTTTTTTTTTTTTAGGTGGAAGCCAGAGCCCTGGCACCCAGCCTACCCTATCCCATATTCGAAGCAAGGCTGGAATGTCACGACAAAGTGGCAGCTTCTAATCTACACTCGCATTCCCTGGAATTCACACATTTAACAGGAGGCTCCAAACTCTAAAGCTGATCGCTTCCCCCAGCATTCTAAGAACAGCCGGACTCAACAGAAAATTCCCCACGCTCACTAATTCAAGCCCAAAGTTCATGCACCCCCCAGGAAAGAGGCAGCAGTCAGTCCTCCAGCGAGGTTTTCTGCTCCCTTCGCTGCCAACAGCTCTACATTTGGGGCTCTTGGCCTGATTCACGACCAGGACATATGTGTTCGCATTTACTACCGGCACAGGTCAGCCCCCGAATGCGGGCTGTCGGCAGGTTTATAATTCTGCCAACACAGGCTGGCAGATAGGCAGGTCTGCCCCCACGGAGCAGGATATAAATTTTCCTGAGTAAAGGCAGCAAGCTGTTTGGTGCAATGATCTGCACAGAGCTTCGTAGCTGGCAGAGGAGGGAGGCTGCCCACTCCCCATGCCCTGCTCCGGGCTCTTCACCTGTGGAATCCCAACTGCCTCTCTCTGTGGGACTTTGGGGTCTTGATGAGTCATCCCGGACTCCTTGCCTCAACCCCAAGTCCTACTGACTCATTCTCTCGCCTACACCCCGTCCTTATTGCCACCACCCTGTCCAGACCTCCAGTGTCTCTTGTCTCCATTGTGACATCACTCTCCTCACTGCTGTCCTTGAGTTTTTCTCCCAGATTTGATCATGCCCCTCCCTTGCCTAAAACCCTCTGGATCAATGACACCTAGTACAATGGCTGACATAAAAGATGCAGCCTCGGGCTGCTGGTGACACGGAGCCACGGGAACTCCCCCGTGTTATTGGTGAGAAAGCGAAACGGTACCACCCTCCTGGAAAAACAGTTTGGCAGTTTCCTAAAAATTAAACGTGCTGCCTGACCTGTGGTGGCGCAGTGGATAAAGCGTCTACCTGGGAACACTGAGGTCGCCAGTTCAAAACCCTGCACTGGTCTGGTCAAGGCACATATGGGAGTCGATGCTTCCAGCTCCTCCCCCCTTTCTCTCTCTCTCTCTCTCTGTGTCTCCTCTCTAAAATACACAAATAAAAAGAAAAAAAAATTAAACGTGCTGCGTTTAACATATGACACAGCAACCCCTCTCCGAGGGTATTTTCACTAGAGAAATGAAAGTTTATGTTTCTACGAAGTCCTGTCCACAAATATTCATAGGAACTCTATTCTTAATCGCCTCCCACAGGTGAATAGACAAGCATTCATATGATGGCCTGTTATTCAGCCACGAGAAAGGATAGACTGTTGACACAGGCAACTACTTGGGTGAATCCTAAAGGTAGAATGCTGAGTGAAAGAAGCCAGTCTCAAAAGGTTATGTATTTCCGACTCCATTTATTTGCAGGACAAGAAATAGCTCTGGAGAACAGGTCAGTGATCGGCAGGGGTAAGAAGTATGGGGAGGATGTGACCGTGAAGGGCGTTTTTTTGGTTATAAGCTCTTTTGCATCTTGATTGTGGTGGTGGTTACCTGAATCTGCACGTGTGTTAAAATTCACAGAACTGTGCAATGAAAGAAAAAAAAAAAAAAAGTCCCTTCCACCACAGGATAGTTTTAAAAATGAAATAAAAAAAGAAACTACTTTTGGACAAAAATTCGGATTCCTTGGAGTGATATTAGAGCGACCGCAGGTCTGCCTCCTGCCTTCCTCATCGATTCTGTCCTTGGTCCCTCTGCGCCTGACCTGTACGCTCGAGGACACCAGGTACTCCCAGAACTAGCCTCCATACTGGGTGGTCCCGGAGCAGGAAGAAGCGGGGGGGTTTTCCTGGGTGGGTCCAGGGGGAGCTCTCTTGGGGAAAAGCGGGGAGCTGGAAGAGACTTAAGGTTTCCCTGCTGTGGACACTCACCACCTCCTGGCACTTCCCACTCAGTACGTGTGACTGAAGTCGGGACCCTGGGTGCCTGCGGTGGATGTGAACCAGCCTCCGAAGGGCCAGGCAGCGCCTGTTGGGGGCCCTGATGCTTGCCTTCCGAGGCTCTGGGATCAGTGGCCTGTGCAAAATGCAGCCACGCCCGCGTCTGGGCACCTTAATTACACCTTCCCGGGGGCCGGTAGAGCCAGGATTGCCTGGGTTTGAGGCAGCCTCTGATGTCCCCGTTCTCTCACCCTTGCTAATGCGACAGGCCACTGGGTCAGGATGCCGCAGGAAGATGTCCCTGGTGAGCTCTGCCGGGCAGCCAGATCTCTCTGCTTGTGGGGAGGGATTGGCACAGGCCTTGGGGACCGAGTGAGGGCAGAACGCAAGCCAGCCGTGCCCTCTGGGTGGGCACTTCAGAAGCCACAGTGCCGAGTGAGTCATGGAGGACGCTGACCGTGGCTCCTCTTCCTGGAACTGACGCCCTGTCCCCACCTCTTTCTCTCTCACTTGGAAAAGACTCATGGCTTCTCTGGCCAAGAGCCTCTACGGGAGTCCAAGAGAGACCCCCTCGCCTCGTTCCTGTTCCTGTGCGCGGGCGGGCAGAGTGAGTGTTGAAGCAGCCTGGGTTATTTCCAAAGCTCAGCCTGCGAAACAATTGTCATCAGCTGCCACAATGACTTATGGGATTGGCGAAGCCCAAAGAGAAATATGGGACTTTTTTTGTTTGTTTTCTTTCTTTCTTTTTTTTTTTTTTTAGAGAGATGAGAAGCATCAACTTGTTTCACTTTAGTTGTTTATTGATTGCTTCGCATGTGTACCTTAACCAGGGGACTCGGTGACCCCTGGCTCAAGACAGCAACCTTGGGGTCAAGCCAGTGACCTTGGGATCATGTTGATGATTCTGCGCTCAAACCGGTGACCCCTGGGGTTTTGAACCAGGGACCTCAGTGTCCCGGGTCGCAGCTCTATCCATGGTGCCACCACCGGTTAAATACGGGCTTTGTTGAATCCTTTGGACCTCTGAGTTTGAATATTCCCAAGAAGAAGAGAAGAATATGGTTTGGGGATCCATCTTGTGGGGTGTCTTGCACCAGGAGGACAGAAGGACCAGAGTGACCCGCGCTGGAGCAGGCCTCTGGTGCTGCATAACAGAGTGCCCTAAGGCTTAGCAACTTACAACCACAGTCATTTCTTTATGGCTCCATCGCCGCGCTGGTCACTGTCACCGCCCTTTCTCTTGGGGAAGCATGGTGCTCTTGGCTTCTGGACATCACACTCTGGCGGGTCCCCCTTCACGCTGCTCACTCTCTCTCCGCTGTGCTCACTGACTCATCTTTCCCTCCCAATCTCTGAATGTTGAAAACCCCGGGGCTCAGTTCTCAGCCCCCTTTTCTGTTTTCCCTTGGTTTCACCCAGTCGTACAGCTTCAAATACCATCCACAGGCCAGAGGAAGACGTCCCTCTTACCCTTAAGACTGCCTACTTGACGGTCCCACGAGGGTGTGGTTTCCAACCGGGGAGACTTGGTTGTGCCACCAGTGACCTCAACCCTCAGCCGCCTCTCCCAGAAAGGTGCGTCTGTCCCTCCTGCTGCGTGTGCCCCGTGCTCTGCCCATGGGCATCCTCTTTCCGGGTCCCGGGCTGGTGGAACTGCTCCCCGCTGACCACAGTGTGGAGAAGAACAGAAAACATGGCAGACCATAGCTGTTTCTTTGCAATGTGTGCTCACATTTTATTGGCCAAACCAAGCCCCGCGGCCGACCCTGGCATCAATACCGCAGCTGTCTGTGACCCGCCGCCGTCACTCAGGTTTGCCGACAGACACCCCGTCCCATCCCGTCCCGTCCTGGACTGAACTCCTCCCCCACCGACCTGCTCCTCCCAGCCATCTCCATCTCGGTCGATGTCAACTCAACACTTCTACTTACTCGGGCTCCAGGTCTTGGAATCGTTCCTGACTTCTCTGTTCCACATGCCACGTTGGGTCCTTCAGGCTGCATCCCTGCAGTATAATTGGAACCTGGCCACTGGGCACAGCTCCTTTGCAACCTCTCTGCCCACTTGCCACTGCCTCACTGCTGGACGACTCCAACTGTGTCTGTAACAAGCCTCCCTGTTCTGTACCAGGCCCCCCACCCCCCACCCAAGAGTCTATTCATTTTAGAGAGCAGACACAGAGTAAGAGAGAGAGAGAGAGAGAGAGAGAGAGAGAGAGAGAGAGAAAGGGGGGAGGAGCTGGAAGCATCAACTCCCATATGTGCCTTGACCAGACCAGTGCAGGGTTTTGAACTGGAGACCTCAGTGTTCCCAGGTCGACGCTTTATCCACTGCGCCACCACAGGTCAGGCTTTTTTTTTTTTAAATGATTTTCTTTATTCATTTTAGAGAGAAGACAGAGAGATAGAAAGGGGGAGGAGCTGGAAGTATCAACTCCCATATGTGCCTTGACCAGGCAAGCCCAGGGTTTTGAACCGACGACCTTAGCATTCCAGGTCGACATTTTATCCCCTGCGCCACCACAGGTCAGGCCAGAGCGCTTCTTTAAAAGGTGAGTCAGGTCATTTCGGGTCTCTGCTTGAAACCTTGTGGTGACTCCCAGTTTCCCACAAAGTAAAGTAAAAGATTCTCCCACGGGCCCACAGGGCCCCTGCGGTCTGGTCCGTCCACTCCTCTCATTTCTGTCCCTGAGATTCTCAGCATCCCCTACACTGACCTCCCTATGGTCCTTCACCTGGGGCCTTGGCAACGGCTGTCCCCAGGCTGGGGCCTTCTCCTGCCAGGTGTCACCTGGCCTCCTCGCTCACTTCCTTCCCATCTCTCCTTCTCATCGAAGCCTGGCCTGACCATCCAGCGGCCCTGTCCGTCCTATTGTCCAGAATCTCCATCCCCACGATGCGTCATTCTCTCTCATTGCCCGTGCAAGTTCCTTATTGATTATGTTTAGTGCAGGGGTCCTTAACCTTTCCTGAGGTACCGAACCCACCAGTTTCATAGGCGCATTCACCGAACCCTTCTATAGGGATAAATAAAATAGGATTTATTTTTCCAAATTCAAGACACAAGTATATGTTTTTTTACTGGTGCACAAAATGAGCCATGCATGAACATCACCTTGCTCAAAGAACAAAACCAACAAAGTGCATGAACTCACAACAAATTACGGTATTACTTTATTCTGGCCTCCGGTGCAGAGGCTTCTCCGAACCGCTGAGACCGACTCATCGAACCCCTAGGGTTCGATAGAACCCAGGTGAAGAACCCACTGGTTTAGTGTTTGTCTGTTCTGTTCCTTGACACGTAAGCTCTGAGAAGGCAGAAATGTTTTGGTCCATTTTACCCAGTGTTGGATGGCAAGTGTTTAGAACAGAACCTGGCGTGGGGTAGTGCTTGTTATCTGCCTGCAGAATGAATAAGTAAATGCATGGATGAATGAATGAATAAGTGACTGGATATCTACACAGAGCAATGAGGTTTTATAGGAAGGATCTCCTCAGTTCCAAAAGGCTCTCAGGCCTTGAAAATCACAGTGAGGTAAGTTCTGATGAGCCCGGGGCTGATCGACACCCATGAGTCTCTAGGTGTGGAAGGGGGGTCATTGTCGGTGTGCAGGGTTTCCGGGGCTGCACGGAGGGGTGAGTTTTGTTTTAATCGCTGTGTGCGCCTTCTAATTAATGAGGGCACATGATCTGGTTTCTCATGTATGGCAGGGGTGTTGTAAGGTGTCCTTGCATAATAAGACTAAATGAAGTGAATTAAATTGAGGGAAGAATTCAGGTTCGTAATAGGTGCAGATGGTAGGTGGGTGTGGTAAAATCTGGGACAATGCCCGGGAAGGGAGTGACATTCGGGAAAGCCCAGCCTCTAAGGAGGAGTGAAGAGCCGTGAGGAGGGTGTGGGCCCCTGGCAGTAACTGGGATCCCCCCACCCCTGCTGCCCACCCGGGCCTGAGCCCGGACCCAGTGCTCTGCTTGGCTCCTGGAGAAGGTGGGACCAGGAAGCAACACTGTTTGTGGGGGTTGCAACAGTGGCACAAGGCCCCTCCAATCTGTTACCATCAAGTTATAATTGCCATTTTCCAGAAGTGGGGTTTGCTTCATTAGGCTTGAAATAAACGTCTTAGGTTTTGGTGACAATTTCCCTTCTGGCTTTGTTTCTGTTCATCCCATCTCCCCATCCTGCTCCGTCTTCCCCTGCTTTGCAGGATGAAGTGGGGGCCACGAGTGGGGGAAGCACTTCCAGGAGGGCTGTCACTACCATGCTTCACATTTATGTGCAGCCCTAGACTCCAAAGTCTATCCCAGGGAGACGCCAGGCCCAGCCTAATAAGGGGGAGAAAGAGAGAGAGAGAGAGAGAGAGAGAGAGAGAGAGAGAGAGAGAGAGGAAGAGGAAGGGAGGAGCCATAGAGGACAGAAGTCTCCACACCTCTCCAAAGCCATTTGAAGTCTTCAGTGCCCAACAATATGCCCCATCTCTCACCTCAGGAAAAAGAGAGGTACCACAGAACCTTCTCCATTTTTTAAAACCCTTCACACTTGCTGCCCAAGGTTCCCCTCCAGTCTCTCTGGTGTCCTTTCCATTTGGAAAAGATAACAATGGAAAAGGACATTGACCTTGTCCCCTGGAATGGCACCTGGCCCAGGGGTGCCTGCCACCTATTCGCCGAAAGCACACACAACAAGGTAATGACCTCAGAGGGGGCGGTGCTGAGGGAGGTCACCTGGGAAACAGGGCAAAAAATGGATGTGGTTATGGCCTTGGTTGACATTAGCACAGATGGAAGAAACCCAGAGCACAGCATAAGGTGGTGTCTACATTTATGAGCTTTGGGTTTAGACCTCGTGTCAAGTCCCAACTCCTCGTCTATAATTGGGTGCAGAATATATATATATATATATATATATATATATATATATATATAGTATTTACTCTGGGCCAAGCCCTGTCTGTGCTGGACTCTGAGGCAACACAGGTCATCTGGAGAAGCTGCTGCCCCTGTGTCCTCAGGCCGGTGTCCTCCCCTCCATGTGCACAAGAGAGCACGTGTTCTGTGAGAGTGAAAAAGGAATAGAAGCACAAGGGTGACTCTTCTCGGTGGCCGGAGACCTGAGGAGGAACGAGTGCCTGCCTGGGGAGGTTTGTGCAGGTGTATGCCGGGTGGACGGACAGCATGGGACAGTGAGGACAGAGGCCAGGAGCCCCAGTGGTGGAGGAGCTGTGACCAGATGTCACAGTGTGTATGAAATGTAGCAAGGCTGGAAGTCAAAGATGAGTGTGGAGAGTTAGGCACAGGCCGGATAAGCTTCACAGGGTGGTGAGGGATTCAGGGGGCCTTCATTTACTCGGGCACTTGCTAATTCAGCAAATTATTCACTGAATGTCTTCTCTAGGGTAGGAATTATTCTCAGGGGATGCACATGTAAATAGATACCCTTAAGAACATCTATTCTAAATGGGGAAGGCAGATGATAAGGCAATAACCAGAATAACTAAGTTATTGACTATGTTAGAAGGTGATAAAAGTTATGGAGAAAAATGAAACAAAGGATGGGGCACAGAGAATGCCTTGGTGGGGGGTTGGTTCACAGTATGGTCAGGGAAAACCTGAATGAGACTTGAAAAAGAGTAATTCACATAACGATATACCATGTTGACAGATTGTAAGACCTCCATAAGACAATAAACCAAATAATCATATGGTGATGATGATGATGATGGTGATAATGGTGGCAATGATGGTGATAGTGATGCTGTTAATGTTAGTGATGATGATATAATGGTGATGGTGATGTTGGTGATGGTGTTGATGACATAATGGCGATGATGGTGATGGTGATGATGATATGATGATGATGATGATGATGGTGATGATGATATGATGGTGATGAGGGTGGTGATGGTGATAGTGGTGATGGTGATGATGGTGGTGATGGTGGTGATGGTGGTGATGATGGTGATGATGATATGATGATGATGATGGTGATGATGATATGATGGTGATGTGATGATGGTGATGATGATGGTGACAGTGGTAATAGTAAGGATGGTGGTGATGGTGGTGATGATGATGATGATATTAGTGATGA
Organism: Rhynchonycteris naso; assembly: GCA_037038555.1. Lineage (NCBI taxonomy): Eukaryota > Metazoa > Chordata > Mammalia > Chiroptera > Emballonuridae > Rhynchonycteris > Rhynchonycteris naso. Next base: position 3,711,838 of record CM073001.1, read on the forward strand.
TGGTGAACATGGTGGTGAAGATAAGGAAAAGGTCAACGAAAAGAAGGGAGAGGAGTCAGTAATGGGAAGTCCTTTGCAAGAATCCTTTCCTGACCAGCCCTTCACCAGGAAATATTCTTTCTTTCTCCCTCTCTCCTTTTCTTTCTCTGTCTCTCTCTCTCTCACCCATTAGTGCTTCCTCCACCCCTCAAGCCAGGCAGGGGCTCAGGCAGCCATTTCCGGCACCAGGAGAAGTGCACAAATGGTGGCCAATTCTTGCAGAAATTCATCTTCCAAAAATTGCTTTCCATCCATTTTGCTCCAATTCTGTTTTATTTATTACCTAGCAGTGAGCAGATGGAACCATTTTTCCTCAGAACTGCTTGAAAGAGATGCATTGCAATTGTGGAGCAGGCTGGAGGGCTGATTTATGTGCTGTGTGCCCCAGGGGCCGGGCCTGGTGCCCCCACCAACAGCCGCAGCTGGGAGAATGGGCCGCCGTCTGGCCGGGCTCCCTGCAGGCTGCCATTGGGGGATGGATGCGGTAGGGCTGGCACGTGACCTGGTCAACGATGCCTCATCCTCTCCCATCACAGGCTCCCACTGGAGCTTTCTCCCATCAGGCCCTAACCCTGCCTCAGCCCCGTGCTCACAAGGGAGAGAAAATATTTCTGGAGACAAAGGCAATTTCCTACTGCCCAAGGAAACACTGGGCCACATCTTCAATCATCTGAGTTTTCAGAGACCTGCTCAGTCGAGCTGTTCAGAGTTATTATAGAAGCTAATTTCTTCTTTGACATTTTTCTATTGAATTTTCAATTCCCTCATTCAAACTTAAAAAGATTATGACCCCATAAAGTGGCCTATAAACCCACATTAGAACTACAAATTGGACCAAATCTTTACCTTTCCTGCTTACTTGCTGGGTGACTCATGGGAAAATTGTTGAAGTTTTCTAACCCTCAGTTTCCACACCTGTACAATGGGGCTGGGCTCCCTGTGCCTCCCTGTGCTGTAGGATCCCAGTGGGGAGTGAATGAGGTAATGAGTGTGGACTGCTCAGCTGTGCATCGGGTGAATAACGAGCGTGCAAGGAATGTTGCCTATGAGCAGTGTGGCTTAGAAACATTATTTCCTGTCAGTGATAAACGCCCTCTGTTAATGTGGCATCGGCAGTTCAGCTGAGTGTCAACCCATGTGACTTAAGGCAGGGATTTTTCTCAAACTGATCCTCATAGGTTAGAACTATGGCATGTTGAGAGTAACTGTGTCCCAGGGCTCTTGAAAGAAATGAGACACTCTACGGAGAAGTTTCTGGTAAAAGCCAGCTCTCCATATAAAGACTGGGCATATCCATCACTCTGTAAAGAAGGGCTGTATTCACTTTCAAGGTGGCTCCGTTGCAGAATCAAGATGAGCACCCAGGCCTCCTGAAGCCCTCCACCTAACTTCACACAGAGCCTCCTCATCCCTCCTGCAGGGTCCTGGTAACTTTGGGAGCCAGGGACCGCGTGAGTCTCCCCTGCCTGGATGAGTCCGTGAGTCTCCCCTGCCTGGATGAGTCCGGGGCTCTCCTGGGTCACGTGACTTGAGCATATTTCGGGAGGCAGAGAGCTAGTAAATCCTGCGTCTTCAGTGTTTGGGGCGCGCTGAGACAGCACTGTGCCCAGAGCTCCCTACACAGGAGGGGGGCAGCCTCTGTCGGGAGCTCACTCATCCTGCCCCCCCCCCATGGTGTCCCTTTCTCCTGCTGTCTTCCCATCACAACATGTCACTCCAGGAGGGAGCTAGATTGGGAAGTTTGGCTCATGACATCTTTGTGAAAGCCCCTCTCCCCAACTCAGTCAATGCCTGTGACATTAGGTAACCCCTGAGATGTGGGGGGCATTCTGGATCCACACGATCTCCTTAGATTCTTCCAGGCCAGTTTTGCCCTATGTCTCAATGACAGAATTCTTAGGTCCTGGTGGTGACAGTTTCTAAGAGGATGGATGGGTCCTGACTGAATAACTCCCTTTTAGAGAAAATGTTCTAGATCAGCATGGCCCGGTAAGCCTTCCTGTACTGATGGCGCTATTTCCTATCTGTGCCACGCCATGTGGTAGCCACAGGTGGCTACCGAGCCCACGTGGCTCACGTGACCGAGGGACTGGATTTTTAATTTAGTGTTCATTCATTTATAAAGCCAGGTTGTGGCGAATGGCACACAGCTCTCGTCGGTCTCTCCTTTATTTTGTAGGGTCGATACTTGCCCGAGAGACGTTGCTTGAGGTCCGCTGAGGTGCCAGCTCCGGTCTGCAGGGGACACAGGAGAAGCGAAGGCCCGGTGGCTGCAGTATGCCTTGGAGAAGTTTCACTTCCCCCTGGGAAGAGAGATGGAAACGGGCCCATTGCAGACGGAAGTGTTGGGCACAGGGCCTGGAGCCTCATGAGTCTTGTCTGTCCAGCAGAGAGCAAGGTCCTGGGGGGCAGAGGTCGCCTCAGCCCAGGTCGGGTGCCCAGGGCCAGCCTAATAAGGACAGATGTGCTCAGCACTGTCCGGGCCACTCAGGTGGCTGTGGGTGTGGCTGGGGTAGAGGGGAGTGCTTTGGGTGGCTCCCCTCCAGGGACCCAGCTCCGGTCCCACCCAGGTGAGGAGACAGAGCCCTGCAGACACACTGCAGCTCCTCAATGACCCCCCCGCCCCAGGGCTCCATGTTTGACCCCACCCAGCAGAACCAGGCCTGGTGCCCACCAGGAATGGCCGGAGACATCCACACTTAGCTCCCCTCTGTGACTGATGCTTTCCGGATGTAGTGGTCTGGCCTAAATCTCTAGAGGACCCCAGGGGCACAGTCTGGCCTCCTTTCCTGACAGCTGTTACCTACCACCCAGGACACACTGAGGACGGCTGGCTGGCTTGCCAGCCAACCTGTGCTGGGTGGGTGGGTTTTATCATCTGTCCTGAAGGAGTGGCTTCACTGAGTCACACACGGGGGACAGTCCCGACTGTCCCCGGGAGCCATGCCCCTCTCTCTCCATGTTAACCCAGAAAGACTCGAAGATGTTCTCTTCTTGGGACAAGTCGTCTTATTCCCTTGAGTGTCAGGGTTTATTTTTGCAGATAATTACTCTGAGAAATTTCCCCAACTTGCCCAGAAAACGAGTGGCTGTAGCATTTATCTAATAAACACCCCTAATGCTTCCTATATGCTGAGATTGTTCTATGTGCTTCACACATACAAACATGCTTCAGGTTTATAACAGTGCCAGGGGGCAGCTCTGTTTACAATCCCCTTTTAAAGACTCAGGAGACCGAGGCCCAGGCAGCCTAAGTCACTCGCCTGGGATGGCACAGCAGCTGGCAAGTGGCAGGCTGGCTGGTGGCCCCGCCACCCTGATTTGCCTGGACTGAGGGGTTGCCCAGGACATGGGGCTCTCTGTGCTAAAACCCAGACTGGGGTGCGTAAACTGGGACTAGATGTTTTTTTTTTTTTAAATCGTATCCCCTGGGCAAGTCTGGCCCCCAAGTTCCTGCCCCTCATCTCTGTGCTCCACTCAGCTGTGGGCATGGAAGGGACCTGGACAGAGAAGGTAGTGAGTCAGAGTCACACTTTGTAGCCGAGAATGTGGAGGCCTGGCCGATGCCCAGGTCTCGGGGGAGTCAGACGCAGCGCTGGGACGACACCCTGGCCTTGGCCTACCATGTCCCAGGCCTGGGCTCAGTCTGTGCATTCCTCCTGGCTATTTATTCGTTCACTGAAACCTCATCCCAATGGAAAAGGGATTTAAAGTGACCTCTATGTACGCAAGGATGTGATCACGTGTTGCCAACCAACAGAAGCAGCAGAAGAAAATCAAGACCGAGGTTCAAAGCGAATATGCCAGCTTTCATAGGCTTGTTTGGGCTTGAGCTTCCGGGAACCCACAGTGAAAGAGAAAGCACTCAGGGCTGTCTCAGGGGAGGCAGAGTTGTTTTCTTTTCCTTCCTTTCCTTCCTTTCCCTTCCCCCCCTTCCTTCCTTCCTTCCTCCCTCCCTCCCTTCTTTCCTCCCTCCCTTCCTTTCTTCCTCCAGCTGATCCTTAGACAGGAACTAGTTACCGGAGGTGCTTAGCGCTGGTTTCCTGTGGAGGCAGGGGTGTCAGCACGGCTGCTCTTATACCAGCCGTTTAGTGAAGGCCAGCCATGCGGTCCAAGCCCAGTCCAGCGGAGTGGCCCAGAGGAAGCTGAACTAAGGAGGCCCAGGTCTGAAGATCTCCCAGGGCTGAGACAGTCCCCGTAATTTCTGATGCCGGGTTGCACCCAGAAACAGACGCAGTAAAAGGATTAGGGGCTCGGAGCCCTGCCTGATGTCCTCCCCATCGCCCCCACAGCCCCATAGTTTCCCACAGAGGCATGGAGACTCTGCAGGGAGTTCCCCACCCTGGCCCCGAGTCCTGCCTGAAGACAGACCCAGGCCTTCAGTCAGAAGCCTGCCAGGCACTTTCCGGGCCTTGATGGCACCCTGAGCTTTAGGGTGGGTGCCCACCAGCATTGTTCACTGCACCCTGTGCTTAGAGGCCAGGTCCCAGCTGGGCAAAAGCAGGCTTGTTCCCCTCCCCCATTCCCACTGCAGGCAGGAGGGGGGCAGCACCCGGTCCTCCTGGTTAGCCTCTCATTAGGGTCTTTGCTGGCTTTTCTTGCGCACAATTCCTCCAGTTTCTTTCAAGGTCAAGGAGGAAGATGCCACTGGGGGTGGGGTGAGGGGTGAGGGGGTCAGGTGAGGGAGCCCCACCCTAATCAAATCAGTGCAAAGGCAGGATAAAAATTAACCTTCGTTTGAATATGTAAACAAACACTGCTTGAGTAAGGGCTCTTCTGCCAGGTCTCCTCCCAGCAGGAAGAACTTCATTCTTAATGGCTTTTTACCCTTGAATAATTGCTAAATACCAGTAAAGGGCCAAGGCCGGAGGAGGAAGCTCTCTTTCGAAGGGTGTCAGCTCAGGCCAGATAAAGAACTGGGAGTTCTTCTCGGGGTTGAGGGGGTGACAAAATCTGGGTTGATGAATGCTGCCATTCTGAATAAAATCACTCCCTATCTTCACCCAGGTCAAGAAACGACATTGTTTTCCTGAGCCGCGGTGACAGCGAGGTGACAGAGATTAATAGCTTGGTATTGACTGAGCAACTTCCAGTTCCTTATCTCTGTCACGTCAAGGCTGTGTCCAAGGGCTGAAAGTGTTATTAGACTTATAATTGCAAAGACATTTAAGGGTTTCCCCTTAAGGGACTATGAAATCCAATAAACCTTTCACAGAACCTCAAGCTCCCAGTGCACAACCCCTCCCCCCACCGGTGCGGAGAGCGGCACGCTCCCAGCCCCGTGCCAGGGAACCTTGAAGCCGCCAACATGGAATCGTGTTTGATTTATGAAGTTGGTTTTGAATTTGTATCAGTTGTTTTATTAAAAATATATGAAAGGAAGTTTTAGATATGAGCCTGCCCGGTGTTTCCTCCTGGCTGTCACTCTATCCGGATCGTGAGGGAGGACACGGGGTGACTAATCTGTGGGGTTAATTTGGTCTGCCGGGTGGGATGAAGTTTCAATTTCTTACCCAGATTTACAGAGGCAGGTAGACGGGCTGGAGAATGTAGGGATGGGTGTGTGTGGACTCAGCCAGTTTGAGTCACAGCCTGTAAGATGGCCCCGGGGACATCACCCAGGGTGCTGAACTACATTGATATACTTGACAAGTAGCAACATCCAGTGGCATGTCAGCTGCTGGTAAGCGTGTTCCTGCTTCCTTCCCAGAAGGCTCCAGCCCCAGAGGCTGTAGGTGGGGCTGAGGTTTGTTGCCCAACAGCTATTTTTTTAGATGGACTCAGTCTTACCTACAGCTGTTTCAGATGGACTCAGTCTTTGGCAGGGTTGAGTTCTCCTGGCATTAATTCTGAGGGACTGTGGGCTGTTTCAACGTTTATCTTGAAGGTTGACCTTCCGCAGTCTGCCATGCTTTGTACTTTCCACCTGCTTTTGGTTAACCTTGGGCAGAAGCTGGCCGTCCTGTGGGGTTCTGGCCACTGGAGATACCAAATATCGTTTCCCTCACCCTTCCGCACGGGTTTGGTTTTGCCTTGAGTCTTGACTGCTATGGACACACATTTTCTCCTGCTCCCCTGAGCTAAGGAGGTCCAGATTTATCATGTGGGATTCACCCCCAATTCCCTGACATGTGAGATTCACCCCCAATTCCCCAACACCCTCTCACACACTGTAACTACTTAGAGGACTCTCAGGAATGAAAGAAACCTGGGTAAAGTCTGTCTATCTATATTTAGCGAGAGAGAGAGAGAAGCAGACAGACAGACAGGGACAGACAGACAGACAGGAAGGGAGAGAGATGAGAAGCATCAATCATTAGTTTCTCATTGCCGTTGCAACACCTTAGTTGTTTATTGATTGCTTTCTCACATGTGCCTTGACCACGGGCCTTCAGCAGACCGAGCCACCCCTTGCTGGAGCCAGCGACCTTGGGTCCAAGCTGGTGAGCTTTTGCTCAAGCCAGATGAGCCCGCGCTCAAGCTGGCAAGCTCGGGGTCTCGAACCTGGGTCTTCCGCATCCCAGTCCGACGACGCTCATCCACTGCGCCACCGCCTGGTCAGGCTAATTTCTATATATTGATTCTCCTACTATATTAAAAAAATCGAGAATGCCAAAACAGGGCAACAAAATTTGTATATTTTAAATGTTTTGTTTGAACAGATTAATACTTTTACCCTAAAGCAAATGCAACACAATAATTTACGGCGCTGCTCCCATTAGACACATGACTGGATAATTATGACAACAGTCAGAACACTTGTGGCAAAATAATACTTTGGACCTCGTGATACAACGGGCAACGTGATCCTGATTAAGGTCTCTGGGTGAGAGCTGTGCGTCACCCATAATCCCCTGACTTAATTCTAGCACAGATGGCAATGTCCTACAGTGCAATGTGCTATTCACAAGGTAATTACTGGATTTATTTTTAAGAACTTAAGCCGCAGTGCACCCCCAGTGGTGGGATCTGACATGGGGACCCACGTAATGTTGGAGGGTGAGGGTCTGGTTTGAGTTACCTGTGCCTCGCGTGACTCAGATGTGGGACGTCGTGCGGGGACCGGGTGGGGTCTGAGTTTGAGGCCCCCTGACGCCTTCTCTCGCGTCTGCGTCCACATTGCGTTCGTTCGCATGGTCCGTGGTGTGCGCGCTGCGCCTGTGGAATGGCTCTGGGGGCCGCTCCTTCCGAGGCATGACGGCGCAGCGGAGGTGTCACACCACCGACAGGAAGGGAGGGTGGTGCTGAGGCCAGCCGGTGGGCACATTTGGCGACAAGCTGCGATCAGGCAGCAGTTGGCTGGACAGCCTTGTAGGTCCATGCATATGCATTGTGCCAACCCTGGGGAGCTGGGGAGCCTGCCGGCCTCTGGGAACGGCGCCAGATGGAGAGTGCCTGGGGTTTTATTTTATTTTATTTTTTCAAGACTTTATCAAAACAGAAGAAGTTGAAAAAGAAGAAAACTTAGAGATGAGATCATACAAGGTGAGCGATGAGAGTCGTCAAGATCAGTAAACTGTTCCAGCCCCCTCGTTGACCCGGTGGAGAAACTGAGGCACAGCGAGTCAGCGGGGTGGGCTGTGCTCTAGTCCAAAGGTGGATGGAGAAACCCAGGGTCCAGCACAGACCCCAGACAGGACAGGGTGTCTGCCGGTGGCTTTGCATATCTGTATTCCTCTAGCAATCAAGTAATTTCTTAGCAGTTGGTGTTTTACATGATCGGTTATGTAAATCTATCCCCCCCCCCAAAAAAAATTCTTGTTGAACTCCATGAGCCGTAAATCTTCCTTTTGGCTTAAACTGAAAAAGGCTTAATTGTGATAAAATAAGCATTACATAACACCATCTTAATCATTTTTTTTTTTTTTGGATGATTGAGTTTTTATTGACGTGGAAATATTTGCACAGTATAGTCCTTTTTTTATTTTTGGGAAACAAACAAACAAACAAACCACGTAACATAAATATCATCCTCTCAACAATTTCCGAGTGTACAGGATGCCGTTGTACAAAGATCCCCGATACGTCCCCCCGCTGAGCAACCTGTTCCTCCCCGCCAGCCCTGCCCTGAGTTTGACTGCTCTAGGTAACTCTTATAGATGGAGCGAGACAGTGCTGGTCTCTTTGGGGTGGCCCTAACTTCACTTAGGCTGACATATCACGTACGTGGAAGCATGTCTCAGGATTTCCTTCTTTTTGAAGGCTGAAGAATATTCCACCGTATGCACACACCACATTTTCTCGTCTCCTCATCCACGGATGGGTATTTTGGTTGCTTCCACCTCTTGGCTACTGTAAATAATGCTTCATTGAACATGAAGGTGCCCATGGCTCTGCAGGATCCAGCTTCCAATTCTTTCTGATGGATTTCCAGAAGTGGGGTTGCTTAGTTCTAGTTTTAATTTTTACGAGGACTCTCCATGCTGTTTCCCACAGTGGCTGCTCTGTTTTGCATGCCCGCCGACAGTGCACAGGGTTTCGCTGTCTCCATGTCCTTGTCCCATCTCAGCCACACGCCAGTGTACAGTTGTGTTAAGTCTGTTCACCTGTTGCGCGGCCGATCTCCAGATCTTTTTCATCTTGCAAACGGCTGTAGCCACGTGGTTGGTTTCTATTGCCTGCAATGAGCAAGCCCCTAATTTGCGCACGCCCAGGGAAGAGCATCCTGGATCCCTGGTGCATCAACCCGTCACACATTCTTCGTTTGTGCCAGTGGTGGATTTGGGGACAGCAGGAGAAAGCTGTGTCCTGGCGTATCTGCGATGGGGTGAACATACCCTAAGTGGTTTTAGAAGATGCTTCCTCAAGCTTCTCGGGGGAGGGGGAGGGGGAGGGGAAGGAGCCAAAGCGTTCAGTTAAGTGGGGTCACAGCCTGAGACTGTGGCTCCCTTGCTGTTGGGGAACCGTTGACTTTGCCTGGTCAAAAAAATGTTCGTTCTCTTAGCTGAGTAGCTACAAGCCTCACATCCCCTTGTTCTAAACATGGGGGGTTCCTTTTCCTTCTCTTTTTCTTTTTGCTGCAAAAAGCGTTGTTGTTTCTGTTTGGTCCACAGCATGGCGGTGGCTCCAGCGTGGTTGCAGGGAGAATCTCAGGCAGAAGCCAGACACCAGGGCAGCACAAAGGTCTCTGGGCTCCGTGGGCTCCTCGTTGTGCCCGGGGACAAACCTTTCTTTTGAAGAGACACTCGCCCAGCACAGCCTGGGGGCCGCCAGCCTGAGGAGGTGGGTCAGGTGGTCACCCCTTTTCTTGATGAGTTTCACCTGCTCACCCAGGAAGTGGTTCCCCAGGAAGTCACAGAGCTGACTTCCTGGGAGAGGAGGTCCCCGTTTCCCCCGTCCCTGCCCCTGCCCAGCTGTGCGGGTAGAACCCAGGGCCTGCAGGTCTACAAGGGCCTGGGTAGGGCTCTTCTCCGTGACCAGGGTGGCTTCCACGGCGTCCTGAGTGTCACCCCGTTCACCTTGGGGGAGGCTTTTAGCACGTCCTGGAAGAGGCTGCGGCCACCGTGCTGCTTTTGCATCTTCGAGAGCGGTTGGCCACCCACGAACTTCTCCTTGGCCAACTCAAGGAAGTGACCCACGCCCGCCAGGGCCACGTCGTTGTGGTGGCAGTAGAAGCCAGAGAGAAGTAGGTGCAGGAGGCCCGCAGATGCAGGGGGACCAGGCGGTTGATGGGGCTCCATCCGGATGGTGTAATTCTGACAAATTCGGGAGTTCACGGTGGCTCGGCCGTAAGGAGTTAAGCTCAAACACCAGTGTTGGCAGGTCTCAGAGGCTGAGGGTGGCTGAGGTGTTTCTGAAGGTGGCAGCTAGAAAAGAGATTGGATGGTGGCCAGAGGCTGGAAGAAGGGGCGTCCCTGGGTCTGTCCCGTGCGAACGCTGTTGAAGCCAGAGACAGATCCAGGGGGCCACGTAAGGCACTGCCCATCGGTGGATTCTTTTGGAAGGACATGCCTCAGGTCTAGGTACGCAATTCCCAAATTCTGAGGCTGAAGCGACTGTGTCCCTCTGGGACGGGAAGGCTTGTGGGCTTACCTCTCAGGCTGCGAGCAGGGCCGCATCTGAGAGCATCCAGCCCACACCCCCCGTTGCGTTTTCTTGTCTTTTTCTTGCAGAAGGGCTGTTGAAGGTTACCTCGCACACCGGATGGGTGTCATCACAGGCAGCACCGTGCCCTGATAAAAGAGGCAGTTGTGGGAATAGTGCTTGGCTTGGTGATTGCAGAAGTCCTGATTTGTCAAAGCCACGGCGGACAGCCTTGTCATAATAAAGGGGAAGACGTTGCTTGAGGTTCCGAAGGGAGTCATGAGGTAGCGATCGATCGTCCCCAGGGAGCATTAGGGTTTGGGTACAGGTGACGCCTCTCCTTCCTGCTGCCCTCCTGAGAGATAATTTTGTGCCTGTAATTTATTAGCTAATTATGCACGGGCAAAGGAGTATGAATCACTTCACTTAGATGATAGCAATTAGTGAGGGCTTGTCGGTGTTCTTCCTGTCGGGGTTGTCAGTGTGTTTAGACAACACAGAGGCTGCTGAGGCCAGGACCGCTCGGGAGAGGAGGTCCCCATTTTCCCCGTCCCCGCCCCTGCCCCGCTTGCGAGTTAGCTCCATCCTGCTTCCTCCCCTGCCCTCCTCTGACTGTGTCCCATTCCAGTTTGCCTGCCCGTCGCCTCTTAGAGGCTCTGCAAATGCGGGGAAATCACTCTTCCCCTCCGGACCCCATCTGTACAGTGGAGTCATGTGACCTGTCCCTGTCCACACGCAGGAGGCTAGCTGGAAACTTTAGGTCATGCACTGGGGACTGCTGGCTGTTTGATTTGCCCCTGATCCTACCCCCCACTCCCAGGGTTAGGGAACCCCGTGACTTCCCAGCTCCGTAGTCACTGCAGAGAGGCCGTGCATGAGTGCACCTGGATGCAGGCTCCAGGGAGCTCCCTGCACCATGGCGGTCAGGAGCGAGGGGCAGCAGACAAACTCAGTGTCCAAGAATAGGGGAAAGGCTAAATAGAATGCAGTGTATTCAAATGGTGGAATACAGCAGTTACAAGGACTGACCTAGGTCTCTGTATGTCAGCATTTATGCCAAGAAACTGATATAAAATAATTTTACATATTTTTTGAGGGCAAGTATCAATACCTGTCCATCCATCCATCCATCCCTTATCTATACTTGTATTCTGGTGAAGAGTAGAACAGGTTCAGAGCAACATATCCAGCTAGTAGCTTAAAAGCATCGGAATATTCTGCGCTGAGTCTCCTGCTCGCCCCTCACCCCCCAGGTCCTGGATGACTTCTGTGAATAGTGGGCACTGGGTTCGGAAGCAGGACCAAGGAGGCTTTTACTTTATCTGAATGTTCTAATTTTAGAAAGATGCTTCTTTTTAGGCGAGGAAAGACCCCTGACACCCATGTTGCTTCAGGTGTTCTGCTCTGGACCCCCCGGAAGCTCCCGCCAGAGCAGCGGCCACCCGGCCTCAGTCCCCGCCCCCTCGACTCAGCTCCGCTCTTTACGCTGAGACAGATTTTAATAAAGTTGCCGCAGGTGGAAGAGAAGGACGGGTTCATCTGATTTCTGCTCCTGGGAGTCCTGGGGGAAGGAAAGCCTTGTTTAACTCAATTCATAACACTATTAATCCAACCATAAACCTTCTGACGACTTGAAAGGAGGGAGGGAAATTCATTACCAGCCCATCTCTAAGCAGCAAATCCATCCTCTCGCGTGCCAGCAGGTGGGACTCCCCGGGGGCGCGGCTCCTCTGCCTCCCTCTCTGAAGGTCATTCTCAGAAGCAGGGTCCTCCCCGACCCCCCCAACCCCCGCACAGAGCTGTCCCAGGAGCTTCTGTCAGAGCTCTAGCCCCTTCTCTCTGCTTTCACTCTTTCCCCACGATGATAACTGGGGCCCAGAGAGGTTGTGTGAGTTGTCTAAGGTCACAGAGCCAAAAGAGAATTTTTAAATGTGCTTTTATAGGTTTTCATACAACCAAGCCACTTCTGAAAGCCTAGTAGTCACAGGAAATGATTCCACCTATGGACAAGGCTAGACCCTTTTATGGTATAATTTATGGTGTAAAAATCCCGAACCCGGCTCAGTGTACGCCAGGAGGGGAGCCCTCTGCTAAGGATAACCCGCAGTGGGTGGTTCTTCCGCCGCTGAGATCATTTCCACAGGCTCCAGGTGAGTGATACTCACACTGAGCAGAAAGTGGGCAGGATGAAAACAGCATATGTAAACTTGTTTGACTATAATTTCATGGAAACTCTATGTGCAAAAAGAGACTAGAAGAAACAGAGCCAGCTGCCACATGAGAGCTTGTCCTTGTCACCAATTTCCCGCCCATTTAATAATACACGATTAAAGGTGCTTTAAGTTATTGTAGTAGGATCCTGAGCTATATCTATCTATCTATCTATCTATCTATCTATCTATCTATCTACGCATATCTTTATTTTTATTCTCCACTCCCCATATATTTTTAATGTGCTAACATTGCTTTTTAATCAATGCACTTTAATTTGGAAAAAGTGACTTCAGCTATTGTGTTAGGTCAGTCATCCTACGACACAAACTCCGAGGGAGACATTTGTGTGCAGGGGTTTGCTGGGCGGAGCCTTCAGGATGTACAGGTGGGAGGGGAGAGGGGTGCAGGGTGGGCAGAGGATGGGGTCGAGCTGCTGTGCAGTCTCAGCTGCCCCCCCCCCCAGGGTCGAGGGGGGGTCTCCGAGGCTGGGATGAGCTTGGTGATGGCTGATGAGACAGGGAACCAGCCTCTGTTTCCTTGCCAGGGCAGGGATGGGATGGGGTTCCTGCAGGGAGGGGGTGGAACCAGGGGAAAGTCAGCATCCTCAGCTGATGGCAGCCCCTGGCGGGACTCAGCCCTGCACCACCAGCAGCCAAAGCCACAGCAGTGGATAAAGAAGCCCTCGTGGGCTCATCACACCCCTGGGGTGGGGGGAGCAAGCCTCAGCAGGGTCAGGGGTCCTCTCCTGGTCAGGCATATACCCTCTCCTCATCTTAGGAAGAGGATGAAGAGTTTCAGTTCCCCAACTTCAGTAAATGTCACCTGGGCTCTCCAGAAATGCTCACTGCCGCTCCCATGGGGTCAAATCATCATTGCTCCTGAAAATTTTAAAATAAATGCTAAATGCAAACGTAAGACGGACATCTGAACAAAATGTAAGGTGGCCTGAGAAGGTAGATCACAGAAGCCGCCCGCCTGTCTCCTCCCTCCCCTCCCTAACCACACAGCTACCCCACCCGGGGTGTCACTCCCCCCCCCCCCCGGGGAAACCGTTTGTAATCCCACGAGGTCTCTACCAGCCCGCATATGTGCACACTGTTAGGGTGTCCCCAGAGGGGCCTGTAACCTAGGCCGGCTCTGCCTGCATGCCCTATCCGTTCAGGGTATCTGTTCAGGGAGATCCAGCCGGTCTGTTTTAAACGGATGGATTGTGAATGCCGATTCCTTTAAAGGTCTCCTTTAATTTCTAATTCTCTTCAACTTTTCCATTTCCTTCGAATCCTTTTTCATGTGCCCGCCATGCCTTATTTAACCCCGTGGCTCTGGGTAGGGGGGCGCATCCCTGGGTTTTGCCGCACCAGCAAGGCTGTGAGGAGCATCCTTGAGCATACATCTTGGAGAGGGTAGCTTTATGATAAATTCCTAGAGGTCATCTTATCTTCAGGTTCCCCCCAGCCCGGGAGGGGCTTTAAAAACTACATTTTCTTTATCTCACGCTTCCCTGTTTATCCTCAGGACGAGACAGGGTCGTGGTGGAGATAGAACATCCCTGTTGAGGGGGTGTCCCACGAGACGGATCCCATCTGCGGGGCGAGGACACGCGTGCTTGCTAAGCCCCACCCTCTCCTGCAGTCGGGTTTCGGGAGGGAGACAGTGTGGTCAACCCAGAGAGGCCCCCGTGTTTAGGGAGCTGGGCTCTGCTTCCTTCCTCTCAGCTGGAAGGCTCTAAATGCTGGTGGTGGCCGATGAGAAACCCATCCTGGGGTTTGTGATCAGGTTACGATTCGGCCCCTGTGCCTCTTGCTGGGGCGGTCTGTCAGCAAGATGGGACTTGGACGGGTCCCTCAGCAGATTGGGCCATCTTAGTCTCTTCTCACAGAGGGTGCGGGTGGCGTGTGTGCCACCTGGGGGCGGGGGGCACGGGGCATATTCATAATTCTAGGTAACATTGACTGAGTCCTTACTATGTGCCAGGCTCTGCTTTAAGTGCTTTAGATGTAAATTACAGTGTAACTCATTTAACCCGTTGAGTAGTACGAAGTTCATGGAGGTCCTCGCGCCTCCTGACCATCCAGAGCACGATCGTACAAAAGGTTTTATTTTAGCCTGACCAGGCGGTGGCGCAGTGGATAGAGCATAGGACTGGGATGCGGAAGATCCCGGTTCAAGACCCCGAGGTCGCCAGCTTGAGTGAGGGCCCATCTGGCTTGAGCAAAAGCTCGCCAGCTTGGACCCAAGGTCGCTGGCTCCAGCAAGGGGTGGCTCAGTCTGCTGAAGGCCCGTGGTCAAGGCACATGTGAGAAAGCAATCAATGAACAACTAAGGTGTCATAATGGCAATGAAAAACTAATGATTGATGTTTCTCACCTCTCTCCGCTCCTGTCTGTCTGTCCCTATCTGTCCTTCTCTCTGACTCTCTCTGTCCCTGTAAAAAAACCCCAACAAAACAAAAGGTTTTATTTTAAAAATGTGTAAGGCAACATTAAAAAATGTCAAGTGTATCTTCTTCTTGTTTCCATAAATTGGTTATCAAACAAACAGGATTTTAAGTTAATAAAACTGGAACTGGAACTAATTTCATTTTTTGAAAAAAAAAAACCCTCTCTCCCGGGGGGGGTCAGCGAGCATGAAGAAAACTCACTACTGAAAGGGCGAGTACTTGACCAAACCTACCGTGTGGCTACAATTATTTCCCACGTATTACATGTGAGGGAACTGGGTGGTTGTCGATGCCGTTCCGCAGACATTTTGTTTCTGTTTCTTCCGTATGTACACGACGAGTTTGCATTTCCCAGCCCACGTTGAAGTTCGGTATATCCTGTGAGTTGCTTTGATTAAAAAAATTGTGAGGATGAGTGTCCTGAGACTGTTTCAGGCAGAAGCTCTGAGAGGCAGCGTGAGATCGAATTTCTTTTCCGCTGTCACAGAGACGGGAAGTGCTCCAGATGTCCGGTGCTCCCCCAAGTGAGGGTCAAGGGCGGCGGAGACCCCAGAGAACCCGTGAACAGATGTGGAGTGTGAGTGCAGAATACATGTTATTCCACTTCATTCTTTTACTTTTTACTTATGTATCTATTTTAAATTAAATTTAAATATTTTAAAATTACATTTATTGGGGGAACATTGGTTAATACGACCATGTAGGTTTCCAGGGTCCATTTCCACGATACACGATCTGTATATTCCTTTATTTTTAAGCACCGTCATTCTGGGGTTGCTTGTTCTCATAGTGCAACCTAACCTATCCCAACAGACACAGGGACTGAAATCAGAGAGATTAAGTGTGTTTCTCGATGTCACACAGCTAACAAGTGAGACAGCCAGGATTGAACCCAGATACCCTGGCTCCGGAGTTTGCCTTTCTCACTCTGCTATATGATGTACTTACTTAGCAGTTCCAAGTTGGAATGGAAGGGGTGGAATAAATAGCTCTTTCTAAAATTCTGAGTGTCTTTGGGAGAAGGTCCCAGAATGCCAGGTGGTGGACAGGAACTGTGTCATCTGGGCTTCTCAAGTTGAAAGCGACTGAAACTTAACTCACGGTGGCGTTTTATACGTATATATGTGGTATATGTCTAAATAGTCCATGGCTATTAGAATTGACTTGAGAACTAGGGGCTCAGCCAGTCCTCAGAGCACTGTCCCCCATTACTGTACTCTGCGTTCAGAGGCAGCCTTCCACTTTAGGGGAGCAGAAATGCCAACCTCCACCTGGGTGCCCCAGCAGGGAGGCACTTTGTCCTGCCTGCATCACAGGGCGTTATTGAGGACTGGATGAGATGATATGTGTGAATGTGCTTGTGTCAGAAATAAAAGCATAAACATCAATGTTTACATGGTTGGTGTTATCTGACAAGGGTTTAAATAACACCGGGGAAGCCTGGCGGCAGAGCTCGGAGCTGAGGTTCCAGCACGTGGAACCCAAGGGGACGATTACATGCTGACCAGGACCCGTGGAGGAAGGGTAGGATAGGAGGCACGGTGTGGGGATGTGGCAGCAGCTGTGATTTCAAGCCATGGCTCCTGGGTACGGCAAAATCCACTTGGTGGGCTCCTCGGATTAAGATCTTTCTTTCCTAGGATTGGTGTCCAGTCCCCAAGAGGGAGCCCGCAGTAGGCATGGATGGCATGACCCTTGTTTCTGTGAGGTGGGAGGAGATGCCACCAAACTGAGCCAATTAGGCTGTCTTTCCTTGGCACAGAGACCTAAAAGCTTGGGCATGATCATTCTTTTATTTGTAAAAATTTATTGAGCATCTACTCAATGCTGGATATGGTTCTAGATCCTGAGGACTCAGACTGTTTCATGTCAACATAGATTTTACAACACAGATTTACGAGCGCACAAATAAATGTAAAGATCATTTCATATGGTAGCTGCTATAAAGGAAACATACATTATGAGTCAAGCATTGTGTTACTTACTTTCCACAAATCCTTTCATTGAATCCTCATGTTTTTAGTTTGGGGTCCCAAGAAGCAGACCCTGAGATAAGGATTCATGTGCAAATGATATTTTAAAAGAACCGCAGTCAGTGGAAGCAGTAAGCAAATGGCCAACTCTGGGGCATTGTTTGGTTTTAGGGAGTTTATGGGGGAAGGTATTATGGGTAGGGAGTATTCCCGATGCTCCTTAGGTTATAGTAAAGTAGCATCTCCATTAACCAGCACCTTTTGATAGTGTCCGAGACCCAAATCAATAGGGCTTACTTCAAAGAAATTTATTTATTTATTTATTTTTTACAGAGACAGAGAGAGAGGGATAGATAGGGACAGTCAGACGGGAATGGAGAGAGATGAGAAGCATCAATCATCAGTTTTTTGTGCGACACCTTGGTTGTTCATTGATTGATTTCTCATATGTGCCTTGACCATGGACCTTCAGCAGACCGAGCAACCCCTTGCTCAAGCCAGTGACCTTGGGTCCAAGCTGGCGAGCTTTTGCTCAAGCCAGATGGGCCCCTCACTCAAGCTGACGACCTCGGGGGTCTTGAACCTGGGTCTTCTGCATCCCGGTCCGATGCTCTATCCACTGCGCCACCGCCTGGTCAGGCCAAAGAAATTTATTGCCTCAGTTTAACAAAAAGAAATTCTAAGAGTAGCTTCAGGAAAGGCTGCATCCAGTTGTTTTGATGTCCTCAGGGTTTTGTTTTCATCTCTGCCCTCCACTGTTGTTATGTCAGGTTCCTCCACAGTGCAGGCTTTCCCTACCACACATTGGCTCCAGGCCTACTTCATGCCTGATTATAACCACAGTGGAAGGAGAGACTTCTTTCTCATATTTCCTTCAAAAGCCCCAGGGAAGGCTCTCATTGGCTCAGTGTGAGTCACATGCCTATTTCGAAGCAGTCACTCAGGCCAGGTGATGTGCTCTGATTGGCTAGACTTGGCCACCTGCCTGTCACTGAATAGCCTATTGCTGGATCCTGAGGAGTGGGGATGATGAACCAGGCTGGTCTGAGCCCCATGCCCTGAGGTCGGGGGCATGGAGACATACCTAAAAGAGAGGCTGGCCAGCAGAAAACAAACGTTCAGCTCCGCCTGTCTACATGCTAAGTTTGCTCTGCGGGTCAGGGGAGAAGTGCAGAGGACAGCAACCAACCCAACACTTTTAAATGTGCTGACGATGCCTGGGGGTGAGGGTGGCTGCGTGTGTGTGTGTGTGTGGGGGGGGGGAGGAGAGATGGGTTCCCACTGGCAGCCCGGAATGCAATCAGCTCACTGCTTTTGCCAACCCCAGCACCTGTCATATTTCATCTTCTTTTAAATAACTTCAAGGATATGAAAGTCATAAAAGCAAAACCAGGTAGGGTCAGAAGCCACAGGCTCCTCTGTGTCGGAGGGCTGTCACTTTTTGGCTCTTTCCTCGGTCCCGCATTTGCACGGCCCCATTACAGCAGAGCACAACCCCAGTCAATATTCTAATGAGGCTCAGGGGTCTGAGTGGCGATAAATCCCAACTGCTTGCCGGCCCCAGGATGTACTCCGAGCAAAAAAAAAAAAAAGGAAAAAAAAAGGACGATGGAGATTACCTTCTGTGTAATTGTTACATATTTCTCTGACCTCGCAGCAGCTAAAGGTGGCTTTCAAAGAAAACAAAAATGTTGCTGAGCAGCAGAGAAGCATTTTAATGAACACCACAGGGGGTGTTCACCAATCACTCTTAATGAGTGAAGAGGAGTGTCCTACAGGAACCTCCGGTGGGTCTTTATTTATTTTTATTTTTTTAGATTTTATTTATTCAATTTTATTTTTTTTTACAGGGACACAGAGAGAGTCAGAGAGAGGGATAGACAGACAGGAACGGAGAGAGGTGAGAAGCATCAATCATTAGTTTTTCGTTGCCCTTGCGACACCATAGTTGTTCATTGATTGCTTTCTCACACGTGCCTTGACCGCGGGCCTTCAGCAGACCAAGCCACCCCTTGCTGGAGCCAGTGACCTTGGGTCCAAGCTGGCTAGCTAGCTTTTGCTCAAGCCATATGGGCCCGCACTCAAGCTGGCGACCTTAGGGTCTTGAACCTGGGTCTTCCGCATCCCAATCTGATGCTCTATCCACTGCACCAGTGCCTGGTCAGGCTTATTCACTTTTAATAGAGAGAGAGGAGAGAGAGACAAATAGAGAGAGAGAGAGAGAGAGAGAAGGGGGAGGAGCTAGAAGCATCAACTCCCATATGTGCCTTGACCAGGCAAGCCCAGGGTTTGGAACCAGCGACCTCAGCATTCCAGGTGGACACTTTATCCACTGAGCCACCACAGGTCAGCAACCCTGCATGATCCAGGGGCGGTGGGGGTGGGCTGTGCTGGGGAGGAGCTGGACATGTGCCCCACCAATGGGAAAACAAACACCTCCAGTCCCTAATGTAGCCCTAGTGGGCGGACACTTCTGGGGCCAGCCGGACCTATGTGCTGCTTTGCCTGAGTCGTCCCCAGTCAATGGGGCAGTTAAATGGAGATTTACTGACTTCCATAAAGAGTTGCAGAAACAATGTTAAAAACAAAAAACCTCACAACCCCAAAACTCAGTGGAAACAGTTCAATCTCTCTGGAGCTCTTCACCTGCCATTATGGTTCGGAGGAGGCTTGATGGGAAAGTCCCATTCTTGCTAAAGCACAGTGTGTATGTGTGTGTGTACGCGCGCACGTGCAAGCCCCCAACCGTGCCCTCGGTACCCCCACACGAGCACCCCACTGTATGCACCAAGGCTGGGGAAAGTTCATTGATTGACACTCCTGAAGTCGCCCGAAGCTCAAAGAAGGAAGAAGCAGTGTAAGGTCGCCGGCTTATTTCCTGGCAGAAACAGGAACCTCCTTGTTAGCTTATTAAAATGAAAAGCAGGGAAAAGAGCAGTCTATTAACTACATGAAATACATGGCACCAAAGATGCCTTAGCTTTATTTTAGAACTGAAGGGAGTGAGGGTGACAGAGGCAGACAGGCGAAGGGACACGTGGAGATATACTGCAAGGAAGCGCCGGAGAGACCGGGGGGCGATAGCGGCGCAGTGATTCATTGTCCGTGAGGGGTGAGGGCTTTGCGTTGGTTGCCTTACCAAGGAGTCCCCTAACCCAGGCACAGAGTGGGACGCTGAGGATGCGATGGCTAAGATACATACACGAGGTTACACTGTTAGAGCTGTGATCTAACCCCAGGCAGCTCAACTCCAAGGTCTTTGCTCTGAACCTTGTCTGGACCATTTGGTCGTTTGGAATATTGTTGTCAACCCTGACCGCTCCTGACCTCATCTGATCTTGGAAGCTAAGCAGGGTCCCACCTGGTTAGTACTTGGATGGGAATATTGTTGTCCGAGGGATTGTGTGTGTGTGCGCGTGTGCGTGCGTGCGCGCGTGTGCAGGATAATGAAAAACTTACAGTATATACCTGAGGTTGGGATCATTTTTGGCTGAGAGAGCCATGAACGCCACATATTTTAAAATGTAATTCCACGAGAGCCATACAATATGTTTAACACTAAATACAAGTAAATGTGTGCATTTTTATGTAAACCAACACTTTTAAAGTATAATAAGTCTCTGAATTCTTTTTAATAACGTTGTTATGCTGTTGCTAACCAACAATGAATAAAGTACTTCTTACTATTAATGCGACTTCTGGTGCAGCATGGTTTTGCTGATGGCTTTGTAGTCTGGTTGATATGTGGTGAGGTTAAGCTTCATGCAGGCGTTGAGACTTCCATCCGTTTAACGTGATCGTAGGTTGGTCTTAACGTTCTTTAGATGTGAGAAAGACTGCTCACATGCATACGTAGAGCCAAACATGGTCAGTACAGCAATACTCACATGCTGCAGTGTGTGGTATGTGACGGGAAGTGCGTTCCAAGTTTTGACAATCAGCTGGTCAGCAGGTTGAAGTTTTTTCATTTCTCCCCACTTGTGTTTGCTCGCCAACTCTGCTTGCTGTCGTGCAAGTCTTTCCAAATCTTCATTCAGAGACTTGAACTTATTCACCCACATGTCTGAGGCCTTCAGGTCAGCAGCTTATAGCTCAAAATCTCTGATAGAGACACCGGGGATATAACTCAGGTCGGCGCTGTCCAATGCACACTCGTGTGGATGGGTGATGAAGTTAAAAAGACGAGTGAGCTCACGAAATTCTCCAAAGCGCGCTTTGAATGACTGCAGGAGATTAGCTGTGAAGCCCGCTAGCTGCTGGAGATCAAGATGTTGAGCAGGGTCACTTGCTGTGCATGCATCTTTAAACTCTCCCAGCTTTTCAAAGTGTAGTAAACGACCTGTTTCAATGTCGGCGATGAAGACTTCCAGCTTGTTTTCAAATGCAAACGCTGCTTGTTGAAGGGATAAGACTGTATTTCCAACACCTTGCATTTTCACATTGAGCTGGTTCAGATGTTCAGTCATGTCCACGAGATAGTAGAACTTCAGGAGCCACTCAGTGTTAGCTAACTCAGGATGCTTGACATTTTTCATTTCAAGAAAAGTCCGGATTTTGCTCAGACAAGCCATGAAATGGCTGAGCACCTTCCCTCTTGACAACCAACGCACATTGCTGTGCAGAAGCAGACCAGGATAATTATTCCCAACTTCATCCAGCAGTGTTTTAAACTGGTGATCATTTAAGGCTCGGGCAACAATAAACTTGACCAACCGAGTGACCAGTGACATTACCTCACCAAGCTGCCCGCCACACATCTGAGCACAAAGCACCTCCCGATGTAGGATACAGTGAAAACTTAGGATGGGTCTCTTTTCATGTTCATGAAGAAGCACTACAAATCCTCTGTTTTTCCCCACCATGCATGGAACACCATCAGTACACACCAAAATAAGTTTATCCATCAGTAGATTTTTTTCTTTAGTGAACTTAGTGAGAGACTTGAATAAATCCTTCCTTGTTGTTGTCTCTTTCATAAGCAAAACAGCAAGACTTTCCTCACATAGTGTGTCACCGACAGCATACCTTGCAATCACGCTGAACTGGGATAAATGACTTATGTCTGTTGACTCATCCAAAGCGAGAGAAAAGAATGGTGCTGCATTTATGTCCTTCACTTGTGTTGCCTCAATTTGATTTGCCATCATGATGGTACGATCGTGAACAGTTCTTGCCAACAGACACGTGTCTTTTATTCATTTGATTATCTTGTCTTTATCTGAAAAGTCATCAAAAAGTTCATTGGCAACAGCAAGCATGAATGTTTTGGCATACTCCCCATCTGTGAATGGCTTTCCGTTTCTCACAATTGCTAAAGCACCAGCAAAGCTAGCCGAATTCCAGTCACCTTGTTGGGTCCAAACACAGAGTTGCTGCTGACTAGCTTGCACTCTGCACAGTAGCTCTTGACATGCTTTCTTCCTGCTGTCCCCCACTGGATACTTAGATGCAAATGTAGTATGGCATGTGTCGAAGTGTCGCTTTATATTTGACTGTTTCATTGATGCAATTAGACACATTGCAGAACCTGCTCTCTCCACAAAGGTGAATTCCTCTGTCCATTCCTGCTGAAAAGTACAATACTCCTCATCGTTTTTTCTTTTAACCATCTTCTTCATCAAAAGGGTTTCTGCAATTAGCTAGCTGACTACCTGATTAAAAGGAGGGAAGTTTACTTCCTGCCCTCACAATGACCCATGTATGTTACGCATTATTTAATAAAAATTTGGTGTTGTCCTGGAGGACAGCTGTGATTGGGTCCAGCCACCAGAAGCCATGAACATGAGTGGTAGGAAATGAATGGATTGTAATACATGAGAATATTTTATATTTTTAACATTATTATTGTTTTTATTAAAGATTTGTCTGCAAGCCCGATGCAGCCATCAAAAGAGCCGCATCTGGCTCACGAGCCATAGGTTCCCGACCCCGGGTACATACCTATCTTTTGTTTTGTTTTGAATGGGGAGTAATATAGTCACATGACACAATAAGCTTACAATAAGAAATGTGTGCTTTGTTCCTGGACTCACCTGTGCCAACCAATCAGCCTTTCCAGCCACCCCTTCCCACTACCCCCTCCACTGCTCCCTACAGCCTCGGATAAGCCTGCATCCCCCCACCGCTGCCAGGGTCGCCCAAGGCCTGGGGGTCTTCCTGCTCGCTGCTGCCTACCGAGATGCCATATTCTGTCACTCTGGGTCCTTGGGTGGAAAAGAAAGCTGGTTCCCTACAATGCTTCTCTGGCCAGGACAGAGTTCCTTGGGTGGGTAGAGCATGACACGAGCGCACCTTTAATGCCTTTGGAATACTCACTACTCTCTCCTTGAGAACCGGAAGAGGAAGCTGCTCTTAGGTGCGGTGTTTCCAGCCACCAGCGTTTCCCTGGAATCCAATAATTCTTCCTTTGCTTATGCCATGCAGTCTTTGCTTTTTTTCCATGTCGTTGGTGGGACATGGGTGCCTTTTGAAACAAGTTTATTTAAAAGCAGGACGACTTACTTGAAAGAAAAATATTAAGTAAATTATCATATAGGCGGGTACAAGGAAATGCCACACCCGTGAATGTGGTTGGCCAAGAGCAGCCGGCTGGGGGAATCGCTGCTTTCAGCGGTGGAGTTTAGTGACAAGTTCATGTGACACCTCGTTTATGAAGTCTTCCTTGGCCCCCTTCCCTGAAGCGTTGCACCCCTCTTTCTGTGTCACAAGAGTATGTCGCTTCCACAGTGGGGGAAGTCATTGGCTCAATACCCTTCAGTCCAGTCTGAGACTTTTTGTTCCAAGTAGGGAAATGCTCAGTTCTTTCGATTCTTCTGTGACTTTGAATCATTCTCCAATAGACTCACTCTTCTCTGGATGAAGCTCTTTTTGTCAATGTTCTTCTGAAATCTGATATTTCAGCGTAGCTCGTTTGGTCTGGTGTCGTCTTGCCTCTGTTGATGTAACCCAAGATTATTTGTATGCGTGTTTGTGCGTGGGAGATCCAAACGTTCTCCTCCCCCAATAAAAGTGGGATCGTGTTATCAAAGCTTTTGCAACCTGCTTTGCCCCCCCCAATCACACATCACAAACATCTCTCCCAAGTGATAAATATACACCTGCTATGTCCCTGCAAATGGCAGCACAGCGGCCTATCGAATGAACGTGCCGTGATTTACTTAACCCATCCTTCATCCTTTATAGTTTCCCCAGATTCCTCCAATGACACACCACACAATAATGAGCTCAAGGCAGAGTTTCTGCCAGGCCACTGTCATTACCTCCTCGAGGACTTTGCCTGGGCTACATTCCTTCCGGCAGCCGGCAGGCACCCACCGAGCCCCTCTATTCCAGGCGCTGTGGTAGATGCTGGACACGGACAGCCACCTGGGTAACTATGGTGCCGGGTGCTGGAGGCTGCTCACCGGGGTCTGAACAACTCGGACCACCTGGAATGGCACAAGTCCTTGGACCATGACTTTGGCTGAAAGACTGGTCCCTTGGCCATCTTTAGCTCTTCCTGGAAACCGTGGTCCAGACCTTTCCGTGATTGGGGAGCTCAGGGGGTACATTGAAGCCCCAGGCGATGCAGAGGTAATTACTAAACCTTCTTCACAGTGAACCAGGGATATGGAATCGGTTTTTATTAACCCCTCCACACTCTCTGGTAACTGTGTGATCTCCCCCAAGCCCATCTGCGTAGGGCCAACTGTGAGAATGACTGACAGGTCACTTATTACTCCTGTCTGCCCTGCTTGAGCCTCCTGAGGGCTTCGTTAGCCCCTCACCTGGGCGAGGTTAGGCTTGGAAGGCACCTCCCCTCAAGGCAGTCTCAATATTATGTTTTCTCACCTGAAATAATGGCACATTTATTGTTTTTGAAGGAATGAAAAAAAAAATCTCATAATTGAAAGAAAAGAGGAATTTGCTTCCGGTTTCTCACAAGTATATCTACAAGGTGGGCAGACAGTCCCCCCACCCCGGGGACTGTATTTCCAGGTATAAGCATCCAGATCTTTCAGCCACCGTAACTCACTGCTGGAGGGATGCTCACCGCAGCCCGCATTTGTTAAAATGTCCACCGAATGGTTATGAAAAATGCACTTGCAAATGGGATGCCTCGCTGGGCCGCCAAGCTCTTCAAATTCTGGAACATCGTGGAAAGCCCTGGCTTCTCCTCATGCAATGATGACTCCTTGGGGAAGAAGACGCCTTTCACGGATCCCTTCGCTACAAAGCATCGAGTTGGATGGAGACGATTTTCAGCAGATTGACAAACTGAGCTAAATTTAATTTCATTTCAGAAAGGATGGATCTGGAAGTAATATTGCTGGTTTCACGTGCTGGAAAAATCAATGCTATGTTGTTTTTTTTTTTCTCTTTTATCTTCTTCCTTTCTATGCCTTTGCTGGGGGCCAGGATAATAAGTCATTTGGACTGGCCAAACACAGAGCCAGCCTGCTGGCCCTGCTGGCTCACAACTGCCCCCCTTGGGACCCTGGCGATGGACAGGCCGGAGGATGGCAGCCCTTCCTTCAGCTAGGAGACCCCATTTACATCCCCCTAAAGGAAATGTTAATTGCATGGTGTTTACTTTTCTGGTCCAGGTACTGTTTCAAGGGCTTACCCCTCAATATTCTTTGAACTAGGTTTTTTTTTTTTTTTTTTAAAAAAACAAACAACTACCTGGACTGTGGCGGTGCAGTGGATAAAGCTTCAACCGGGCATGCTGAGGTCAACAGTTCGAAACTCTGGGCTTGCCCGGTCAAGGCACCTCCGACAACCAATCAATGCACAACCAAAGTGAAGCCACTGAGAGTTGACACTTCTCGCTCCCCACAACTCCTCGCTCTGTAAAATCTTAAAAACAACAGCAGCAGCAACAACTCTATTTTACAGATTCACAGGTGCAGAAACTGAGGCTTAAGGGACTGACAACATTTTCCCAAGTGAGTTTGCTATCGCGTCAGAAGCCAGGATTTGAATCCAGGTGGTTTGACTTCGGGACTCGGGTATTAACAAGTGAGTCAAGTGGGAGTGTGTGGGGTGACAGAGGATGACACCTGGCAGTGGCCGAGGTGCCACCAGGCCAGCGTTCCTCACTGACTGCACGCTACACAGGGGCTGAGGGGGCAGTTGTGGGGCCCGCCCGTCTGGCCCAGATAGCTGCCCTAAGGAGAGTGTACCTGGTGAACACCGATCTTTGAGTAACAAGAACAGCTGCTGCTTGGGCAGAGAGGCCCACCTCTTGAAAGACTTTTGCTTTGTCCCTAAGGAAACCTGGGGAGGCTGAAGGCACCTCTGTTCTCCCTGGAGTGCTCGGTCTCCAAGACAACCACCAGGCCAAGACGAGAAGAGCCTCAGCCCACTGGGAGGCTGTGTCCAGGCGCACCGCTGTGAGCGAGGCTTGGGGGTAGGCTGGCTGGACCCTGCGGGAGGACCGGGGCCTCTGCAGGGGTTTGGGCTGGGTCCCTGGCTTCCACTTGCCACACAGAATCCCTGAAATGAGTGTGATCCAAAATCTAGCCGCAGATTTGAGCCCTGTTTGGAAGCTAGCGAGAGTCAAGTCTCCAAAATCCAATATGTCAAACAAGCAATAAAGCAATTTATCCAATAACCAAGGAATCTCTCAACATTTAGTTGTACTCTGGCTTTGGCCCCAGAGGCCGGTTCTTTAAAAAGATAAACCAAAGAGTTAAAAAAGAAAATAAGAAAGGAATATAAAAAAAATGTAGATGGCCTGACCAGGCGGTGGTGCAGTGGATAGAGCGTCAGACTGGGACGCGGAAGACCCAGGTTCAAGACCCCGAGGTCACCAGCTTGAGCGTGGGCCCATCTGGTTTGAGCAAAAGCTCGTCAGCTTGGACCCAAGGTCACTGGCTCCAGCAAGGGGTTGCTTGGCCTGCTGAAGGCCCGCGGTCAAGGCATATGTAAGAAAGCAATCAATGAACAACTAAGGTGTTGCAACGAAAAACTGGTGATTGATGCTTCTCACCTCTCTGTTCCTGTCTGTCTGTCCTTATCTATCCCTCTCTCTAACTCTCTGTCCCTGTAAAAAAAGAAGAAAAAAAAAAGTAGATGTCTCAGACCAAACTGTGTGCAGTGCCCAGAAACTGTCCCACGGTCCTGTCTCAGCAATGACCAAACTACCGCCATGGTCACCTGTGCAAAGTGTCTTCTTGCTTTCTTGGGCTGTAGCATCTCCAGTGACAGGAAACTCACTACCCCACTTGCTGGACGCTTTGATGTTTAGAAAGCACGTCCCCAGACCCACAGCCCAGGAGGTTACGTACAACTCCGCGTTTTGCCTTTCGGGGCCACGGAACTTTCTATAACCAGCACCCAGATCAAGAAATGGAGCACGACCAGCACCCCACAAGCTACCAGCCACACCTCAGAAGTTAGTCACTTACCTCATTCTGATCTCCACCACCGTAGAGCACACGAAAGCAACCGTGTAAATGGTTTCTGTTTTTAGTTCTTCTTGCAGTTTCTTCCATGTGTCTAAATAATGTAACTGTACCGCTGTTTTTCAATTGCTTGTTTCTAGACTCTGTCTTTTGACTTCCTGCCATGACAATGGTGGTAGAAGGTTCAGCTTCCTTCTACCAGCTCCCACTTCCCCTCCTCTCTTCTCCAGGTATAATTGAACCGTGACATCCCCTCACTCGCTGGTCATCTGTGTAGCGCTGGCCACATTCTAAGACCTCCATTTCTTGTTTCATTAATTACAGGCACTGGTTATTTGTTTCTCCACTCCCCCCCAATCTCCCCCACCCATTCTGGGGTCCCGTATCATACCTTCACTTCTATATACCATGGATATTGTGTTCTGTAACCAACCATAGTTAAGGCTGTGTCGTGGGTCTACCGCAGCTTGGTGTAACATTTGCCATCCAACACATTGTGCTTAGTTGATGTTGATAACACTGTTTATTTCGGAACCAGTCCGTGTCCGGAGTTCCAATCCTTCTCTGCAGGTTTAACGTCATGCCTCCCCGAGCCACTGCAAGAAGAATATTCCCAGAGTGTGCAGCTCCGTTTTACGTATTCGCACCCTTATTCCACGGTGAGTGGGAGGGAGAGGCCACGATCGTAGGGGCCCGTGAGTGTCAAGGACTCAGCCTAAGCCTCCGGTTGTAGCAGCACCGGGAGAGAACACAGACGGGTGCAGCGTCTGGTGTTCTGTAGCTCTTCGAGCCAACCTTGTTCAGAGGGTTTGCTTTTACCCAGAGACATCTCGAGGGCCGGGGCTCCCAACGAGAGCGTTTACCTTTAAGACAATTTCAGTGCCCGGGAGGGCGGTGTCAGAAGCCTATGTGTTCTTAAAATGTGGGCAGTGCTAAAATCAGTAGCTAATTGATTTATGTCAGCACTCAGTTTTAGGAGAAGGGTGGCCCTGAGTGGAAAGTGTGATACGTAAAGGGGTTTAAATTCTTCTTCTTTTTTTTTTTTTTTGGATTACCCTTTACCAGGTAGCGTGTAATTGTATTAGTAATCGGAGTCCTTGGAGCAGAACCCCAAACAAAGGATCAGCGGGGAGGGAGATGGAAGAATGCTGACTTCACAATAACTCACTGCCTGCCTAACGTGATTATATATATAAATTCAAGCAATATTTTCCAAGACGCCAGAGCCTGATCGTAAAGGCGAGAGGGGGCCCGGGGCCTCCGCGCGGCCCCTGGTTGGCGAGCGGTAACTGATTGCTGCGGTGGCCAGGCCCAGTCCCCAGGTGGTGAAATACCCAATATCTCTGAATTATCTGTCAGCACTAAGATATTATTGAAGCCGGCTGACTCCTCCAGTGGGGAGCAAGAACATCTTGGCTTTATTTGGCTAAACAATGGGGTTAAAATGGAAACTCTCCTGCCCCCAGCCCGCGTGGGCCATTCGGCCGGCTGTCAGCCACGGGTGGCACACGGGGCTGGCTCCGGGCACTGCTCACTTCTTGACCCCCCGAGTCCAGGTGTCTGCAGAGCTGGATTTCAGGTGCCCGCTGCGCCACCAGCAGGGGATTATCCAATCCGTCCTGTTCTGTTCTCCCATCGGCTCCGACAAAGGCAGGCGGCGCCGTCCTCCCTCGGCTGAATGGGTCCAGGTCTGGATGACACATAGAGAGAGCAGTGACACGCTGTCCGCATTGTTTGCCAGGGAGTCTTTGAATCACTGTTTTCACTTAAGCCAAAGCACCGTCTCGGAGGCCTTAGCTATTCCATCGGCCGGGCTGGGCAAGGTGCCAGAGACACAGAAAAGACACATTCCTCCGGGTGCACCCAGACCTCTGTCTAGTTGCTTCAGAGAAGAATTGCAATCCTCAAAGCTTCACAGCCACTCTCAAAAAAGAGTCTTTATCTTCCGGTTGCAAGAAACTCTGGACCCATGGACACTCCATGAGAGGTGTCATGTGACGCTAGGCTCAGGGAACCTGAGCAATTGGATGTCACCACCAAGCTGTGACAGTGGGAAATGCCATAGTAACCAAGCAAGGCTCCAATCTCAACCTTCCTCCTAGCTGGTGCCTTGAGCAAGTCGCTTGATATCTAAACCTCTGTTTTCTTATTAACAAATCGGGAGTACGTTGTTGTAATTCCTCTGTGGTAGGGACCAAACGAAACGGTGGTTGGGAAAAGACTTGGCAGGCTTGATGCCCAGGCGGGGGGCCGTTGGTACGCCTTTGGCTGTGCTCTTTGGCGTACAGCTGAGTTCCAATCAGGTGAGTTTCTGTGGGACCCTTGATGACGACCTTGGCATTCTTCTGGATAATTCTTCCTCCAATTCTCTGCCTGAAATGTTCTTGTCTCCCTCCCTGCCTGTCTGACTTCAACCCACCCCTCCTAGGTTGTAAGGGCACTTTTCCTCGCTCTTTATGAACCTGCTGTTCTCTGATAGCCTGGCCCATTCCTGGGTCCCCAGCCTGTGTCAGATGATAAGGGTGGTCTCAGACAGGGAGGCTGAAGGAAGCTGGCTGGGGTGGCTCTGTGTTTGATAGTGAGTGTGACTCATCGTGAGTCTGAGAACGCCTCAAGGACAGAGATGGAGATTTGTAACCCTACTGTTGGGTCATTCATGAATTTAATGAGGTCTCAACAGTGGAGGGCCTTCTGAGCCTCCCTACACCTTGCACAAAGCTGAGTTGGTTCCCCCCCACCCCGGGCCCCACAGTCTGCATTGTAAGCCCCTCACCTGCCTCACGCTTGCCGCAGCCCTGATTTTGTGTGCCAGGCATAGAAGGGGTCCAGAGCAAACAGTAAGGCATGGCTGTTGCCTTCAAGACACCTGCCATCGATTAGGAGGGACAAAGGAAGAATATAAACGTCTACAAAAACATTTATTTAGTTGTCTGTACAGAAAACATTTTCTGACTTACTCAGGCACCTTGCTAGACATTATGGATTCAGGATGGGACAGCTCACTGTCCTGGGCTCTGTAGAACTGAGAGCCCAGTGGAGGAGAAGGACAGGTCCATGGCCAGTTACAGGACCATGGTAGAGAGATGCAGGGCCATGGGAGAATGCTGAATTGAAAGTCAGGAAGGCTTCTCAGAGGAGGCAGCATTTAGTTGAGAGCTGAGAGATGAGAAGGAGCTGGCTAGGTGAGAGGAGGGTAGCGATCACACCAGTCAGAGGGAGCGGACATACTGCAGTGCACAGATGGGCCCCTGAGGACAATGGTATTGTCAGAACTCAGGGGAGGTGGCTGGTGCAGATGGGTGGCATGATGGCTCCTCTCATTGAACCCTTGGAATTACCCAGTAAGATAAATCCTGTGGTCACCATAGTCACCTTCCGGATGCGGGAAAAGGCTCAGAGAGGCTAGGTAGCTTGTTTAGGAACTAAAACTAAAAGTTCTCACCTTGATCAGTCTAGTTCCAAAGCCTTTGCCCTTTAACCACAAGAAGTATGAGAAGGGCTCTCGAGAACCCTTCCCAGTGAGGGGTGGTCTGCTTCTTCCATTGATGAGCTCTGTGACTTTGGGCAAATTGCTTAACTGTTCTGCACTTCAGACTCTTCAGTCCCACGCCCCCCCCATACCCCCCCCCCCCAAAAAAAAAAGAAAAAAAGAAAAAGGGAAATACTCATAATAGGGCAGGATATTTTCTGAAGATGAAACAGGTTAATACTTGTAAAGTATCTTAGACTGTTTAGCCCACACTAAGAGCCTGAGAAGGAGTAGCTACTATTATTGGGGTGCCCTGGGGAAGAAGAAAGACTAAACCGAACATCGCAACTCAGTTCGGAGGTGATTGTGATTGCGGGGCTGAGAAGCGCTGGTCCTGAGGGTCACCGAGAGGGACAGCCTGCAGGTAAGATGCCACATTCCCTTTAGGCTGTCAGCCTGGGGACTGAGGCTCAGCCACCTTCCGGGCTGGGTTTCTGGGTCCCTTGAAGCTGCCTGCAGAAAGGTTGGTTGCTCCTGAGCATAGTATAGATTTCTTCCGCGGGGACGTGTGGTTGCCAGGGGCAATGCAATCAGCCGCGTGGCTCCCAGCGACTCTGTTCCTGGCTGTGAGTGGTTTAGGGCCCTGTCACTTCCAGATCCTCTGTTTTTATCCCCTGGAGGTGGGAAGGCAGATGTTAGGATCTGGGCAGGGGTGGGGTGGCCGGAGGGGGCCCCCATCAGGAACGCCATAATTTTGGGTGAGAAGGAGACAGTTTGTTGAGTGCCCTGGGTGCTCCGTGAGCTGAGCAGACCCGGCCGGCTTCATGAGATTTGTGGGGTGCCGTGAAAGGAGACCATCACGCCGAAGACCCCCTGTTCCCTCCTCTTCTCAACCACAGAGCCCTTTGGGTTACTTGTCCAACCTCAGTCTGTTCACGTGCCGGCGCCTGTGGCAGAGGATGGCACCAAAGAGAGGAGGCTCGGTGACGGCTGAGGCAGTCTGTGGAGGCTTTGGGGGGCCTCTGGGTCGGTGGTGGGAGGATGGGGGGTTTCTGGGTGCAGGGAAGGATGGGTACTGTACTGAAGAGAGAGCACTGGGTTAAACCTGGCCACTCGGCCAGCAGACTCCCCCCAAGTTCCTACCATCGATGCCCAGAACTAGCGCTGGGCAGAGTGGGCATTCCCCAGAGCGGTGTGACATGCATGATCCGGCCCAAGAGCGGGACCTTACTTATTTCTGGTTCTGGCTTTGGCTCTATCATTACCTTGTTTGGTGACTCGGACATCGTACACTTACTCCTTAGAACCTGGGGCATGGCCAGCAGCACCCCAAACCACAAGACTTGAGTGAGAGTGGGGGTTGAGATAGGTGCCCCCCAAAAGGAAAAAATTGGGGTGCCATTGCTATTGGCAAGAGAATGAATGATGGGAAGGTCAACACACACATACATGTGCACACACACATGCATGTTCGCACGCACACACACACACACACACACACACACACTTGTTTCAGTGGTTCATTGCTCCCTCTCATTTCACAATTGCCAAGCTGCTTACATAACCACCGGGTACCGATGCACCCCAGTGGGTTCTGAGAAGAACCCAGAACTCAAGCCTCTCAGCTCAATAGGGAATCTTCTTGTGTACCCCATGCAAGGAGAGGTTCTTGAACTCTCTCCGAAGCCTGGAGGGGATGCCCCCGGACCAGATACTGTTCCGGAGAGAAGGAAGGGAAGCTCTGTTGACAGACTCAAGTGTTTCTCCATCATCGAACAGTCACAGCAGGTCTTCTCCACTCCACGCTCTGGGACGGGTGATGGGCAGTGTCTGAGTCAGGGTAGGGGATGTCACACTGGGCTGACAAACCCTCTTTGACTCTCTGTGACTTAAGCAACAGGGGCTTATTTCTTGTTCAGGCTATCTGGTCATCGTAAGTTGGCTGGGGGTTTACTGTGTGTCCTTCCTGTGGGACCAAGCTGATGGGTTAGCTGTTCTCTGGAACCTGCGTGCCCACAGCAGGAGAGATGGGGCTGGGGACACACATGCTTGGTTTTAGAGGTGAGTGGGGTGGAGAGTGACACACCCAGAAAAGTAGGTAGGTGAAGACCTCAAAGGCCACGGGGAGGAATTTTCCTCTTGTAGACCTTGCTCAGAGTTGGCGCAGAATCCGAAATTTTCCTCGTGGTCTCCAAAATCACAGCAGGTGCACAGTCCCGGGAGGCGTCTGGTCAACGATGGCCCAGACCACAGGATACTCGGTGGGGTCTGACCTGGAACACGGATGTCACGGAGGAGAAGCTGTTTAGAAGGGATACCCCGAAACGTGCGGTTGGTGTCGATGTAAGTTACTTCCACCATCTTGCTATGATTAAGCGCCAAGTGGTTATTAAAACAACACGTTTACAGAATTCTGACAGCTGTGTGAGGACCATTTCTCCCCTACCACGCATATTCCCCGGTAAACACGCTCGTAATACTCCGTTGGCTTTTAATTAACCCGACTCGCCCATAAACCCATTTATCTCTTAAAAAGATGCTTGCCCCGTGTGCAATACCTGTCAATAGATAATTAAAATGTTTTTCTTAGAGGATGAACAGGGAGATGTGATCTATGCATTGCAGAGCCTTATTATTTAAAAAAAAAACCACACAACTTATTTATTGAGCTTTAAACACTTGTTACTTGGTAACTCTATAGCAGCCGCGTCTCTTTAATATCGAAATTAAACAGGCGCCGCAGACAGAATGTGCAATGTTAGCAAACCTCTTGGGTCATAATTAAATAGCAAACGTGACAAACATTCGATTCTTGTTTAGACAACAAACAGCCGGCTCTGGCTTTCTTTCCGTCAGATGTCGGGAGGGCCTGTCCCTGCTCTTCTGGGGGCAACCTGGCTGGGTCACTGCTCCCAGTGTAGACCGGGTTTCTGGAGCAACCGTTTCTTCCAGAAACAACAGCCGCCAGGCTTTATGCGGCACCACGGAATAGTAGACCACGTGCACCTGCTTTAGTGAATAACAACTTTTCCAGACCTCGTGGCTGACGAGAGCCCACCCACGCCCAGGAGTAGGCCTGTGGTCTGGTGATGTCATCGTCCCAGGGAGGCCACCCGCCCACGTGTGGGAGGCCGCCTGGCAAAGGGGGCTTTTCCTGTGTCTCCTGGCTGACCCGACCTGTCCTCCCTGGAGGAGCTCCATGCCCACCCCTCGCTCTAACACCCTGGCTTGCTATCCCCTTCACCGTCAGCCCCGTGTTGTGGGTTGTGTTGTGTCCCCGTGAAGATGTCGCTGTTTTCACTCCTGGTTCCCCATGAATGTGACCGTATGAGTCTTCCGGGGCTGATGTAACAAAATATTGCAGACCGGGATGGTTAAACAACAGAAACTTATCTTCACGTTCCTGGAGGTGGGAGGGCCAAGACCGAGGTGTCGGCAGGGTGGGCTTCTCCTGAGGCTTCTCTCCTGGGTTTGTAGACGGCACCTTCTCCCTGGGTCTGCAGGGGGTCTTGCCTCTGCACCTGCACAGTCCTGCTTGCTCTTCCTGTTCTCGTAAGGCTACTGCTCATATTAGATCAGGGCCCTGCTTTTATGCTCTCTTTTCACCTTAGTCACCTCTTTATGGGCCCTATCTCCAAACAGCGTCCCATTGGGGATTTGGGCTTCAACGTCTGAACCCTCTTAAGGGGCGGGGTGCGGTTCAGTCCATAATAGTGACCTTATTTGGAAACAAAACGACCACGTTAGAACCATCAAGTTACATTGAGGCCATTAGGATGGTCCCTAACCCGGTGTAACTCACGGTATATCCCTGTTCTAAGCAGGAAAGCTGGATGCGGGGACAGCCATGCACACAGCGAGGACTCTCTGTGAAGGTGGAGGCAGAACTTGGGGTGATGTACCTGCACGCCAGGGGTGTCCTCAGTCATTTAAAGAGACAGAGCAGACTACCATGGGGTGTGCAAGATGGTCCCCTGGGGTGATGATGAAAGAAAGAATTCATAACATATTGTCACTTCCTTTTAAATTCTTGTGGGGTATTTTTTGTCTCCTTTATCATGTACAGAACATTACTCTGATAGCACATGTATGTGACTTACTAATAAGGTAGGCACTTATATGGGGAGGGAGGGTCCATATTCAAAATGTTTTGACCGTGGGATCCACTCAGAGACCATGGTTTTAAGCTGGCGGGGGCGGAGGGGGGCGGGGGATCAGTGCTGAAAACTTAGACCAGGGGCTTCTGTTGAGGAGGATTTCATGGAAGAGTCAGAAGAACATATTCTAAATCTCTAATGCGACTGCTTAAGGTTGTAGAAGACGGTTCAACAAACAAAGACCGGGGACAGAAAGGACAGCTTCCCATTGCCCTTGGGTACCGCGCACTTGGATTACTTAAGATGTTCTGGCTCATGTCCCAGTTTGTCCTATGTTGACCTCCTTAGAGCAGGGGTCTGGTTGATCTCGCCCCGAGGTCCCCTGTGCCGACATCACGCCTGCCCACAGTGAGAGCACAGGGAGTGAAGGATGGGATGGAGTGCAGGGGGCAGAGTGTGCATGGCACCAGAAAACAGGAATCTTTCTCTTTGAGCCACTCCATCCCGAGAGTGACGGGTGAGCTGCTGGTCAGGAGGAGGGAGGTGAGGACAGTGAGATGGAGAGAAACAGGAGGGAGGGTGGGCGACAGGAAAGCGCAGGAGGAAGGCATCTGAGAAGCAGAGGCAGAGCAGGTCCAAGGACTGAGCCAGGAGCGGGAGGTCGCAGGCAGGCAGGCAGGGCAGACAGCAGAGGTGACTTCAACCCCGCCGGAGGCTGTGCAGACCCTTGGCCCTTGGGCCGCACCCCATTTACCCTTAAGCAAGGTTGCTTATCTTGCTCACTCATTTGAATAAACACCTCTGTGACCTTTACATAGGGCATTTTGGGCATTATATAGGTTCCAGGGTGAGCTGGGCCCTTGGACCTGGGGAAGGGCAGACCTCCCGGGAGCACCAGTCTTCAGTTTGGGGACTGGAGCGCTCTGGGTGTCAGCGCCCCCCAGGTGGGCGCGCTGGTCCTCTCCCTCTGGGAGCTGAGAACTGGTGCTCTCTCCACCCTGGGAGCTGCCACGAGAGGGGAAAGAGAGGGAGCGAGAAAGGGCTCTGGATGCCTCCTTCGCTCCTTCCTGTGTTACCATAGTACCTCGTTTCCTTGGTTACCGGTGGCCAAGGAAAGGACACTGGGCAAGTGCAGGATTTTGATGGAGCTCTCTAAAGAGAGATGTCAGCAAGGACCTTGTCTCTCTTAAAGGAACACTCGTTCTGAGAGGTTGCTCTGGAGTGGGGTGGGGAGGGGTGGGTGATTCCCTGTGAGGTTGGAATTTAGAAATCTCATCCCCACTGAGGCAGAAATGAGGCGCTTGAAAATGTGACCCTGTGGCTTCAGAGCCCGGGAGGTCTCACCCAGCTTTGTACATAGGTGGAGATGTGGGACAGGCAGGAAGACCACGATGCTAATTAAGAAATGATTTCTGTAAGCGCTTACTTGAGGTGCCCAGCTCAGGCCGGCTCCGTCAATGGTCTGATATCTGCCTGATTACTAAACACCCTTGGGGAATACGGGGTGTGCCGTTTCTGCTGCGAGCGTCTGGCCTCACTCAGCCTTGAACTGTCCCACCGAGACTGCAGAAGACTTGTGAAATCTTTCTTGAGCCTCTGGGTTTTTCTGTGTTTTTTTTTTTTGACAGTTAAATAATGTCCATCAAAATATCTCTCCCGCCAATAAGTCTGTCCTGACATCTGAACCCAGGTTGGCAACCTTCCCCAAGAACCCAAAGAGCTATGTGATTATTTTATCTTTGCTTTGGCTATTTTGCTTACTAATTTATATGAGAGCCGGTTGGTTTCTCCTACCTGATTTTGGGTTTTCTTTCTTTTAAAAACATTTGATTTTTGGAAAGAGAGGTAGGTAGCACATAAAGGCATTCTGAAAATTTCTAGCAGTGCAAAAAGGGTCTAGGATGAAGGTCCTCCCCAATCAGGAGGCACCCAGTCTCTACCCTCACCCCGCCACCAGCCCAGAGGGGACCATCATTTCAATTTCTTCTGAATTCTTCTAGAGAGAGTTGATGCAAGGATGAGTATATCTATCTGTCTCTATCCTTACCTCTTTTTTATTTTCTAGTTCCCTCTCTCTCTATAACACAAACAATAGAACATGATTCGTACTATCCTGCTTGTTACATTTTAGAGCAGTGGTTCTTAACCTTTTTTGAGGTACCGAACCCACCAGTTTCATATGCGCATTCACCGAACCCTTCTTTAGTGATAAATAAAATATGATTTTTTTTCCCAAATTCAAGACATAGGTATATGTTTTCTTACTGGTGCACAAAACGAGCCGTGCATGAACATCACCTTGCTCAAAGAACAAAACCAACAAAGTGCATGAACTCACAACAAATTACGGTATTACTTTATTCTGGCCTCCGCCGCAGAGGCTTCTCCGAACCCCTGAGACCGACTCATCGAAACCCTAGGGTTCGATAGCACCCAGGTGAAGAACCGCTGTTTTAGAGCATTTTCACTAGATCTCAAAGATCTTATCATATGTGTCTCGGGTAGTACTGTCTCATCTGTAAATATGCAATAAGAATTGCAACATGGAATTCCGTTGTATCGGTTTACCGCTTTTCTTATATGTTATTCACCCTGGATTCCCAAAGGTTCCCAAAACAGAGCTAGCATGCAGTTGATGGTCAATGAATGTTTGTCTAATAAATGAATAAAAAAAAAACTATCCATATCAAGGGAGATCTTGTTTAGAATGTCGAGAATATGAAAAGTTCAACTGCATGGAAGACCTTTTAAAAATATGCTTTGCAAGGGTTTATTTCTGGGCTCTTTATTGTATTCTGTTGGTCTACATGTCTGTCTGTATGCCAGTACCACACCTGTCCAGTTTTGAGATCTGAAAGTATTAGTCCTTCAAATTTCTTTTTCTTTTCCAAAAGGATTTTTTCAGTGATGAAAATGTTCTGTATCTTGAATGAGGTGAAGGTCACACTTGCAGGTCCAATGGATAGGCTTTACTGCATGTAAATTAAGCCTCAAGAAGCTATGCAAAGCTGGGAAGACAGAGCCTTGCACTGGAATGTGCAAAGGTCCTGGGGTAGGAGCTGTCTTGGTGTGACGCAGGTGGGACGGAGCTAGAGTGCAACAAGTGAGGGAGCGATGCAGAAACAGCAACCAGAAACGTCATCCGTCACAGGCCGGGGTAAGGGGTT
Source organism: Rhynchonycteris naso (assembly GCA_037038555.1). Lineage (NCBI taxonomy): Eukaryota > Metazoa > Chordata > Mammalia > Chiroptera > Emballonuridae > Rhynchonycteris > Rhynchonycteris naso. The sequence goes on from CM073001.1 coordinate 3,749,648, forward strand.
CAGACCCTCTGGTGCTATCAGGGGAATTCTCTAGAGAGATGTGAGGTAGGAAATTGATATACCTGGTGGACCAGCCTGACTGTGGTATTCTCAATGTTTCCTCTAATGACTTTCTGTCACATTCTTCCAAACACTCATGCCAACCCAGCCCCTTAAAAATCATTAAAAACGTGCCCTTAAAGGCAAATGCTTCTGGGAGCACCCTTTCTCCAGTGCCCCTTCCCTCTCCCTCTCCTCTCCGTCCCATGCCACGGTCTAGAGGCCGGACCATGGGGCACGTCCAGGACCGTGTCTCATGAGTCACCCCAAGGATGGAGGGATCAGGTCCCCTCTTTGGATGTCAGCTATTTTTTGAGTACCTCCCCGATGTCCAGTGCTGTGTCAGATGCTGGGTCTCCAGGATCGAACACTGAGGTTTCTGCTCACCTCCTAGAGGGAGCACCGTCTAGGTACAAAGCTGAGAGCTGCCTGAAATAATTAGCAGGTGGTTTAAGGGGAGATTCAACCTCATTGTTAGATCGAGCGGCTCACACACAGCGAAGGGCGGCGGGGGGCAGGCCAGGCGGTGGGGCTGGCTTGGATTTCAGAGTTCCCGCAGAGCGCTGCAGCAGGCTCCCTGGATAAGACATTCTCAGATCCACTCGGGTTTTGCCAAACCTGCAGGGAGAAAAGAGGCGCCGGGCAGCGCACTCAGAAAAGAGTGATAGCAGCTACCTCCTCAGGAGCTGGGGCTCCCCGCACCCACTCACCCCATACCTGCCTCTTCAGTCCCCGTGATCCCAGCAGGAGGGATCAGTTTGTGGCTGAGCATCACTGCCCTGACTTTCAAATGTCTGCAGGCAAATATCTGTGAGCCAGGTGCGGGGGCGGAACTTGCAGTGGGAACTTCTCAGGCCTGAGACCAGCCCTGCGGGTCACGCTGTTGGATCTGATTTCAGTACCTTCAGAAAACCCTTCTCCGAAGCAACAGACCAAGCGGTCAGTCATGCAGCCAGCATCTGCTGAGCCCCTGCTGTGAGCCTGGTGACACGGGCCTGACGTGTGTCTTCAAAGAGCCTGCAGCCAACTAGGAAAGATGCGGTCCACACACGGTAACCACCAAGTGAGGGTGGGACCCTTATAAGAGCTTGGCTCCAGGCCTGACCGGTGGTGGCGCAGTGGATAAAGCGTCGACCTGGAATGCTGAGGTTGCCGGTTCAAAACCCTGCACTTGTCTGGTCAAGGCACATATGGGAGTTGATGCTTACTGCTCCTCCCCCCCTTTCTCTCTCTCTCTCTCTCTCTCTCTCTCTCTCTCTCCTCTCTCCTCTATAAAATGAATAAAAAAAAAAAAAAGAGCTTGGCTCCAGACCAGGAAGCCCCGAGTTCGAATCCTACCCCCACCCTTTATTTACAAGCAGTGGAAACACAAGAAGCGCCACCTTTTCGTCAAGAAAACAAGCAGAGTAATAGTCTTCCTTTCAGGTCGATGTGGGGAGGCAGTGAGGGTCACTTCTTCCCATAGCATTGCTCAGGAACTGTCCCCCGTGAGCCACATGTCTTTATGCGAGTGAGAGTCATCCTGCGTTCGGTGGGCTCCTGCCCGCGGGTGTGGGAGGTTGGCTGTGGAGTGTCCTCGGGGTGCTCCTGTCAGAGGGGGAAGGGGAGCTGATCTGACAGGGAGCTCTGGAGCTTGGGTGGTCCTGCACAGCTGCCCCAGTTAGAGCAGGGGGTGACCTTCATGTCCCTACCCCAGCCAACCATTGGCCCTGGGACATAGCGTGACCCTGGGTGAGGCAGGTCTCTGCCCAGAAGGATACGCTGTGAGCCTACTGCAGGTGTGACTCCCAGAGGCCTGGGGGGTAGGCATGTCCTCCCAGAAGATGGAGTCTGGGTGGCCTCTCAGACGTGAATCTGTAAAGGGAGCATTTAAGATAAATGTTCTACCACACTTGGTCCTGGTATATCAGGACGAATCAGAAGCCGAGCTGGAGAAACTCCTGGAATGAGCCAGGAGACAGGCGCCGAGCTCCCCTGTCATTCGCAAGCATGGGGAGCTGTCTGCGATGCGCCAGGTGACCCGCCAGGAGACCCGGGATGCTCGGCATCCTCACGTTACTCTCCGGAGTCAGGACAATCAGCACAGGGTGAACCCCGCGGCCAGCACCACGGTGCGTTCATGGGCCAGGGAGAGACAGACAGGACAGAGAAGACAGGCAAAGGTCACGAGCTCATGGCTTCCTTCCCTCCCACACCAGACAGGACTCTGGAGCTTGAGGACTTGGCTCTCTGTCCTTGGCTGACGAGGGGACTGCTGAGTGACCATGGACAAGGCCGTGTTCCTTTTGGGGGGACCACAGCTTTCCCATGACAAAAAGAAGGTGTTGGCTTGAAGTTACTTTCCAGACCAGCATTCTATGGGCTGGAGCGACTTGAACTGGGTCTAAAATAGGTCATTAGGGTGGGTCCTAATCCACTACGACCGGTGTCCTTCCACAAACAGGAAATTTGGGCACAGAGACAGACTTTCGTCGAGGCAGGGCAAAGACGGCGTCTGCACGCCGAGGAGAGGGGTCTGGGGCAGACCCTCCCTCACAGCCCCAGAAGGAACCAGCCCTGCCGACACCCTGACCTTGGGCTTCCAGCCTCCAGGGCTGTGGGACAATACGTGTCTGTTATTTACACCCTCCTCCCAGCCCATGGTCCTTTGCTACGGCCACCCTTGGAAATGAATATAAATGGGGAGGTCGTTTCCCAAAGCCTGTGGGTCCAGGATGCTGGGTGCTACTCCCCCAGAGTTGGGTAGGAGGGACCGTGGGACTACAGGGAGCAGATGTTTGAAATGGGGCTGGACACAGTGAGCGCCCTGCCTTGGCGTTTCCATGGCAAGTTTTCGGAACCCTGCTGTCTCCCGGAAACCACCCTCCCAGCCGGGGTCAGAGCTCCAGAGCTTGACAAAGGCCACTGGCTGCTAATTGCCGCCCTGTCAGCTGTGCTGGGCTCAGAAGATGAGGGAGGAGCACCTTGGTGCATCCTGGTTGCCGTGGCGCCGCTTTCATAGGGTCTGACAAGTCCCTTCTTAAATACTCAACCTCCTGTCTGTCTGGATTAATTGGTCGGTAGCTGGTAGCTGTGAGCCGGACAAGCCTATTTTTACTGCAGGAAGCAGCAAGACTTACACCAAATTAGCATTTGAAAACATTATTAACCAGCCCCCAGCACCAGGAAAGAATGTGAGGGTTTGTATGTGCGGTTTGACTCCCCATTCGAAGCTGTCTCCTCATTTCCTCTCTCCCGGGGAACAAGGTCCTCTCTCCCATACGATGCTCTTTAGATACTGAAGGGGAGCAGGGCCCTCCGTTCTGCTCTGTGGGGTCCCCGCAGGAGAGGCTGTGCGTCCAGGGGACAAAGGCACCATGGAAGGTGCTGTCTCCTGTCATTAGCAGCCAGTCTGGCGTCTGAAGTGGAGCTCCCTGAGACTTGTGTCCCTGCTGGGACCGCTTGCAGGAATGGAGCCCAGAAGTAGCAGCTCACACACAAGGCGGGGGTTAGTTTCTCTCTCTTGCGAAAGGAGTCTGGAGGTGGGCAGTCCGGGGTTATCATGGTAGCTCCCCCCTTCCTTGGGGCCCGAGCTCCTGCACCCTTGCTGCAGTCCCATCCTTTGCTGCGTGGCTTCTGCCACCAACGTTGCCTTTGGTCTTGAAGGACTGACCTCTGGTGATCCCGCCATCACAGCCAAGAAGCAGGAGAGGAGGGGCAGCTAAAGAACACGTGTCAGCCGTCACCTTCTCAAGGGTGTGCCCGGAGACAGCCCACTGGCCACACTGAGCTGCAAGGAAGGCGGGACAGAGGGTCCAAGGGATGACAAAGAAAGACGATTGCCCCAGAGTGTCAGAGGGAGTTTTGACAGCCCTTAAAGAATTTTGAAGAGGTAACATCAGGACTATTCTGCAGAAGGCTTTAGAGAGATATATATAGAGAGAGATAAAAAAAGAAGAAACAAAAACACAAGACTATTGAATTATTTCACTGGTAGTGTGGCCAATATCTTGGTGGACCTTTCAAAAGTGACAGTGAAATAAGCCAGTCAGAGAAGGACAAATTGCCTGGTTCCATTTATCACTCTTCAGTTATTATTTTCCATAAGACCTCGTTTTGCTCCTTGCTCATCACAAGAAAGGCTCAGTTGTGAACCTTATTTTGTCTGTCGGTCTGTTTGCCGAACATCTTCCCTCTGCTGAACCTGCGGAGGGCAGGATGGTGACAGTTTTGGCCAATACAGACTGCCCTTCAACCAGCATGGCGTCAGGCACAGAGCCAACCTGAGTGGATTATTTCTTAAATAAATGATGGATGGGCAGAACACAAGTTATTTTAAAGCCTCGGTCTCTACCCCGAGTTTCTCAAGTTCAGGCTTATCTAGGAAGGGGATAGAAGAAGACTGTGGAACTTTCCAAAACATTGAGCAAACCAGTTAGAAATCCACATCAGACTTGCAGGGGATCTAAGTGGTACACAGACGCACAGGTGTCACAGGCGGTCAGGGAGCCCGCTGCTGAAGCCGGGACAATAATGGTGGCTCAATGAGAAGAGGCCCAGGGGTGGGGGTGGGGGTATGCCTCACGTTCAAGACCACCTTGGCGGAAATAAAGGTTGTGTCATTGAGTCGTCTGACTCAGTAGAAAACCCAATCCACAAACCGCAAGAGGTCAAGAGCAGGGCACTCCATTTTCTTCGCTGGCTGGAAGGGACAGCTCTGGAAGTTTCCACAAGGGTCCCGATACACTGGGGAGCTGTTGGGAGAGCTCCCAAACAATAGAAAGCTGTTTCCTGCAGCCATTAGCTCCGTTATGGTCCTCATTTATGACTTTATTTACTTAATAACTCAGTCCTCGGTGTCATGGGTTTTTGAGAGAGACGTTCTGATAGGTATTAGGACAGCTGTTTAGAGGGTAGGATGGCCTCCGTCCTGAGGCGCGCGCCAGCCTTCTTTTATGGGTGCCCCTGGATGGGTTCCAGCACATTGGGGAGAAACAACATTTTATCACTTCTCCCTTCCTCCCTCCAAGTCTGGGAGGGGTGCCAGTTAGAGGAACCTTCCTGTGTCCTCTCAGTTCTAGGCGTGGTGTGGTACCGGGCAGGTGGTGCTCCAGAGACCGAGCCCAGCAACGGATCCCAGCAACCGGCCAAACATCTTTCCTAAAAAAAAAAAAAAAAAAAAATCTTTCACCTGACCAGGCAGTGGCGCAGTGGATAGAGTGTCGGACTGGGATGCGGAAGACCCAGGTTCGAGACCTCAAGGTCACCAGCTTGAGCGCGGGCCCATCTGGCTTGAGCAAAAGCTCGTCAGCTCGGACCCAAGGTCGCTGGCCCCAGCAAGGGGTGGCTCGGTCTGCTGAAGGCCCGTGGTCAAGGCCCATGTGAGAAAGCAATCAGTGAACAACTATGGTGTCACAACGGCAATGAAAAACTAATGATTGATGTTTCTCATCTCTTTCCGTTCCTGTCTGTCTGTCCCTATCTATCCCTCTCTCTGACTCTCTCTCTGTCCCTGTAAAAAAAAAAATCTTTCCTAAAATCCCCCCCCCCTCCCGTTCTCCAAGGGCTTCCTCAGACACAGGCCAGCATGAGGTCTCCTCCCAGTTCCTGAGGTCTGTCTCCCGTCCCTCTATCCCAGGGTCCAGGTCTACGGCTTCCCACCCCACCAGACCCAGACAGCGCGTGCTCAGCTTGTCCGAGGAACACCCGCAGTGCCTCCAGGGACCCTCGTCTCCCGTCTGCATTGTGCTCTGTTGGTACAGTATTCCTAGGTTACAGGCAGTGGGGCTATGCTCTAACCACCAGCAAAGAAATGTACAGGTGGCTCACATCATCATTGCAAAGCTGAGCCCCACCTTTAGGAAGTGAGGACCGGGAGACTCGAGTGGCTGAAAAGCAGGACCATCTCTCTCCAGTCAAGGTGAATGAGCCACCAATCATTGTCAGTCTCTGATCGCTCTGAAAGCGTGAGGCGAGAGCCTCTGATTGGCTGAACCTGGTAGGCGGAGATCAGGGCTCTCTGATTGACAGGCCTCGGTAGACCCAGTGTCTGCAGCAAAGATGCCTCGCCCCAAACAGGGTGTCCTTGTTCGAAGAAGGGAAAACGCATCCTAGGCGGGCGAGCAAAGATCAGCACAATCCTCCACAACTGGGAGGTATCTGGATACCGTGCCACCCCCAAAATGACTGACAATATGACCTGGTACGTAGTGGGGTACAGCTTAAAATTCCCGAAGGGCTGTTATTTGCATTATTTTGTTTTCTCATTCTTGACAATGATGTCCGTCAGGTGGGAGTCGTTATCCCCATTTTATTGATGAGGGGACTGAGAAACAGAAGGACGGAGTAGTTTGCACAAAGCCACATTGCTACGGGGCAGCCGGGGTTCAAACCCAGCTTCTCTGGACTCTCAGCCTCATGCTGAGAGCAGAGACCTTTCTTCTGGACTCTACAAGGACGAAGTTAAAGAGCGACCGAGAGGACCGGGAGAAAAACCAAACAGGGCTTAGCTGAATATCCGGGAGCCCTTTTTAGTTTTTGTAAACAGACAGAGAGCTCACTAGCAGCATTCTTCAGAAACAATGACCTTCCTGGAACGGGGCATTGCTATTTTTGTTCCTCAGCCCGACCCACGGGCCAACTGTGCCTTGCAGATGAGTCCAAGAATCTCCCTGGCTGGGTGGGCATTTGAGTTTTCCCCCTTCATGGGGTTCACGGCAGAGAACGTTTTTAAGCATTCATTTTCCGGGCACTCTCCAGAGTGTTTTTCATCCATCAATTTATTTAATAGTCACACCAGCTTTACGAGAGAGAAACAATTGCTATTCCACTTTGACAGAGATGGAACCGGAGGCGTAACGTGTCCAGGGTCACACAGGCACCTTTGATGGATAGGGCCCTGTGCTATGTCTTCTGTGCAACAACCAGCACGCCAGAAAGGTCCCTGCCTCCTTACGTCCAAGTTTAGGCAGCAGACCACGGATGAGGCTACAGATACATGAAGAAGATAAAGTAAGTAAGGCAATGTCAAGTGTCCGGAAGGACAGTCCCAGCATGGTGAGAGAAAAGAGCTGAGGAAGGGCCACTTCAGGTGGGATGACCGGGCAGCATCTTTCTGTGATGACACAGGGTCCAGGGACCCAGATGGACTCCCATGGCCGTGCTGATGGGGCCCAAGCAGGGTGTGAGTTTTCCAGGTGCTTTTTTCCTGCAGACACTTTTTTTTTTTGTCCTCCACAAGGTCCACCAGGGATCGGAATGAAGGGAGTGAGTAAGCAGCCAGACTTAATAAAACCTAACGGAAGAGGAAAGGCTGTTAATTTAGGTCCAGCTGTTCCTGCTCAGGAGGCAGTGCCGGCTCATCCTTCCCTTCCCCGGGGACCCTGCTCTCTCCTCCAGGAGACGTCGGAAGTCGCCTGCCTGTAAGGTCACTGGTCGATGGAGCGGAAGGTCAGCCTCTGACTCCTTGGTCACCTGTCCAAATCAGCCTCGGGGCTCTCCTTCCCCTGGTTTTCACCTTTGTGTTTGTAAGCCCCTTTTTGGAACTGTCTCCACGGACCTTCTACCTGGATGTGTTTGGGAGCACAGTTCAGTGGGAATTAGGGGTGACTCCAGCCCTGTGTGTGTGTGTGTGTGGGGGGGTGTCTCTGTGAACCTGTGAAATAATAAATAGATATATATCCTGGTTCCTGCTCTTGGTTCCTGACACGGGGCTCTTCAAACCCTCGCAAATAGGGGTGCTAGGGAAATCTCTGGTTCTGACATTTCATGTTTGACCCCAGTTTCTGACACAGAACTCCTAAAGTCCTTAGAAGTTCCTGATAGCAACGTCTTTAGCTCTGGAAGGAGGTGACTCTGGATGGGCACCCGGATGGAGGCGGGTCACCAGAAAAACCAAGCCGTGACCGGAAGCTTGGAACTTTCATCCACGTCTCCTATCCCCACGTCTCCAAAGAGGGGAGAGGGGGAGGGGCTGGAAGAGAATGTGATGGACAATCACGCCAGCGTGATGAAGTCGCCATGAAAGTCCCAACCATATGGGATTCAGAGAGTGGTGGGGCTGGTGAACCCTCTACCCGCGGGAGGGGGGTGCACCCCAGCCCATGGGGACGGAAGCCCCCCGTGCTCAGGATGGTCCCAGACCTCGCCTTGTGCGCCCCTTCCTCTGTATCCTTTATCATACACCTTTGTTACATGAGAAACGGGTGAAGGTATGTGGTTACGTGGTTCTCGGCATTCTGCGAGCTGCTCTAGCAAATCACTGAATCCACAGGGGAGCAGGTCGTGGCAACCCCCTGATTTATAGCCAAGTCGGACAGAAGTTGTGGGTGACCCGAGGACCTATGACTTCGCGATTGGCATCTGAAGTAGGGGGGCGGCGCAGTCCTGCGAGACCACGCCAGTAACCTGTGGGGTCCGTGTGAACTCCGCTTAGTGTCAGAATTGAGTTGAATTGTAGGACATTCCGTTGGTGTCACAGTGAATTGCTTCCTGGGGGACTCCCCCCGACCCTCCGAGTCTGGTCACCAGAAGTGTCAGAGGTGAAGTGTGCTGTGTGAGCAGTGAGGGCGAGACACACCGGGGGAAGCAAGTATTTCCTTTACAGCATCTTCCCTTCCCCTACCCCCGGAGTCCTGTGGCAGCCTCCCCACCCCATGCCCACCCCCGCCCCCGGAGTCCTGTGACAGCCTCCCCACCAAGCCCCTTGCCCACCCCCGCCCCAGGAGTCCTGTGGCAGCACCCCTCCAGTCCTGTGGCAGCCTCCCTACCCCCATGCCCGCCCCCGCCCCCGCCATGCTGGACACCAGCCAGCTGATGTTTCCCATTAAAGGCTGTGCTCAGGGGTCTGAACCTATAAAACCATGAACTCAATCCATTCACCTGTAAAAGCCCAAACGGTACCCAAACCAAGTCAGAGCTCATTTTCTCTTTATAGATTTATGAGCTGAGCCAAAGTAATTTTATTTTTTTCTAACATCAGCAGAAGACCCTAATACCCACTGAGCCAGTGTGAACTTATAATGAACTTAAAAATTATCTGAAGCTTTTGAACCAGATCCTCAAAATAGTCTCTGAAATAAACCCAAACGATGCCTGCCCTCTGAGTTCTCAGGCTGGTCTGCTGGTGCCACTTCTGATCCTGTGCCTTGCCCGGTGCTACAGGATGGATGGAGCCTGTGCAGTGTCCGAGTGCTTGGCAAAGATTTCCCTGGAGGGGGTTGGTGCAGAATTCTCTGCGGGTCTCCCCCAGGGAGCGTCCCAGGTCAGCAACCGTGGACACCCGAGTAGGGAGGCGGTGTACAGAGGGTAGGGCCGTCCCCTCTTCCGGACCTCAGATTGATGCATTTGTTGGGCGCTCCTGCACCCCTGTGGTTCTCAGTCTTGGCTGCACGGCATAATCATACGGGAGCAAACAAGCCCTTCTAACCAGAGAGGCAACTCCATTGTCCTGCCCAACCCAGAGGGGTCACACCTGCCACTGGGCACGCCAGGTGAGGGCTGAGTGTGAGGCAGTCCGAGCTGACCCGGTGAAGCTCAGAGCTGCACAGGATGAGCCTGGCTGGTTCCTGTCCTTCCCGATCCCAGATCCCCATCCCATCGCCCGTCCTGGGTCTAAGTAACTTCGCTGCTGCCCGAGTCTATAAGTTCCAGAAAAGGGCAGTGCATCTACGTGCGTTCAGTACCCTCGACTGTCTTGTTTGTCTGGTACCTACACAGTGCCTGGCACAGAGTGGCACACAGAAAATCTTTTTTTTCTTTTTAAACAAGTCAGAGACCTTTTTTTTTTAATTTCTTTTTATTTATTCATTTTAGTGAGGAGACACACACACACACACACACACACACAGAGAGAGAGAGAGAGAGAGAGAGAGAAAGAGAGAAAGGGGGGAGGAGCTGGAAGCATCAACTCCCATATGTGCCTTGACCAGACCAGTGCAGGGTTTTGAACTGGCGACCTCAGTGTTCCCAGGTCGACGCTTTATCCACTGCGCCACCACAGGTCAGGCCCAGAAAAATCTTTGTAGATGAGCCAATGACTGAATGGATGGAAGAATGAGCCAACAACACATCCCACATCCTCAGAATAGAAATTCCCAGACATGGGGAGACCCGATCTAGTCCCCCCGGCCAGGAGGACCCTATACTTGCAGGGTTCTCATAGTGATAGAAAATGGTTGATTTAGCAAGGCGCTGGGGTATACTGCTTAGAGTCAAATCCCGATCCAACCATATTCTAACCATCTGATCTCATAAGTCATTGCGTCTGCCCAAGCCTCAGCTTCTGGGCACGGAAAACGGGTCAGCAACAGTGTCTCTATCAGGGCGCACGGACAACCTTTGGCACAGCTCCCGGCACGTGGTGGACACGCACGTGTCAGCCATCAGTCTTATTGGAGCGTGTGTGTGTGTGTGTGTGTGTGTGTGTGTGTGTGTGGTGCATCTGCATCTATCTCTAGGATTGTTTCACCGACAGAAAGCACAGGGTGAAGCCATGGCTGTGTTGTTTCTACAAATGCGCCTGGCAGTCCCCAGCCCGGGAGGAGCTCTGACTCTGCCAACGTTAACACTTTCTTGTTGGTTCCCGCGCTACAGCTTGACAGCCAGCTCTCTCCCGTTCTCCGGGCCTGGTTTCTATCACTTGTCTTCCGGACTCATCCGCTTGGCAAAGTGCTCAGCTCTTCCTCTGCATTAAAAAAAATTTTTTTTTTCTGCCAGTCACCTGATGGTATGTCTGTCTCCTCGGTTGTATTTCCTCCCTTCCTTCCTTCCTTCCTTCCTTCCTTCCTTCCTTCCTTCCTTCCTTCCTTCCTTCCCTCCCTCCCTCCCTCCCTCCCTCCCTCCCTCCCTCCTTCCTTCCTTCCTTCCTTCCTTCCTTCCTTCCTTCCTTCCTTCCTTTCTTTCTTTGTTCTTCTTCCTCTCTGGCAGAAATAGCAACTGGTTTTCCCCTCCTGTGCAGACTCAGGTGGTCTGGAGAGCTGTGCTGTCTCCCAAGGCCATATCTGGGGTCATTGGGACACAGTGTCAAGATCAATTAGCAATGTCTGCCAACGACATGGGAGGGGTGAGGAGGGACTCAGGGTGGCGGCCATTTGCCATTCTTATTTGGTGCCAAGGAAACACTGTGACTCGTCTTTTTATATCTTTACTATCAATCTTCGAGCAAAATCAAATGTGGGCTGAAATACGAAGTTAAATCATCTAATGCAGGCATACCACCATGTGGACAGGTGCTCAGAAACGACTTCTCACTCTCTCTTAGCCAGAGGGAACATCTACATTCCTCTGTCTCTGGGGAGCTGGGGGCCTGGGTAGAAATTATTCTTCTGTCTCTCTAGAAAGCACAGGCTATAACAGAGAGATGGCTCCAGCCCTAATATAAAATTTCCTGAGAAAACCCAGGGAGGTACGTTTGGTTAGAAGAAGAGCCAGGTTTTCTGAGAGATGGTCAGTGTAGCCTGTGTGTAGGGCTGGTGTCACCGTCCTGGGGCTCGTCCTGAATGGCTCGTTTGCTTGCCTCCTGAAAGGACTGACTCAGGTCACCTTGACTGTCTTCTGGGTGAGGGCTGACTTGTAAGGACATAGACCTGTCCGTGTCAAGGTGCGGGCGCACATGGCACATTCACTGAGGATCTTGTTTGTGCCAGGCTGAGTGTGGGGCTCAAAGATTGCTGTCCTTAAATCAGATGGTCCCCAGGGGATCCTCATGGCCCCTAGAGCCTGGGCAGGACTGAATCATTCTTTGCCCATGGGCACCAAGTGTCTCTGCCCAGCGGGGTGGTTGGTGGAGGTACATTCACCTACAGCCTTGGCTTTGGAGTCAGGAGGTCCTGAGCATCTTAAGCTCTTCTCCACCTCTGAGGCTGGGCTCCCCGCCTGCCTGGTTAGGTTAACACTGTCTCGGGGACCCCTTCTGAAACTACACCCTGGCCGGAAGTCCTGGTTCACATTCCCATTATGGACCAACTAATGTGTCTAAAATTCATCTAAAGCACTGTCCACGCTCTGGCCCAGACCTCTGGACTCAGACATTCGTGAGCGCTGCAAGAAAGAGCCAGGCTCCCGTGCTGGACCTTGAGAAATAGGTCAGATTGAGCGGGTAGAGAGAGGGGCTGTGGGTGCTGACCTGAAGAAGCAGGAATATCCCCCGATTCCCACACACTCTTCTGTTTTTTCTTCTATATTAATTAAATCAAAATTTCCCCTTAGGCTGTCTTCATCTGTTTCCCCACTTTATTATTATTATTTTTTTTACAGGGGAGAGAGGGATAAACAGGGACAGACAGGAACGGAGAGAGATGAGAAGCATCAATCATCAGTTTTTCATTGCAACACCTTAGTTGTTCATTGATTGCTTTCTTACATGTGCCATGACCGCGGGCCTTCAGCAGACCGAGCCACCCCTTGCTGGAGCCAGCGACCTTGGGTCCAAGTTGACGAGCTTCTGCTCAAGCCAGATGGGCCCCGCACTCAAGCTGGCGACCTCGGGGTCTCGAACCTGGGTCCTCCGCATCCCAGTCCGACGCTCTATCCACTGCACCACCGCCTGGTCAGGCTGTTTCCCTACTTTTAAAAACCATTAACGTGTGTGTATCCTTGGCACCTAGTCCTTGTATTCATAGGAAAAACACATGCATTAATGTGTGTGTGTTGTGAGAAGTGGGGAAGGACGTGGAAAGAGAGAGCAGAGCGAGAGAAAGAGAACGAGAGAACGAGAATCTCTATTTATCTTAGACGGGTTAGCGAATGGAGACAGGGGACCAAAACTAATTAACTAGGAGTCCCGACTCCATGCGCCATGTCACAGACATCCGCGATGCAAGACCAGCTTTCCGAGAGTTAAGAGTCCAGTAAAATTCCTCTAAAATGGACGTTACACCCGTGGCCCTCTCCTCCCTCTTTCCGGATTCAGAAAGACCTTCAAGGCGTCCATGCGCCTCAGGGTCACCGTTAGAAGCATCTCTGAGCAGGGAGAGCCGTCCTCCTGGCTACGTGAGTGCTCTGGGCATTTCCGCCTCCGTGTAGCTGGCAACCTGGTGGGTTACGGCTCTGTCTGTTGCCCGTGTAATTAATCGCGGGGCTTCTCTAATGCCTCCTAAAATTAATGCAATTATCCGTGTCTCTGAATAACCACCTTCGGGCGCAGATCTCAAAACACATTGTTGACAGAGCGGCAGCCGGAGCAGGGCCGCGCTGAGAGTGGAGCTGGATTCATTTTAATTAACTTGTGTCTCGTATTGCCAAGGTGAGAAACATCCCGATTCTCAGTAGCTCCAGATGAAAAGAATGGGGAAAGGTGTTTGCGTGGACGGGCAGAGACTCCATGGAAATAATCGCTACAGGGAAGTTTTTTTCCAGTCGTCCACCTCCACGCTGTTTTCATACCGCAATCGGTCCAGGCTCAGCCTCGAACCCCGAGCCTGCTCCCTGCTTCTCATCCCAGGGCTTCTGTCTAAGGGGGCCCCTGGTTTGATTTGCTCTGAGCTGGACGGTGGCAGAGAGTCTTGGGATCAGGGCAAACGGTTTACCCCTCGTCCCCTTCCATCCCGAAATTTCTCATTAAATGTAGAGTTCTAGAACTCAAAGACGGGAGAGAAAAGCATTTTGTTAGCCCGAGTTGGTGGTAGGCTGGAGATTTATTTTTAAAGGGTCGTGATTCCAGAAACACAGCCCGGTCCCTTGATGTGGAAGGCACAGCTCCTCTCCTGGGCGGACAGGTGGAAAGGGGTGTCCATTCTTGGGGCTGGGACATGGGGCAGCATCGCGGGGCGTGAGGTCTTCCCAAGGGTTCTCCTGGCTGTTATTCTGCAAGGTGGTCGTGAAAAAGAGGGGTCCAATGCATCTGGAAAATACTGTATATCTTTGTGCATGTCGCCAACTCAAACCAGGAGATCTACGCATGATAGCCTAGCGAAGGCTCGGAGAAGCCCTGCGTTGAACAGGCAAGTTTGTCCTTGCTCAAGCCCTGCTGTCCGTGATAATTGACCACAGGAAGCAGTAGCATTAGGGGGAAACTCAGCAGGGCCTCTGTCCCGCTGGGAGAAGAACCTGGGATTGGAGCCCTCCCTGGAGAGCTTGGCTTTCCTCACCTCTGTCACTATCTACTGTGCAACCTTGGCATGCTCCTCCCCGTCTCCGACACTCACGCTTCCCTCACCACAAAGGAGAGGTTTGGCTCTTGGGCTCTATGACTCTGTGAGGCCTACAGACCATCAATTCAGTTAAAACTAGAAGACAGGAAGGGTCAGGGAAAGACTGATTTCAGGAGAAGGAGAAAGAAGAGGAAGGAACAAGGTTTCCCAGAGAGATCATCTCGAGGAAGATGCTGTTCTTTGGAGAGGGTCCGGGTGAGCTGTGAGGAATCCCGGGGTGCCTTCTCACGTGGAGGGGCCTCTGAGGCTGTCGGGGAGGGGCAGGCTGACCATCTTCCGTGTCTGGGATGCCAACTGGCCATGTGCAAAGCTGCTCCATCACCAGGAGCAGAGAGCTTTGTGATAGTATGCCCGCCCCCTGCCCACCGTCCCCACCTCTCGTCAGCAACTGTCATCTAGTGAGGGCATCTGTGAGGAGGGACCACGGCGTACCCTAGTGGGAGAGACCCTGGCCGCCCCCACATTGTGCCCTCCCTGGAGTGGGAGGCTGCTGCTCCCAGGAGCTCACTGCTTTCACTGCAGTGGAAAAGTCCCAGCCCAGAGGTCAGCCAACTTGGCTTGAGGCTACTTGGGAGGGAGAGCGTCAGCTGCAACAGTTGAAACGGAGGGCTAATAATTCTCAATGTGACTCTTGTTATAACCTTTTCCATATGCCCTGAACCAGGGGGTGGGGATGAGGGAGCAGAAGCAGAGGGGGGTGGCTTGTTGGTGCAAATAAACGGGAAGATGGACCAGAAATGGGGGTTTGTTTTCTCAGCTGAGTCCCTTTCTGAACTGCTTGTCCACTCTGCTCAGATCTGTGCTTCTGGCAAATAGAAATCATCACTGTCCTGACAAAATCTAAGTCTTAAATAAAAATCATTCCTCTGCCGATAAAAATCACTTTAAAAAGGCAAACCACACGGAACCTTTGTTGTGGGAGCCAGGTACCGAATCGGACCATCCGGGTGTGATCTCCTTGCTCTTCCTGCAAACCCCCGTGGTCGGTCCACGTGTGACCCCATAGCAGAGAAAAGGATCCGAGGTTACGAAGACCTGAGATCTGGGTGAGCAGCCTCTCCCTGTCGCCTGCCTGCTCAGAGCAGGGGCCCCAGCCGGTGTTCTCCCTCATATCGGATCCGCAGGGTTCACGTGCCCTGTTGATTAAAGGGAGAGAGTTTGTCTGACTGGTTCTCCTGGTCTGACTTCTAACATAACCAGCTCTTTTTGCCTGTTGAGCCTTCTTTTGTTAGATGGTCACTAGGTGCTGCTCCCATACCACGGCCCTTCTGGTCCCTAGTGTCACTGAGAGATGCCCACTGGGTGGAACCTTTGAAAGTCTTTGCGACGGGGACGGATATAGGTGGGACACACTGTCTCCCATTTCTATGGCCCCCCTCAGCCCAGCCCAGCTCACCCCCTCCTGAGGGTCATTTCTAGGGAGCCCCGCCCTGTTCTGTACCACGTGACCCTGCTACCTTGGCCACAGCGGGCTGGGTCAACTGGGCAGCCAATCCCCAGGCAGGTCAGTAACCATGGCAAAGGAGGGGATGCCGGGGCTCCTTAGAGTGTGAAGCCATTGCCCAAACCTATCGCACCCGCCTTTTGAGGACTTTGAACTTGAGCTGTAGAGACTGGGGAGCTGGTGGCAGGAGGTGCGGCCCGAGAGGAAGAGCCACAGAGAGAAAGGAGTGGAAGGCATGAGGAAACAGACAACGGAGGGAAGACAGCAGGTGGTGGCCGTGGGGACAGCGGCAGCCTAAGGAGGGGGGAACGTGAGGTCCAGGTGCCTGAGTGCCCCCCCCATCCACCCTGTCTGTCTTGGGTCCCGCAGTGGGGCTGTCCAGCTTCCCCTGCTCTGCCCTCTATCCTAACATGCATATGTGAGGGGCTGGAACATGGCTCTGGCCCTGGGAGCCAAAAAGGAAAAGAACCCCAAAGGAACGCATCTCACACCTCTAGAATGCGGCTAACGACTTGCGCTCATTAGGTGAACTGGCCACTTTCCCCGTCCAACTGTCTCCAGGTCCTTTCCCGTCCAGCCCGTCAGCCAAGGAGACCTGATGTGACTCCGATTCCCACTCTCTCCCCCCATTGCCTGCCCTCTTCTCTCTCCCTTCCTCTGTCCCTGTCTGTCTGTCTGTCTTGATCTTTCCCTCAAACGAGACTTCAGAGCCGTTCAGAGTGGGAAATGACACAGCTGTGCTCTTTAAGAACGCTGTCTGACAAAGTTGTGGGAGGATTTTACTTGATAAAGACAGAGCCAGAGAGAGAATTTCCTGGAGAAGCCTGTCAAGTAGCTTCTTATTACAACCTGCACATCCCGGTGGCTGGGCTGTCAGTCTTTGGAGGAGGCAGAAGGAAAATCTTTAATTGTGCTCATTGTGCGGAATGCATTTATGTCTCTTCTGGGCGGGCCCCCCGGAGTATCCCAGGCCCCTTCTGAGGGAGTCAGGGCCCCGTGGCTGTGGGGTAGGCTTGAGGCTTTGCCACCGCAGAAACAAGGCCCAGGAGGGGGCTCTCAGCACCTGCTGGCCCTACAGACTCAGCGTTGCCGAGCAGTGCTTGGGGAGGGCCATACTGGTGTCATTTCTCCTAGTCTTCAAAACCAGGCAGTGTCTCCTACACGTCAGGCCCCCAGTGACCACAACAGCAAGCCACAGTGTCCTGGGAGATTGTTAGAAAGCCTATGAACCTTCTTGACTTTGACCTTGTGTTGTTTAGGATTATCTGGTTGCCAGTGACAGAAGCCACTCTGGCTAATCTAAAATAAATTTACTTTCTTAAAAGAAATCTATCATAAAGACGAGGGTTGCTCATAGGGAGAGGGGACCATGAAGCTTGGAGGAGACATCACCAGGCCAGTCTCGGTGGACAAGGACCTGTTCAAGTCGTCACTGGTGGGATGAGTCCGCAGCCGGCATTTTCTGTCCTTGCCCACTCTGTTTAAGGCAGATTCCCATGAAAGAGAGGGACCACCTGGCCTGGTTGGGGCGATCAGCCCGGCATTGCCAGGATTGCTTGACTGGCAGCCCCACGCAAGGAGGAGGCGGGGAATCCAGGCCTCTTAGCAGAGGAAGGTGGGGGATGGCTGGTCATCATCTCTGTCCTTTCCTTCCTGTTCCACTGTCCCATGGACCGGATTTGGGGGACAAGAGGAAGAGACAGGAAAGGGGTTTCCGCAGCCTAGTCCACTCTCCTTGGCTTCGGCAGCCTGTTAACTCTGCAGACAGAAAAAATCTGTAAGTAAGGGGGGGGGGCAGGGAGGGGCCCCCTCCTAAGTCCTGCCTCACCTTTCCCCTCCCCCACCCCGGCTCCTCCCTGAGGCTCAGGATGATTTGTTTGCCCACAAATCCCAAGGGAATGACAAGCAAATGATCCGATTGGCTGGGAATGACTGCCTAAGTAGGAACTAAGATCAGAGCCTGTTGGCTCCCAGCGGTTCATGGGTTTGTCCCTGTTTGTTTGCTTTGTTTCACTGAGTGGGTGGCTCTCACCACTGTGATAATAGAGAGCTGATACACAGAGTCTGTTGGCCTTCAGCCCAAAAAGAGGGCAGGAGGGATGAAGGTTTCAGCGTTGGGGGAGCAGCAGCTGTTCCTGGTAAGGCAGGGACTCCGGTGGCTCTGTGATTGGCTGGAAGGGAGCAGGAAGACTCGGGGTTTCTTGGGCTGGGGAACAAGGGAGAAGGATAGATGTGAAGCGGGCCGTCAGCCTGTTCCAGAAGGATCCATGTGCCCGTCCCAATGAGCCTTCCCGAGGAATTACCCCGCAGTGCTGCTTGTAATCCAAAGACTGGAGGGGGAATACGGCCCAAAGGTTTTGCAACGAGGAATGGCTAATTGGCTTCCAGTGCAGCCAGCCTGTGGAATACTAGACAGCCATCAGGAAGACTGAGCTTGAGATTCTGATGGAGGAAGTGGCCAAGACATCTTGAGTGGGAAACAAAGTGAGTTGTCAAACGGCATGTTGAAGATAACATTTAAGAAAACAAACAAACAAACACATACGCATACCTGTGTATTTAGATCTATCTCAATGTGTGTGTGTGTGTATGTGTGTGTGTGAGTGTGTGTGTATGTGTGTGTGTATGTATGTGTGTGTATGTGTGTGTGTGTGTGTGTGTGTATGTAAATGCATGTAGAAGGACCTGGCAGCATACGCACCGCTTGATACTGGTGTTGACCTCCAAGGAAAGGACTGGCAATAGGAATGTAATGCGGGGCTTCAACTTTATCTCCAGCGTTCGAATGTTTGGGGTAGGATGGCTGTGGAGTGGAGGCGCCAGGAGGCCCCCACGTGGTGAGTTCTCCCGGAAGCCCGCGGTGCAGCTCCGTGGCGCGGAGGGAACCCAGACTGGAGACTCGCTCGGGACGTGTGTGTTGCAAAATGCTGTGCGTTAGGACCCTCTCCTCGCCAGGACTCCGCGGCTGGGAACCCACTCCCCTCAGGAGGGCGAGCGGATGGGCGGGGGTACCTGGCGCTGCCCGGCGACGCTAGGTGCTCTGTGAAGCTGTCAGTCAAATCGGTGACTAAGAACCGTGTGGACTAGAGGGGCAGCCGCGCCTGGGCATTGGCTCAGCTCTGCGTCTCAGGCAAGTCAACCGCTCTGAGTCGATTATCCTCATCCGTAAAATGGGCCTAACCCAGTTTGCCTGTCCTGCTTCTTTGGGTCATTGGAAGGATTAAATGAGACAGATCCCTGTGTAAGCTGGATACAAATTTTGGTAAACTAAAAAAAAAAAAAAGACTGCTCTGGTTGCAAGAAACAGAAACCTCCCAAAGCCACTAAGGCAGACAGGGAAGACGCATCGTGGGGACACGGGTCTGAGACCCCCATGGCCAGGTGCACTGCGGCCAGGACCAGGAGCTGCAAAGCCACCAGCCAGCAAGGGCACCTTCCTCTCTCACCTGTGCTCTCCCCCTGGTCTGGGGAGGGCTTGTCAAAGCTTTCTCCCTGCCACAAAGTGAAATGTTGTCTTTGTGGGGGGTCCTTCCCTCCGTCCTGTCCGGCTCCAGCATGCTTGAGGTTAGAAACCGGGTCTCTAAACTGTATCTTTTCCCCAACCCCCGGGTCAGAGAAGACCCGGAAGGCCACCCGAGGAAGCCAGGCTGTGGTCCCATCCTTGCCAGCCGGATGGCGGCAGCGTCCGCGGCTGGCTGTCCGCTCGCGCTTGGTGCCTCACGGAGCCACCCCCTCTCCGCCACCTCCTCGTGGCTAATTCAGCTCCCGTTTGGTTGCATCTGCTTTGCGGGCACCTTTCTGGGGACTGGAGGGAGCATCAAGGAGAGGGGGCAGAGAGCAGACCGAGACTTCCCTGTGATGCGCAGCCTATAAAGTTGCTTAGAGCGACCCATCTCTCCTCTTCCATTACTGACAGCTTGTGTCCTGGTTTTGACTTATCAACACCCCATCTACCTGAGTCAGGAGAGGAAGGAGATTAGTCCAAAATGGAAGCGTGGTGACTCAGGAGAGCAGAGGGGAGACAGCAGGTGGGATCGGGGAGGGAGGAGGGAAGGGAGGAGGGGAGGGACAGCTAACATCTGTGGGCGGTGGAGACAGCCCCCCACAGAGCTCCCCAGAGCCACAGACAGAGGACCTGAGGATGGACTTACTTCTCTCCGCCTGGGGTGGGGAGGAGTGTTTTCTTTCTGACCAGGGATGGAGAAAGCTTTGCGGGTGTTGTGTGTGGCTGTCGGTCTCAGGAGGGTGATATGTCTTAACCCTGGCCCATCTCTGCAGATGCTGGGGAATGGGAGCAAAATGATCTTGTGTCAAGTTGTGCGTTCTGTCATCCTGTTCCTGAGCTGCTGCTGCTGGAACCGTAACCCAGCGGGGCCCACGTGTGGGCTGGCCAGAGGGCAAAGGGACACCATACTCAAGTCCCTGGGGGGACCCTGGAGCCCCTCTGCAGCCCCTCCCCTGCACCCCTAAAGGCCCTCTGGTTACTTATAGTCCCGAGACTTAGCACTTAGCTGCAAATTTGGGCAATTTGACTCCCATGCCTTCTGTTGCTCTCTATAAAGCCTGGTTCCCAAGACTTATCAGAACTCTTCAGAGCCCAGAGAGTGAGTGCTAGAGATATTCAAGTCTGGTCAAAGCAAACACTTGGAGAAGACTTAAGTAATAACTCACAAAGACTCCTTCTAAATGAGCTTCTGGGATACTCCCCAGGAAATTCCAGGGATAACTAAGTAGAGCCTTGATGTTTGCCGATGGCCACTCAGCAAGAAAACCAAAATCGAGATTGTCCCGTGGTATACCAAGGGCCTGGGGCTGACGGCTTTGTCCTTGATGCAGTTGTGCCTCGAGTCTCAGCACGGAGCACGGGTCCCAGAGTGCAGCAGACAGCCTATGAACGGTGGCTCAGGAGGTGAACAGTGAGCCGATCGACAGAGCCCCGTTCAGAGCTAGATGGTTAGAGTGCTTAGTCTGGGGAATTTAAATCCCTACAACTGAGCTCTGGACGCCTATAACCAAATGCCTTCCCGCCCTCTCCACTCTGATGTTACCTCAGGACCTCAACCGTTAGACATCGAAGGACTCTTGATTTCCTTCCCGTCTTCCTTGTCTCAGACACCCAACCAACCAGCTGCTCAAGTCAAAACCCGAGTCACCTTCGAATCCTCCCTGCTTCTCCCATATGTAATACATCGGCCGGTCCCGTGAACTCTACGCCGAGTCCCAAGTTCATCGCTGACTCCCTTTCTGCGGCCACCCTGGCTCAAGTGCTCGGCATCTCATGCCTAGACCACAGCATTGGCCTTGGGGCTGTGTTCCCTGCTTTCGCTCTCATGTCACCCCAATCCCAAGCCCATCACCCACAGAGCATCCAGAAAGACATTCCCAAGCACAAACCCAGGCAGCTGTTTTCTATCACCGCTTCGCACTGTAATGATCCGCGCGCTCCTATCCAAGCTTTATCCTGACCAATTCCCTACCTGTATGCCGCTCCCCTCACTCACTAACCCTCGCCGAAATTCTTTAGTTTCCAACCAACCTTGTTTCCACCTCAGGGCCTTTGCACGTACACTTTCCTCCGCTTGAACCCCCCCCCCCCAGATCTCCACATGACAGGGCTGCCTCCTTTTTTATGCAAATCTCAACTCAAGTGACCCCCCACCTCAGAAATGCCATTCCAATCTATAAGATGGTCCCTGTAGCACTTTCACTATCGATAGGCTCATATTGACTCGTTGGTGTGCGTATGCATCCTGTGCCTCCTTGCACTAGCACATACTCGGAGACACTGCGGGTTCTGCAACTATCACCTCGAATACTGTGGGCTCCGTTCCGGACCACCGCCGGCACGTGGGTATCGCAATGAAGCGCCTCGTAATCTTTTTTTCTGGGGAGGGTCTTGCCTTCCACGTACATAAAAACAAAAACAAAAGCCCACCACACCCGTGAAGGGGGCTACATCAAAGTACCATGAAATGAGGAGGTCTGCCCCGAGAAGGCCCATGAGCTGGTCTACGTTATTTGCTGCTGTGTCCCCAGGGCCGAGAACGGGGCTCCGAACCCAGGCACTCAGGGGGAGTTACTAAAGAGATGAGGTCTACAGAGTAATTGCTCCAGTCCACACTCTGCTGTGGAGCCTTGGTGGCCACACTTCCTGCTCCTAGAGGAGCCAGGGGCCGTTGCCCGGGTGACCTGAGCTTGACCTTGGCACCGGGGCGATCTCAGCACCTCCGAGAAGAAGACACAGCCGTGGGATAAAGAGAGGGCTTTCCAAGAGCTGCCCAACCCCGTCTGGGCCTTCCTGACCCACTCAGGATTCTTTCCGTTAGGGCTTTTGTTTTTATCAATTTTCCGCACCTGCCTTCCGGAACAGACCTTGGTGTTGGGCTTCCCAAACTTCCGCCTCTGACCTGGACGTTGCTCTGCCTGCCTGCCTGCCTGCCTGCCTGCCATGCCGTCCCAGACGTGAGGAAGCCCACGCGGCAAACACAGCCAGAAAGTTGAGTTTTCATTAGAGGAGAGAAAACCTGCTGTATTGATCGGGCAGGGGTAGGGAGGGGGCGAGGGGGACCGAAAACAGCCAGAAGCTCCCATTTCTCTGTGATTATAATCAACTCCGAGGTCTAGCTTTTCTGTTTCATTACATGGGGGAGGAAGGAACGCACTGAGCCCCCCCCCCACCCTCCTCCCCCATCTAACACACCTGCAGGCGATAGCGTCAGCTTCCAGATCTTCTTTCCACTATTTTCCTTATTAAACTTTGCAGTGGGTGACTCTCCACTGGCCTACTGATTTGAGTATTAGAGTGTGTATTAAAGATATGAAAATACAAATTATTGTTTCAGAGAGAAATGACGGTCTTTGGAGTGTGTCTGTGCCCAGGGGTTCTGAATGTTCCCTGCGGTTCTCAGGCTGCGTAGAAGCGGAACAAGGGCACCTTCTCAGAGGCTGGTGGAGAGCGGGTACATTGTCTGTGTCGATCCTGAACCACCCTTGGTGCCGTGGCCAAGGGCCCTGGAGCTCGGGTTCTTGGGTGGCTGGGCACCTCCTTCGACAGGATGGTCTTCACGATGTCTGGGTGGTTAGAGAAACAGGTATGACTCTTAATGCCTGCTGGCCTTTGTAGCTCTGAGAGCGTCCTCCCCACCACCCTCCTTATTCTTCAAGGTCCAGCTCAAGTGCCACCTCTTCCAGAAAGCCTCTCTGGATTTCCCCCAGTTAAACTCTTTCCTCTTTCTTCCCATAGAGCTTTGACCTCCCTTAGGGCTCATCCCGAATTCCTCACTGGTATTACGGGGGACGGTGATAGTAATAATGATAGATGATGATGGTGGTGGTGATGACAATGCGGGTACCACTTACCAAGCACGTCCCGTCTGCGGGAAATCTTCCCTGTGTCGTGGGATTCGATCCTCACCGCGACCCCGAGGTCGGCACCGTGCTACGCTCACTCTGATGAGAGAGAGGCCAGGCCACTGAGACCACAGGGGATAGGTAGCTCGCTAAAGGAACACAGTTGGTGCCTCTGTCTGGCTCCCGATTGAGCACAGCTTGGGTCAAGCGGGGACTGTAAACCCAGATGCTCTGACTCCAGAGCTCCGCTAGGGATGTCATTGTCATTGTCCTTCACCTGTCTTCGGTGCTTGTCCTCTCAGACCTCCCGGGTTCCTGGAGGCAGGGGGGAAGGCCTGGGTCTCGCTCACACCTCCACACCATGGTGTCCGGGATGCTGGGCAGCACCTAGCAGGCGTGGGCACACTGTCCCTGGACCCCTGGACAGCATGTCCGGAGCAGCCATCTATACCCCGAGGCCAAAACAGGGTTGTTTGCACCAAAGTCTCTTCTCTCAGGCTCACCTCTGCCTGCATGGAGACTAGCAGCTCATGTGAACAGTATTCATCGTTGGAAACAGCCAGCCACCTCATCGGAGGGACACCAGGGTCTCAGCTCAGGACCCGCATGCAGGAGGGTGGGAGGCTGCACCATGGCCCCCTGCATGGCCCCTCTGCGGCCTCACCCCGTCCATCATCATGGAACAAAGCATGTGTCCCTGCGAGAAACATGCCTCTGTTTTCAGTTCAGGGTCTTAGGAAGGACTGGAGAGCGTCCAGCGGGGCCAACCACGCAGGGCTGCGAGCTAGGGACTGCAGCTGGGGCTCAGTGGCCCAGTTCACAAAGGGTTAGCTCCGCAGAAGCCCAGCGCGAGATGGCCAAGCACATAGGATACGTGATCCTAGGGAACTCGAGGCCCGAGGGTGGTCTCCTGGGGCTCAGGTGGACTTGCCTTCTCTTTCCTTCTGTCCATGTCCCCACCTGGCCCCCTCGTTGCTTGGATTCTCTCTGTGCAGTGGCATCAGTTTCGCCCACCCCTGCAGGGCTCTCTCCTCCATCGCCGTGTGCGGCTGTCGGCTTACGGCTTACCACCATCTAACTCGGCAGGACCACGGGGAGGGGGCCCTCTGCCGCCAGCGTCGGAGGAAAAAGGAACCCAGACAGTCTCTGATCGGCCCGGCAGTGGCCACAAACCCACTGCTGGGCCGTGACTGCTGTCTGTGGGGAGGGAGACTGTGGTTAGTCAGGCCTGTGTCCTGCACCTGTTCTTGGGCCTGGGTGGCGGGGAGGGGGGGATTCATCGGAAGGAGCAGTTTGCTCTTATAGGGTGGGAGGATCATTGGGCAGAAAAAACAACTGATACCCCATTTCATGGACTCTGGGGGTGGGGTGGTCCTAGCAGATGAGACATCCATTGGTCCTGGCGTCAAAGCCTTCAGCCTAGGGAAGGGGTGACAGCCACCTAGGGAAGGGGTGACAGCCACCTAAGACCTCCTTTTGCTTCTTTAGCAGGGGGCCCTGTGGCCTCCCCTGTCCTCGTCCCCTCTCTGGCCTATTGGTCAAGGTATAAAATATGTAACATAAAACATAACATATAAACGCCGGTCTGACCAGGCCCTCGGTGTGAGAGGAGTCTTCTGCATCCAGGTTTTTAAAATTTTAAACTATTATGGAGATCACTGTAGATTCACATACAGTTGTAAGACATCATTCAGAGAGGTCACAGTCCCCTTTGCCCAGGGGCTCAGTGGTCCCCTGGCGATGTGACACCTTGCAATCCTATTGCAACCAGGATATTGACCTTGATACCAAAATAAAGTCAAAGCTCCAAAAGTTTGGCTTTTTCCAAGTGGCTTCTTTTTTTGTTTGTTTGTTCTTTCTTTTAACCTCTTCAACCTCTGGGATGCAAGAACTCCTGAGTGAGGAGATTTTACCATGGTAACCAATCCATGAAAATTTCAGAGAAACTTGACCCAGCATTTAACACAAGCTGAATCCCGATGTGGGAAGTTTAGGATGCAGCTAGCCGGTCCAAGATGTGGAGGCCACCCTGTGGAATTTGCCGGGGAAAGTCCATGCCCGGATGGGGCTCCCTTCCTGCAGATGGGACGCCCAGGCTCTTAGCTTCCTTCCCGCCTTCTTGGCAACACTTGGGCTGTCCTTTCCACGGAGTGGTTTCTGGGCAGGTGGACGTTCTTCGTCACCCTGGGCGGTTCTTGCAGACCATCCATCCACTCAGCAGACGGGGCCAGGCCTAGGCTTTGATGAACCACTCGGACGTCCCAGATGTCCTTGTACCTGGAGGGGACACTGAAAAATATTTAACTCCCTGTGTGGCAGGAGCAAAGGCCAGGCAGTGAGAGCGCCAGGACCCGGCTCCGCCCGGTGTTAGCCCTTTGGTTGTTGGGTTGTGGGGATGTCTGGGGTGTTCCACGGTAGCCCAGGCGCAAGGCAAGCACTTGTAAAGGTGGTTGTGGAATCGTGTTGATGTGTTCCCTCATACAGCTGTGCCAGTGCCCACGGGCTGGGGAGGCTGCCCGGCGTCTCCCCTCACCCCAAACACTCTTGAATGCTGGCTTCAGGCTCACGCATGCCAGGGCCCACGTGTGTGTCTTCATTAGCGCCGGGCTCAGGGGCTGGCACTGTGAGTAGGGTTCCCGTAAATGTCTGTCGAGTTGGCAAATACATGGTAAGTCCTGCCCATGCCAGGAAACTAGCTCTGACCACTTTGAGCAATAGCGAGTCTCCTCCCTTCTCTGACCCCTTATGGACTGGAGAGCAGACCCAAGCAGAAACAGCAAAGGAGAGCAAGGAGTCGGCTCTAGCGCAGTCTCAGCGCTGGCAGACCTGCCTTGCTTTTCTTCCCTCTCTCCCTTCTTTTCTTTCACTCATCTTTCTTCTACAAACTATACCTCGTTCTAAGCACCGGGGGCGGGGGGGAGGTGAAGCGGTAAATCGGACAGGACACATGCCTACGCAGAGCTCACACACTGAGAAAAGGGAGTCAACCGGAAAGTGCCGGAGCCATCAGGGAAGGCTGCATGGAGGAGGAGGCTTATTACCCGAGGGAGACTGGGGTATTAGGAACAAAGTGTAGGAGGACTAGAAAGAGGAAACAATATTGGGAGCAATAGGGTGGGCGTGGCGATAAACTGCAGGTGAGAGGGAGTCAGACCAGGGGCTGCGGGGAGGCATGGAAGGGGGACACATGTGTGAAATGTCAGTGTTTTGGATCACGGAGAGCTGTGGTCCTGGGAAGGAGAGGGGCAGGAGATGACAGGCGATGATGTCATCAGTCCTCTGGTAAGACTAAGCTTAGAAGGAATGCTGGGGGCTGGGGGTGGCAGAGGGAAAGGAGGGTGGCCCCGGACTGGGCTGGGAGTGACGTCAGGGAGGGGCCCCATAAAGAGAATTCTGGAGGGTTTTTTGGGATGACTGGGGAGGGCAGAGCTGCAGGAAGGGGTGGTCACATGGGAGATGTTGAGGGAGTTCAGATGACCTATGGGAACAGCAGTATTCGGAGGCTGCAGTGGGTGACCTGCTGTGTGTAGGGGGTGGGGAACGGTTGGGGGTGACTGCACTGTCCAGCTTGGGGGATGAAGTGACTTGTGGTGACAAGAGTGGGGACCCTGTGGCTCCACCCGTGATGGGGGAGTCCAGGAGGAGGAATGGTGGGGCGGATGGAAGGGAGTAGAGAGTGCATGTCCAGCGTGTTTACTTAGAAGTGACCCCGGAACTCCAGCTGGGGATTTTCCATGGATACCTGCTGGCTGGATGGAACAGAGACCGGGAAGGATGTGCACCAGCCACAGAGTGAAACCACCTGTGTGGGAAAAAGGGCCACACACTCTGTCCTTCAGGGCCAGCAAACCTCTCTAAGCCAGTTTAGACTGGCCGTGCGCTGGGCCAGTATCCCCAGATGGGACGCTGGGACCTCTCACAGGGTCCTTCCTCTTCCTGTGAAGGAAAACCCATCATGTTTTTATACCTGTCTTGCCACCACAGCTGCAATCTCCCAGCACCAATTAATGTATCAATAGACTAGGGGTGAGGGGCGCTTGGGGGGGCGGATTTTCACCATGGATGCTACTTCGGCTGCGAACGTCTGGCAAACATCTTTAATTTTATTTGGTTTCTCCTTTTTTCTTCCCCGAGGGACACCACCCTGCAGGGAGCAGATGAGAACAAGAAAGGCCAGATCGGTGCTCCGGAAGGCGGCGTGGTTTGCCCTTGGACTCTCAGACTCCTCCTGTCGTCTGTTCTTGAGAGGGGCTGTTAGAAGTCGGCTCCTGAGGTTAGTTATTTGTGTCCCCCGGGGGGGGGGGTCTCTGGGGAGCGGGAGCTGGTGGTTGGCCTCTGACAGCTCTGTTTCCAGACTTTAGGGCAGGCCCATGGTCCATCATTGTAGATGCTCCAAAAACTCATTCATTTCTTCACACAGTGATTCATCGAGTGCCAACCATGTGCTGGGGCGCTTTGCTGAGTATGGGAAGCTCAGCAGTGAACAGACAAACACAGATGGGATCAAGGTGAAGGGGATCAGGAGGTACAGACTTCTGGTTACAAGAAAAAGTTGCAGGGATGTCATGTACAGCTTAGGAAATACTGTCAATAATATCACAACAACATTGTATAAGGGCCTCTGGTGACTAGACTTAATGTGGCGATCACTTAAGATGCACCAATGTCGGATCGCTCTGTTGCATACCTGAAACGGATATAATACTACGTGTGTCACCTGTAATTGAAATATTTTTAAAAAATGTGTGCCCTCATGCAGCCTACATTCTAGTGATTTTGTGGACTGGCCGTGGACAATGAACTCTCTGACCTCTGCATTACGCCAGGTTGTGCTGGGGACACGGTGGCGAGCTCCTGCCCTTCTGAGGCTCATATCCCCATATATTCTTTTTCTCCTATAGAGTTTTTAAAAGGGTTTTATATTTTATTCTATATCTGTGGTCCCATGTTGAGATAATATCTACATGAGGTGTGAGGTGCACGCCAATGCCTCCCTCGCCTCCCCTTCTCTTCCCCCTCCCCCTTCCCCCTTTCTTCCTTCCTTCTTTCCTTTCTTCTTTTTCCTTCCTTCCTTCCTTCCTTCCTTCCTTCCTTCCTTCCATCCATCCATCCTTTTTTCCTTTTTTCTTTTTCCTTCCTTCCTTCCTTCCTTCCTTCCTTCCTTCCTTCCTTCCATCCATCCTTCTTTCCTTTCTTCTTTTTCCTTCTTTTCTTCCTTCCTTCCTTCCTTCCATCCATCCTTCTTTCCTTCCTTCTTTTTCCTTCCTTCCTTCCTTCCTTCCTTCCTTCCTTCCTTCCTTCCTTCCATCCATCCTTTCCTTTCTTCTTTTTCCTTCTTTCCTTCCTTCCTTCCTTTCTTCCTTCTTTCCTTCCTTCCTTCCCTCCTTCTCTCCCTCCCTCCCTCCCTCCCTCCCAACCTACCTACCTACTTCCTTCCTTCCTTCCTTCCTTCCTTCCTTCCTTCCTTCCATCCTTCTTTCCTTTCTTCTTTTTCCTTCTTTCCTTCCTTCCTTCCTTCCTTCCTTCCTTCCTTCCTTCCTTCCTTCCTTTCTTCCTTCCTTCTTTCCTTCCTTCCTTCCTTCCCTCCTTCTCTCCCTCCCTCCCTCCCTCCCTCCCTCCCTCCCTCCCTCCCTCCCTCCCTCCCTCCTTCCTTCCTTCCCTCCCTCCCTCTTTCCTTCCTTCTCTTTTTTCATTTGTTCCTTCATTCTTTCTTTTGACCCAGGGATGTGAAATTCCTCCTGCACCATTTGTTGAGAAGAGCGGTCTTTCTCCATTGAGTTGCCTTCGCATCTTTGTCAAGATCAAGGGGCTGTGTTTTTGTGGGCCTATCACTGTGCTCTCCACCTGTCCCATCGATCCGTGTCCTGTCCTCTGGTTGACAAGTACCACTCGGATTACTGGCGCTGTATAAGGAGTCTTAAATTGTATAGCACAACTTCTCCAACTTTGTTCTCCTGAAAAACAAAATTGTTTTGGCTACTCTAATGCCTTTGCTTTTCTGTACAAATTTTAGAATTAATTTGTCTAAATCTACAAAAATCCTGACTGGGATTTTGATTGGAATTGCATTAGATGTTCAGATCAGTCTGAAAGCGAATCGGTCTCTGAACCACAACGAGTTTCTCCTTCTGTGGGCACGCTTCCTCCCTCCGATCATTTAGACCTTCCTCGATTTTGTTCACTGGTGTTCTGTAGTTTTCAGCATAGATAACCTGCTCCCATCTTTGTTCGCTACTTTGTAGCTACATCTACCCTCGCTACTTTTTTGGGGGGAGCTATTGCTTATTTATTTATTTATTTATTTTAATATGTTAGTTTCCAATTTACTCATTTCTGGAATACAGAGGATTTTTAAAATGTGTTGTCCTTGAATCTCATGATTTTGTAAATGCACTTAGGCGTTCTAGGTTTCTATAGAGACAGTCGTATTATCTGTAAATAGAGATGATTGGACAGCTTCCTTTCCAATCTCTATGACTTTTTTTTTTTTTTTTGTCTTATGGCCGACAATAAAGGTTCCAGTATAACGCGGACTAGGAGTTGTGCAGATGAGCATCCTTTCTTTGTTCTCACTCTCAGGGTGAAAGCATGCAGTCTTTCTCACCACTAATTACTATGTTAGATGGAGAAGTTTTTTTTTTCCTTATCATTTTTTGGATACCTTTCACTGGGTTAAGGAAGATTACCTCTACTCTTAGGTTGCTGAGAGTTTTTATCACAGGGGGATGTTGAGTTTTTCCAAATGCTTCTCCTGCATTGGTTGAGATAACAATGTGATTTTTTTTATTTCCCCTCTTGAATTTGTTCAGATGGAAGATGATCAGCGACTGATTTTCAAATGTTGAACCAGCTTTGTATTCCTGGGACAAACGATGTTATTCTTTTTTTTATCTAGTGCTGAACTCAATTTGCTAATATTTTGATGAGGATCTTTTTGTGTCTCTCTTCATGAGGGATACTGGTCTGTAATTTTTCCTGTGTTCTCTCTTCCTGGTTTTGGTATGAGGGTAGTTTCAGCGTCGTAAAATACGTTGAGAAGTGTTCCCTTACTTTTTTATTCTCTAGAAGAATTTGTATCGACTCTTCTCTAACTGGTAGAATTCACTGGGAAGCTATCTGGGTTTAGAATTTTCTATTTCAGAAGGTTTGAATCTATAATTTAAATTTTTTTTATGGATAGGACTATTTAGGTTATCTATTTTCTGTTGGGTGGGTCTAGGAGTTTGTGTCTTTCAAGGAATTAAGCAGTTTCCTGTAAGCTGTTGAGTTTATGCGTGCGGGGTTGTTCATGCGGCTCCTTCATTAAACTTTCTCTTCCCTCGTTAAACTTTTAATGTCTGGGTAGTCTGTCCTGCTGTCCTGTTTTATTCCTAATCGTAGTAATTTGTGTCTTTACTATTTCTTTGAGAGTCTGGTTATAGGTTTGTCAATTTTATTGATATTTTCAAAGAACCAGCTTTTGTTTTCATTGATTTCTCTATTTTTCTGTTTTTAATTGCATCGATTTCCAACCTTTTTATTATCGTCCCTTTCCTTCCACTGGCTTTGGGTTTGCTTTCTTCTTCTTCAGTATTTTTAAAGGCAAAACCCCAGGTTGTTCATATGAGCCCTTTCTTTGTGAAACTATAAGCATTTAGCTGTCACTGTCTCTCTAGCCCAGTGGTTCTAAACCTTTCCTGAGGTACTGAACCCACCAGTTTCATATGCGCATTCACCGAACCCTTCTTTAGTGATAAATAAAATATGATTTTTTCCCCAAATTCAAGACACAGGTATATGTTTTCTTACTGGTGCACAAAATGAGCCGTGCATGAACATCACCTTGCTCAAAGAACAAAACCAACAAAGTGCATGAACTCACAACAAATCACGGTATTACTTTATTCTGGCCTCCGCGGCAGAGGCTTCTCCGAACCCCTGAGACCGACTCATCGAACCCCTAGGGTTCCATAGAACCCAGGTGAAGAACCGCTGCTCTAAGCCCTCTTCAGCCTCATCGTGCAAATTTGATACGTTGTATTTTATTTTTGGTCGAACTATTTTCCAGTTTTCCTTGAGATTTCCATTTGACTCACCGGTGTTTGAGAAGTGTGTTGTTTAATGTCCAAGTATTTGAGGATTTTTTTCCCCCCCAGGATATCTTTGTTATTGGTTTCTAGTCTCATCGCACGGTGTTTAGGTTTGGGGCCCCCTGTCCTCTAGCTGGAGGTGGGAACAGGGGCTCTCTGGCAGGAGGATCCTCACCACTGCAAACTACAGTCTCGGCAACGTCCCCACACTTAGACACAACACGCCTCCTTCTCTGCTAATCCCCTGAGGGGACAGTCAGGAGCGCACACATACATCCTTGCAATCCTGCAAATTGGGAGAGACCTAAGTGCCAAGCCATCAGAGGCTAGCTGGCTCAAGCATCTTAACCCAAACCACGGGATGTTAGGCGGCCGTGAAAACTTGTCCCAAGGAAGGATGGCGGGGTGACCTCAGGAGCTGATGCCACATCATCCCCAGCCCTTTGCTGTCTGTTAACGTCCCCACCGCAGGGTAACCTCACTGCAGTGATGAACCTGGCCTCTCTTGTTTATCGCTCTTTCTTCCGTGCCTGGCCCTGTACTTGACACACGATACGTGCTCGGCAATACTTAAATAAATAAGTGAATGCATAAACAGGAGAAGGTATATTTACCTGCCTCCTCACTGTCACACACATAATATGCATGCATGTATGTATGTATGTATGCATGCATGCATGCATGTATGTATACACATGCACCTAGCAAATCTGGTTCCTCTATCATTAGGTGATGTGCATTCTTGATTTCTTCTTTGCTTTTATGTGACCAGCATCCTCCCATCCTTTTCCCTGTCACTCATTCCAGATCCATGTCAACCGAGACCGGGATACTACTCCATGCTTGTGGAGCAAGTCCTATTGGGGACGAGGGAGGTGTTTACAGTCATTTTTTGATCACTTGGTACAAGGGTACAGGTCACCTTATTTTTTGAAAGACAAACATGACACTCCAAGCAGCCCGCAGTGAGCCGGTGGCCAAGGTGGGTCTGGGGCCAGGCCGTCTTGCTCCCAGCCCGGTGTGTTTCCCCTCCACCGCTCTGTCCCGGCAGCCCCGTCCCACCGGAGATAATGACCCGGGAGCGTCTGGGCCCCCGGTCAGAAGTGCCCAGCTTCTTGGCGCCCCGTGAAATGCCGCAGCGGCTTTACATTCCCGCTGCTTCTTACGTTCCCTAAATACCAAAAGGGCACAGTCTGCCATGGCAACTAACAATCTGAAAAATGTCATTGCTTTAAAAAAAAAAAATAACAACAACACATTGGGCAACTGGGCCCTCTGTCTAGCTTTTATAGAACCACAACACTAAATACATACGGTGAGACGCATCTGGAGACCTCGGCAGGCTTTGGCGGCCGTGAAAGGGGTTTCGGGGTGCATCAGGGAGCTCCGGCTACATGGGAACTCGGGTGAGTTACTGAATTTCTAAGCGTTACTGAGCTCCCTGGGAACTATGGCTGAGGGAGCTCACAAGGGAAGTGACAAGTGCCCCGTGCCTGGAAGATAGTGAGGGCCCAGTAGAGAGAGCTTGTGTCCATCCTGGTTGACCACTGGGCTCTAAACACCCTTCTAAGCATTCCAGGTTCAAGGGGTGGGCACGCCATTGGCATCAAGGTGAGCTCTACCTGCCTCACCTGTTCGGCTCGGGTCCCTCTGGCTTTTCTCCCCTCTCCAATACCCTGCACGTAGCCATGGCCCCTGCTGCCAGGCGAGCTCTCATAGCTCCTCGGGCCACCTTCGGGTTAAGGGTACAGGGAGAGACAGACGGCCCTTTTCACCTTCACCGGATCTGTTCGGAAGGACCTCTGTCGACTTGGATTTGACCATGCGAGCTGACACTGGATATTGTTAGAGGTCACTGATGTTTGTGGAAGTTACTCTGGAGCCTAGAAATAGGAAGACCCCTTGACCCTGAAGAAGACTTTCAAAAGCTGGGTGTCCATGCCCACCACAGGCCAGGGCTCAGCGTGGAAGAACACGGTGAATGGACCCTGGGGGCTCAAACCCTTTGCCAAGCACCCACTCAGGCTCTGGTTCACGGCCCTCTCTGCCCCCAGTGTCTGGGACCTCCCTCCGTGCCAACAGTACCCTCTCCTTTGTAGATGATGCCGCTGTCTGGTTCATCTCCACTCTCCGGGGACTAGTAGTACCCTCAGAGAAGGGACCGCCCCCGGACAGGACCAGACCCCACCGTCTCCCTCCGCCCAGCAGAGTTCAGTAGCTGGTCAGGAAGCAGGACTGAAGGATGAGTTAGGTAGTTCATCGGACCCCTGAACTGACAGCTTCTTTGTGCAAAGGAAGGCCATGCTCCCATGGCCCTACAGACACACAGACCTGCAAATGCGCACCGCGCCTCACCCCACACCCAAGGGAGATTTGGCAAATGGGCTTTATTCTGGAGACAGAGCAGGGCACAGCGTCGTGGAGTGGCTTCCCCGCGCGCTCTGAGTGCCTGGGCACAATGTTCTGCTTCTGGCCATCGCTCTTCAGACAGCAATGTTATTGTCATGCTACTGCCTATTTAAATACAGGGAACCGGGAGGCTCTTTTCTGTAGGTGCAGAATTAGCACAAATCCAAACCGCTGTTACGCTTTGATCCATTCCGGACGCCGCCAACGTGCGTCGGCCTTTTTATTTCCTCACCGGGAGTGTCCACAGCTCAGGAAGAATTACAGGGGGGGGGGGGGAGGCCCGCTCGCCACTTCCCATTTGATTAACACGATTTAATGTGGCAATAATGCCAGGGAAGTTCATTACTCAGGGAAGCGCTCTGTGCGGCTGCCCGCGGTGTCCAGGGTGGGGGTGGGGTGGGGTGGGGGAGGGGGCGGCTTTTTATTTAAAACGCAATCAAGGTAAGAAGACCTGTGAAATCCGCCTGGACTGGAGAAGGCGGAATTTCCATTTGATGTAGGCAGACCGAAGAAAGCATCCCTCTGTCTATGCTGCTTTGGACAGTTTATTCCTTCCGTTTACAGACGCAGTCTTTAGCCCGGCTTGCTGAAGCGTAGAAGGCTGGGGTGAGAAAACCCGCGAAGGACCCCGCCCTCCCCTCCGCGGTGGGCGGGTGCTGCTCAGAGGGGGCGTTACCCAAAAGAAAGAGGAGCACATTGGTGGTGGGTGTCATAAAAGGGAAGGACAGGAAGTGTGACAGCAGGCAATCAGGGAAGACCACCGGGAGGAGGTGGCATAGGCGCCAAGATCGGAAGTGTCCGTAAGAGCTGATTTGGAATAGGTGACCGGGGAGGGGCAGAGGTTTTGAGGCCGAAATGCATCCTGTGTGAGGAGGAGCAGGCGGCCGCTGGGCTCGGAGCGCAGTATTGGTGGCCACCGTGTCTGGGCAGATGGAGGGGAGGTGGCAGGTGGAGGCATGCCGTGGGAGAGGAGTCCACTGATGTACCCCAGCCTCCCTGTCTCCAGCTCCGCTGTGCCCTGGTGTAGAATAGGGAGGGTTCCCCTTATGGCCAGGGAATGGTGAGAGGTAAGAGATGCGTGCCCTCCATCTCAGACCGCCTCCCACCGTCAGCCCCGCAGCGAGCAGTGTCAGGTCCTGGGACCGGGAGACGACAATCTAGAAGGCCCGCTGGAGGCCCAAACCCTGAGTCTTCTCAGGTAGGTGAATTTGGCCATGCCATTTGGCTTCCCTAAGCCTCAGTTTCTGCATCTGCAAAATGGAGCCGTGGGAGTCACGCAGCCACGCAGCCACACGTGGCTTACCTCCCGCACAACTGGATAAACAAAAGGACACGGGAGACGCAAGCCATTTGAAGACATCCTAGAGAAGACCAGGGCTGCTGGCAGTCATGAGGGGGACACGGCAGGGCAAGCTGGGCGGTGGGCGATTTGGGCTGATGGAGACGGTCGCTTGTGGCTGCACGGTCACCAGAACATCGCACGCCAGCCCTTACGAGCTTCCATCAGAAGGGACATGTGACACTGCTGCTCTCCTGGCGGTGGCCAGAGCAGGTCCCGTGGCCAAGCCTAACCTCAGGGAGGCAGAGACAGGCTCACCCACAAGGAGGAGAGCAGGAAGCCTCTGTCCTCTCCTTGTTTCATGGATTCTCGTCACATGACTCCAGACAGGGTCCTTCCCTAGCCTTCCGACATCTCAGGACCACATCCGACCCCCTTGCTACGCTACAGCTGTAGGAGCTATGTCATCTGGTCCCCACTGTGCACCCAGGGCACCCACCGAAGCACTCACTGCGGCCAGACCACATCTCTCTCAGTCCCCTCAGTCACTGCTGTCTCTTCTGTGACTGTCAGCCATCCCTTCCCATGGGGGAAACACCCGCCTCTCTTCCCCTCTCCACCCCCAGCCGGGCGGCCACTTCTCTTGGTCCCGACAATGCAGCCGCATCACCACCAGCTCTGCTACGGCTCCTGGGACCCACGCTGTCCCCACCCCCCATAGCATGTATCACCTTATGACAAAGGATATAATGTATTCGTTTCTTATGCCTGTTGTTGATTTCCTCACCACCTAGAACCTGACCCCACAGGCAGGGGTCTTGCTGTTTTGTGCCCTGACGAAGCCCGCATGTCCAGAATGGTGCCCAGCACATGCTTGCTGACTGTCTAGTGGGAATGCCCAGCAATGCCTTCATCAGCCCCCTGTGTCTGCGGCCCAGAGCATGGCCACCCCCTTTCTGAACCATCATGTTTTCTGTTAGGAAACTCCTCCTCCAAAGGTGTGACTGTCAGGTTGTTAATAATGAAAATAGCAAAACGAGG
Source organism: Rhynchonycteris naso (assembly GCA_037038555.1). Lineage (NCBI taxonomy): Eukaryota > Metazoa > Chordata > Mammalia > Chiroptera > Emballonuridae > Rhynchonycteris > Rhynchonycteris naso. The sequence goes on from CM073001.1 coordinate 3,785,408, forward strand.
CCCAGAGACAGGAAAGGGCGCTTTTCCGGGGGCTGCCGTGAATGGTGAGCCAGCCAGAGGCCAGACCAGGAGCGCCGAGATAGATAGCCCCGGGGGTGGGACATGCAGGGGGTGGATGCCTCTTCTCCAGCCCACAGTGCCTGTGACAGGGAGGGCAGGGCCACTCTTTCTCATGTTCCCTGAGTGGCCATGGCTGAGGGCACCAGGGAAGAACCGGACACAGGAGCCTCCTGGGTTTGACTCTGTGGTTCTGGGGGAGGACATCAGCCTGGAAGGCTTGGAGAGGGCCCCCCTTGTTTCCAAGCTGAGCCAGACTCAGCTCTGCCCACCTGTAAAGGTTGTCCCGCGCAGCCTGAACAGGACCCTTCACTTCCGTCTTGCAGGCAGAAGACACATCCGTAACCAGCTCTGCTGTCGGGGTGGACACCTGTGTGCGTAAAGGGAATGCGGGCGAGGAGGAACCCCTTCTACCTGGCGGAGAGCTGGCCTCACTGGCGAGCCCCCTGGACCGTGCTGGGTGACCGGAGATCTTTGCTGACAAGCCCTGGCTCTGTGGGAAAGTTTACTTGCCAGGTCTTTAATAAACTCCCCACTGGAGCAATGCCCATCTAGTGACCTTTACCCTCTGCGAGGGCCACTGTGCGTCACACACTGGTCACTGCTGTGGGGATTCCGGCTGCTGCGCCATCAGACGCACTGGAGATGTACAAGCAGTGTCCAGCCTGGCCGCCTGCTGTCTCCCCACCGGACATTAGACAGGATTTAGGTTTGGTGTTTCGTCTGTTCAGTTCCGTTTTTCTTTCTTTTGATTGTCCATCCGTGATGGAGGAAGAGTTTTGACTCGGAAGGGTGGGGGGCAGACGAGGAAGTGGTGATGAGGCGGTGACTTGTGCCGTGGGAGGCTCTGACCTGCCGCTGGGCCTTCCCGCCTGTGTTTTATCCACACCCCCTCCCTGCTGGGACAGCAGAACAAGTATGGTCTCCTCCGTAGCATCTGCGGTGGAGCCGGGCAGGCTCAGGAGGTGCCCGGCGTCCAGCGAGAGTTAAAGACAGACTTAGCGAGAACCCAGCCGGTCTGTGTTTTATTAGCACGTATGATAAATGTTTAGCGAGTTGTTACCGTGTTCCGGGAATTTTTTTTCCCCCAGGGGCTGGTGTAATGCCCACATCCCCAGAGATCCTTCTGGAAATAGAGGTGCTTTTAGGATAGTCATGTGCTTTTGTGCAAAATGGTTGTCTTCTCTTGATCTGACTTTAAAACAAGGCAAGGGAACAGCATTCTCTTCCTCTCTCTCTGTCTCCCTCTCCCCCTCTCCTCCTCTTTTTCCTCTTTCTGTCCTGTTAGAATGTGTGTGGGTGTGGGTGTGTGGGACCCAAACTCATTGCCACAGCCGTCTTCTGCATTTCTTTCTTTATTTCCTAATTATTTCAATAACTTTTGATACAATGCACCACATAGCCTTTCCTTGCACAAGAACAAAAGGTGAAATGTTAATATGATTTTATTTGGGCTCAGATCGGATGAAGGGGACCTTCTGTTTCCTACCTTTCATCCTCGATTCGGCACGCATTAATGAAATTGAGCCTGTGGAAAGTGACCTCTGGGGGTGGGAGGGGGGTCTCCCGAGAACATAATACGTTTTAATCAAATATGGGCAATAAGTAAATAAGTGAGAAAAGAGCTCGTAGACAGCGAAGCACCCTGAAAACAGTCCAGCCGGGAGTTCTCAAAGGAGAGGTAATATTCCTCTGGTGGACTGTGCACATATAGGGAATGAGCCACAGGACTCTGAGGACAGGGCTGTTTGGACAAAGCCTTTGTCAGTGCCAACCCAGATGCCCCGTAGGACAAGGGAGAGCTGAGCTCCCTGTCCCCAGACCACCCAGGCGGTTTTCCTCTCCCATTTCTCTGAGTTTATCCCTCACCTGACCACAAGGGGGCGGGGAAAAGTTGTCGCTTTCCTCCGCGTGGGGAGGCAAACCTGGGTGCGTCTCACCTCAGGGCCAGGTGTGGTCGGTGGCTGGGTCTGCAGCGCTGGGGGGCACTGAAAGGGCACCCTACCCTCTGCCTGCTCGCGGCGGGAGGGGGTGGGGAGCGGGTGCCAGGTTCACCCCAAGTCTGAAGATTCTCCGTGCCAGCCGTGCAGGGAAGACAGGAACCCGAAGCCTCATGGTGGCTGACGGCGGGCCCCAGAGGCTGTCAAGTTCACTGCGTGTGGGGACGGAAACAGGCTGCATAGCTTTTTTGAGTGTCTGTGTCCTCACCTGTAAAGTGGGAATATGATCTTAAAGGGTTGCTAAGAGGATTCAAGGAAATTACACCGACAGGAAATTGGAGGTATTAGTGGTAAGTGTTCAAGGCAAGGTGGCTGCTATGATGTCTCTGTCCCCGTCCCCCCACCCCCGCCAGCCCCAGCCTGACCCCCAGAGATGCTGGCAGAAGTAGTCCATGGCCGCTTTTCCTTTGTATTTTATTTACTTATTTTACAGAGAGTTATAATTAAATATATGGTTTTTATAGAAGGTGTCTTCAAATTACACACACCCATATATGCATGCACACACACACACACGCACACACACACACGGGTGGGGAAAAGTAAGCTTGCAACTGTTCAAATGGAAAAAGACAAAGAACACGAATAAATAACACCATACTATGGAGATAATAACACAACTCACCGCGTGGCCTCCTTTCGCCCACCCCTGTAGGTTCATTCATTTATCAGGTAACAACTGGAAGCCGACCACGGGCCAGGCACTCCGCGGGGTGCAGAGAGCAGACCCACTGCACATTCCCGTGGGGCTTCCCGTCTGGGCCGGCGAAGGCTAAGAGAATTTTCTGCGCTGTCCACTGCAGCACCCACGAGCCGCATGTGGCTATTGGGCACCTGGAATGTGTCTGGTGACCAGAAGTGAACATGGAATCAAGTTCTATTTCATTTTAATCAATTTAAATGTAAACAGCCATCCATGCCGAGGGGCCGGCCGCTCCCTTGTCTCAGGCCTGGAGGATGCACGAGGAAATGCGGATTAAACACGGGGCCTGGAACTCAGTGAGTGCCCGTTTCTCCGCTGCCCCCTCTGTGTGGCTGCTGTCTCTGCATGTGACATCTCTGCTGCTGTGACACCTTCTGAGGGGGTGGACAAGGTCACCCAGACGGGCTCTGGAAAGGCAGGGTCCAGTGCAGCGGCTTTATGCCTGTCTCATGGGGCTCTGCACATAGTAGGTGCTCTCACACTACTGGTTCAGCCAGTGAGGCAATGTGCTGTCAGGAAGGGAGCAGAAATAAATTCAAACCTTGGCTGCATCACTCCCCAGCTATGGGATGGAAGCAAGTGACGTCGCCTCTCTGGGTCTCAGGTGTCTCTTTGAATTACACACACACACACACACACACACACACACACACACACACACACACACACGGGCGAGGGCAGCTGTTGTGTGGGGTGGTCGGTGGTTGTGAAGACAGGTGATGTCCGGCAGGGGGCCAGCTCAGCGGAGGTCAAGACCGATGTGACCCTCAATAGTGAGGAACCCAGCTGGAAGCCAGATGGGGCCCAACCCATGATCCCGCTTCCTGTGTGGGCGCTGCCAGCCTCCCCGGGGACCCCGCGGAGTGACTCGGTCCTGGTGTGACTCGTTGACTGATTGAGGGGTGAGCACCTCGTTCGTTCCAGGTACGCCGGTCATGCCCCCCCCCCCCGCCACCTCCCCTGCGATGGGAAAGATACAGGGCCTCGGGGAGCAGGTCAGCCCTTCTCTGGTGGTGGGGCCAGGACACGTGTGGCCCAGGAGACCCTCCAGGTGCAGGAGGTGGTCTGAAGCCGGACAGCATGGAGCCGACACCACAAAGGGAAACTGAAGAGAAAGTGGGGAGAGAGAGAGAGGGTGGGCGCAGGGATGTTCCCGCCCTGATCCGGTCGGCTCCCAGGGTCACTGGGGTCACTTCTTCGTCCTTGTCAAACACTCTCCTTTCTCCTGAGTATATTTGGGCCGGGTCTGTCTCACGTGCGATGAAGTGAGTGCTTATCCAAACGGCCATCGAGCCGACACCCTCCCTGTCTCCTGCTCCTTGGCGTCCAGTCAGAACCTGGCCTGAAACCTCGTTTTCCCTCTCTCCCCGCGTCTGCTGTGGGACGTCAGACCCATCTGCTGTGGGACGTCGCAGACCCAGGGATGGCCCCGGGGCTGGAGGGATGCTTCCTCCCTGGGAGTTAATTAGTGCGGTGGGAGTCATTCTCTGTCACGTTTCTGAGCCGTTGCCTCGGGACAAGTTTGTAGCAGAAGAACAAGTGCAGGTGTCCCTGACGTGGCCCTCTTGAGTGGCAGCCCAGCGTGGGGAGCAGAGACCATGTTGCACCGGGAGCTCAGAGACCCGGGTTCAAGCCCCCCACCTGGCTGCCCACAAATGTGAACTCGGGCCCGTCTTAGCACGGACCTCAGTTTCCTCGCGGGTGAGATGGAGATGGTAACCCATGTCGTGTCTGTCTCAGGGGTGGGGCGGGCTGTGTGTTTGGGTGAGAGAATCCAGCAATTCCACAGACCTGTGCTGAGCTCCTGGGCTGAGCCTGCCCGCGGGTTCACGCAGGGCACTTTGAGGACCGTAGGCTCCGACACCCATCACGTCTCCAGCTTCCTTCACAAGGAGCTGGGCCGCCCGTCTGGGGAAAGAGGGGGCTCCCTCCCTGGTCTTTCTCAGGATCCTGGGGAGCCAGGAACTTCAGCAGTCTCCCCCCCACCCACGCGAGGACTTGGGAGTAGCCCCCTCCCCCCTGAGACTCCACAGCACCTGACACTGCACAGCTCACACGCCGGGCTCACCTGGGGAACCAACTTCCCTCCGTGCCTTCTGCTGAATGTCAGGGTCCCCTGTCCTTTCTGGGGACCCAGAACCAGCAGGCTTGCTGCTCAACGCAGTCCTAGAGCTTCTTGTCCCTGTCGGTTTCCCAGCCGCCCAGAGCCAGGGGCATCGGTGTCTTTGACACCACAGTGACTCGGCCTGACAAATTCATCGTTTCTGGTGTCTTTCTCTGAGGGTCCCCCCCCCCCCCCCGGGGCTTGCTCCAGGCGTGGCTGAGCCCCCAGAACTGAGAGCTGCCCCGGGCCTGGTCCCAGCTTTGCTCTTAGACCTCGGGCAGGTCAGGTGTCACATGCCCTGTTCCTCAGAGTCCTCACCTATAAAACAGGGATAACAATACCCCCCCCCCCATCTCACAGATAGGAAATTACCTCAGAGGCGTGAGACACGGCAGAGCAGCGTGTGGCTGCCGGGTGTGAGTGTTCTTCCTTGTGTAACCTGGAAACCCCTGCAACAGGAGGGGTATGCTCACGGAGGCAGATTCTGACAAGGGGAACAAGAAAACGATGCAAATAAAGCCATTCCTGGTCCCCATCACGTGGCGGGGGTGGGGGGCTGTCATAATTCACTGGGGGGGGGGTTGTCCTAAGACCTGCATCTGTCTAAGATCTGCAACAGGACATGACTCTGCTCTTTTGAAATTTGATTTTTCACATAATAACATGCCATCCTTAGAGGTGTTTGGCTTTGCCCGAGATCAAAACCGTGGAACTTCCTCCCTCTATTCAGGGCGAGGAAACCACCCTGGAGTTGTTGAAAGTCATGTCCCTTACCCTACAAAGAGCCGGCAGAGACACGCGGGATTCACAAGGAAGGGCTGTGGCCTGGGCTCTGAGGAAGGAGGGTTGCAGAGTTCAACCCTTGGTGCTTTGAGGGTAAAGAGAGAAAGTGGTCTGCCCCATAGGGGACCGTCCCTGGGAGGCAGGGGATGGTGGCTCTGGTTCTAGGAGGTGGTGAGAAATGGATCCAGGGCTGGCCCAGCGTCCCAGGAGCTGCCAGAATCTCTGGAGGTGGTGTCAGTGTTGGTGTGTGTGTGTGGGGGGGGAGAATGAGCTGAAGTCTTGCGTGCCCACTTCTGGAAAGAGCAGAGGGTCTCTACAGGGGTCCCGACTGAGAGGGATGCTGCAGGCGGCCAGCCTCCTGGGCACGAGCTGCCCTCAGGGTACTGGTGAATGGCCCACAGCCACAGTGAGCGGGTCCCTCTCGAGAGGGTTCTCCGTGTGGACAGCTGGGCTGGCCATCTGCTCCCCCTGGACTGTGTTCAGTCCCTGGGATTCCTGGAAAAATCGATCGCTGGGAGAGGCCTCAAGAGGGAGAGACAAACTGTCCTAATTATGCAGGTGAAGGGCTGAGCAACTGATGGGAAACGTGAACGGGGTGACCCTATTTTCAGGGTTGGGTGGTTTGCCCACTGTGGTGAGTTGATATGTTCACCTGAGACCTGTGACTGAGATCGAATTCAGAAAGAAAAAAAAAAAAAAAGGAAACCTTTACTGAAGTAATTAAATGAAGGATGTTGAGATGGTACCATTCTAGATGTAAGGTGGGTCCTAAATCCACAGACAGGTGTCCTTATAAGAGAAAATCAGAGGGAGGTCTGAGACAGACAGGAGAGAGGGCAGCCTCTCTCTAGAGACCTCTCCTGGAAGAACTCAATGGGAGGGGTGTCGTTTGCAATGCCCGCACCCCAGGTCACTAGGCTGAGTAGAGAAGAGTCCATTTGGAGCTGAAGACCCAGCAGGTGTGAGATCTGGCCCAATAGCCTTGGCTTTAGCCATATCCTGTCCTGGTGTTGCAGGGTCCCGTGGACCCCGTGAGCCCCCATTAGGCTTCTACTAGGTCTGTTTCTGTTCAGGCAGCCAGAGATGTTTTCTGTTGCTTGTAACCAGGCAACCTAGCAGGGACTGGTGTTAGCTTGTGCGATCCCAGTGCACGCCCAGGAAGAGAGTGGATAGTGAGGCCCGTTTTACAGATGACAACACTGGGTCTTGCAGAGATCAAGTCTTTTATTCAAGCCTGGTCAGTGAAGGGGTTAGGACCCACGCCCAGGTCTTTAATCCAAGGCCTGTCCCTCTCAGTCCCTCTCAGTCTGGCTTCTCACCTGACCTGCTAGAGCCAGAAAACAGCCACCCCCAAAGCTCCCAGCCTGGTGACACTCTCTACTTCCTGTGAGGAAAGAAAACAAAAGGTCTGTGGATATCTCTTTGCAGTCAGCCAGGGCAGCAAGTCTGTTTTAAACAAAGTGTCAGTGTTGCCCATTATCCTGATGGAAGAGGAACGAGTGTAACGACTTTTAAGTTGCTTGAGAGGCAGCAGTTGAATTGGAAACAAGTGGCCTTTACATTTCTTCCAAGAATGACTGAGACAAGTCCAAGACAGGGAAGGTGGCTTTCCCTCCCGCTTCCCCTCACCTCTCAGGTGTCATGGGAAGCCCCCCGGAAAGGGCTGCCCCACCCCCGCAAGCCCAGAGGGTCCTGTCCTGCAGGTGCCGAGGAGGCAGGGGTTGGCATCCCCGTGCATCCTTGGACGTAGGTCACCAGCACGTGCCTTGTTGGGCGAGGCGGCCTGCAATATCTCTGAAATGGAATAAAACCTCTTTGAGGTTTAGAAAAATAAAAGATGACTGAGACATGGTCCTATTGATTTTTCTTCCCTGGGTTTCACACCACTGGGTGAATAATTTATTCTGGGAGGTTTTTTTACAGATTACTCAATAAAGTCACCAGCCATGTGGCCGGTACCTGGGCTCTGCTTTGATGCCGAGCCCAGGCGGCAGCCGCGAGCAGGGAACAGCCAAGGTGGGAAGGGCTGGTGGGTCGTGGAATTTAACACTCGCGTTTCGCGCTTCATGGGTCTGAGCGATGCGGGGGGGTGTGGAGAGGCGCGTGGGGGGGCGTCACAGAGCAAGCTGGTGATACAGTCGAGATTAGAACTCAGAACATGGATGGCGCTGTGCAGTGTTTGGAAGCTCAGGATGTGATGAGAACGTTGCCGGTTCCTGTCCCCTCCCAGCGGCCACACCCATGCCAGGAGAGACTGAGTCTTGCTGTGGGTGGGGGTGGGGGATGCTTAGGTGCGCAAGGAGACACCCACTGTCCCACGAGTGTCTTGAGGCTTGGGGGCTCTCCAGCATCTCCGAAGGACCCCCGCCCTTGCTTCTTCTCAGATGGCGGTGAGTCCATGGTCTGGGTAGAAGGGCCCTTTGGGGAAAATGTCTCCCTGGGCTCAGATGGTATTAGGTAAGAGCATCAGCCTGGGGCCCTAAGGGCCTCTCCGGGTTGCGTGCTCAGCCCAGAGATGAGGGGTGCGGGGCTCTCAGGCGGTGGCCCTGAGCCTCAGTGCACTCCGGTCCCTGAGTGGTAGGTGCCCTGCAGGTCCCTGCGATGAACAGTGACACAGTGATAACTCGTCTTTCAAGCAAGTTTACCACCAGAGGCATTTCTTGCCGCCCTCAGCAGGTCACTGTGACCCAGAAGGACTTTGTGCTCCAGCGTCCAAGGAGGAGGAGGAGGAGGAGGAGGAAGAGGAAGAGGAGGAGGAAGAGGAGGAGGAAGAGGAGGAGGAGGAGGAAGAGGAGGAGGAAGAGGAGGAGGAGGAGGAAGAGGAGAAAGAGGAGGAGGAGGAGGAGGAGGAGGAGGAGAGGAGGAGGAGGAGGAGGAGAGGAGAAGGAGGAGGAAGAGGAGGAGGAGGAGAGGAGGAGGAGGAAGAGGAGGAGGAAGAGGAGGAGGAGGAGGAGGAGGAAGAGGAGGAGGAAGAGGAGGAGGAGGAGGAAGAGGAGGAAGAGGAGGAAGAGGAGGAGGAGGAGGAAGAGGAGGAGGAGGAGGAGGAAGAGGAGGAGGAGGAGGAGGAAGAGGAGGAGGAGGAAGAGGAGGAGGAGGGCAGCCTTCTTCTCCCTCACGTTCCCTCTCTAGTGGGCCCAGAGCCCTTCTGAGGGAGCCCGTGCCCGGTTGAGGGGTGGGGCACACCCCAGACACGCTGCCCACTGCCCTCCATTCCTTGGGTGTTTCAGACAGTCAGCTGACAGGGTTAATTGAGCACCTACCCTGTGCCAGGCTGGCTTTGCCATCGGTGCCTGCCCCGGGACGGCACACTCCATCGACATGTCAGCAAGGACCTTCCTCTCATCGAAGAGCTCGCACTCTCCAGTGGGGAGACAGCTAGAGAGCAAGGAAACACATCAGCAACATCATTTCAGATCTGAGGGACAAAGTGGCATGGCGAGGGTGGGGCCCAGTCAGGGAATGTGTGATGTTGTGATTTATGATGAGAAAACTTGCAAAATATGAGCCACAGGGAGGAGGCCAGAGGAGCCGGAATGAGCAGGGGAAGCACGGAGATGGGCGTAGTCAGCAGGGGCCAGATCACACAGGTCCTGGAGAGAGGGGCACCGGCCTCTCCCCCTGGGGTTCTCGGGGACAAGATGCCCAGTAGGCTGCCAATGCCAGTTCCCTAGAGAAACGTGCCTCACTGCTGGGTTCAGGGGGTGAGTGAGGTGTGTATGGGACCATTCTCTGGGGCAGAGGTAGGTGAGGACAGAGAGTCAGATCAGATGGCCTGGGCTCCAGTCTCCATGGTCAGCATTCTAACGGCTCAGTCTTGAGTGTACTACATAACTTGGCTTTGTTCTTCTCGTCCATGAAAGGGACGTAATGGTATACCCCCTCTTCAAGGGTGTCGTGAGGCTTCCCTGCAGGGAACCCCACAAACGCCCAGCGTGGAGTAATGCTCTGTGAACACCAGCCCCGGTGACTGGTTCTGTTTCCTGGCATATGTCAACCGGCGGGAGGGTCTCCTGAGGGTGGTAAGCCCTTGATGTCTGCTGTCCCTTTGGGATGAGAGTAGTGAAAACTGCCCCTTTCCGTGTGCCAGGCTCTGGGCTCGCCCACCTCACTAAGTCCTCAGGACTCTAGGCGGAGGAGCAATTCTGATGCCATTCTTCAGATGAAGACAGGGATGTCCGGAGAACTGAGCTGACTGTGACGCATGGCAGAGCCGGAACTGAAGGCACAGGCATGTCTGACTGGAGGCTGGGATCTGGGCCACGCTGCTAAAAGGTCTTGGTAAAAAATTCTCCCCTCTCCTCTTCTACCTTCTCTCACTCTTCTCACATGGCACCCCTCATCCCCAAGACCCGAGATGCTGCTTTGACCTTTGTTTCCTGCTTCTCTCCTGAAGTACATAGTGGTGAGCCCCCCATTTCTAAAGTACCCTACTGTTTGTCAAGGCTGAACACATCTCACATGACTGTGGCCATCGCCCAGAAGCACCAGCCTGAGGGGCAAAGACCTGGCTATCCAGGGGCAGAGCAGGGACCAGCCCTCCTGACAGGACACCATGCTGGATCTTGGCGCCTGGGCTGGAGCAGATGCTCCAGAGTCACTGTTGAATGTGTTTGAATGGAACAGGGATGGGGTGAGGTTTCAGACCTGGGAGGAGGGGAACATGGCATCGCTATACTCCCAGTCCCAGAATCATCCTCATCCACGGGCTTTAAATCATCTGCTGCTGACGGCCTTGATGTCATGACCTGGGCTTGGTCGGGCAGGCTGCCGGGAACACCCAGCCAGGACCGCAGTGGGGTTAGCTCCGCAGACACAGGCCATGACGACATCTCTTGCCTGCCCGCCAAGCTTTACCCCCCTGCCCACGCCTCCAACCCAACCCTCACCTCAAGCACAGCAGGCGTTCTAACTCCCTCCCCAACCCCCACCTTGCTGCCATCTGCCAGGCCGTGCACTGGCCTAGCGGTGCCAGGGAGTGGGCAGCGTGCCACGGCAGCACACGGGCCTGCCTGCCGGGTGGCCGGGCGAGCATGTGTGAGCCCTGCGTGTGCTGGGAGGCTGCTGAACGGCCGGGCTCCTCGGGCAGGGGGCACGGCCATGTGGCCTGATTGGCAGGTGGGAGGGAGCGCAGGCCGGGCACAGAAGGCAGGCAGGACGCACATTTCTGCAGCTGCCCGAGCAGACCCCCCACCGACCGACCAGCACGATCAAGGAGTGGGTAGTGGAGCACTGGCCTCCCTGGGCAGTGGGCTTCCCACGCTGATGCTGAGTCAGCTCTGGCCGCACGCCGGGGGGGTTCCGAGCCCTCTGACACTTTGGACAAAACCTTGCTTTAGTCACAGAGGCGTGGAGAGCATTCACCAGCACTGACCGCACGCCGGGCACTGTGCCAAGCACTGTCCTTGATCGATGACACCAGGAGTCCTCGCCACAACCCCATGAGGTGTTGGTTATGACTGGGCAGCTGGGAAGTGACATTTTAGCTGTAGATGAAGAAGCGAGGAGGGGACGCTGGACACGGAGCCCAGGGGGAGTAGGAACCGGGAAGAGGGGCAGCCGGCAGTGAGCTGAGGGAGAGCCCCCAGGCAGGGGAACCGCAGGTTCAAAGGCTCTGCCCCAAGGTGAGGTTCGCTGGAGTGTTCTCAGAGTGTCTCCGGGCCCAGTGTGGCCAGAGCAGAGTGAGCAAGGAGGCCAGCCGCGGGACACCTGGCTAGGAGGTGGGCGGGGCCGGACTCCCCGGGCTCTGCAACTTGGCAGGTGGGCGGGGCCCGACTCCCGGGGCCTTGCAACCGCATGCAGCGTTTACATGGAAGCCTAACACCGCGTGCGGTCCCAGCTTTGGGGTCAGGTCATGTCTGCAGACTGACTCAAGGCTGTGGGGCTGGAGATGTGGCCCACCAGAGGTTGGGGAGGGCCTCCCCATTCTTCTGCTGAAACTTTCGATGACCCATCTCTGTCCCGCCTCCGCAGGCCTTCTGTCTCTCCCGCGCCTACTGCTGGAGTTCCCACACTTCCCTTGGTCTCTTCAATACGGGTATGCAGTCTTGAAATCAACCCAGCCCTCCCTTTCTGCACCACAAAGCCCACTGTGCCTGCAGAGCGGCCCACTTCCAGCTGCCGCCCAGCTCTGCAGACGGGCACCACGCAGCCAGGTGATGGTCAGCATGCCTGGCTCTGGGCCGAGTTCCCATCCCAGGCCCTCAGCCACCCTCCCCGGGCTTGATGCCCGAGGTTCCAGAGAGGACATTGTTCCCAGGAAAGGCAAATGTGAGTGATTTGTCTCCTTCACGCTTCCAATTTACATACAATTGGACAGAGGCTGAGGCATTAAGAAACTTAATGTTTTTAAGTAAAAGTTAATTGATTGAAATTAGGCAGATGGCAACAGCTGCAGAATGGCAAAAAAAAAAAAAAAAGAAAAAAAAGCACTTATTTTAACTGGTGAGGCTCTAGTTAAGCTGTGTGGGGGCTGTGCACACCACTAGTGTGGAATTACAGGAGTTGTGTGCGTGCTTGTGTGTGTGGGGGGGGGGGAGGGGGGGAGAGATGGGATTCCAAATTTTCCAAATCTCAGAATCCAGAGATTTACCTGATATCACTAGCTCTCTCCTGTTCTTTACCACAGGATATATATATAGCAAAGCCTTTTTCAAAAGACTTTGAAACTCCTTCTGAAACATTTAATTCTGTTTCCCAGCTGAGTAGCAAGGCCAGTGAGAGGGATCAAGAGGCAAGGGACCAGGACTCAGGTCACCCCCGAGAGCCTTAAATGCCAGAGCCCCACTCCCCGCCTCGGAAGCTGACCTTTTGACCAATGTCTGTGGTCTCCCTGCTTTGGTGACACCAGCCAAGAGTCTAGACAGGCATTCGCAGACGGATGCATGGGGGGAGGGGTCACCACTTACCCTGGGGTGAGTGGGGACAACTCACACTCGTGAATAGATACACAAGAAGCCACGCGTGGTCCCTTCCTGGACATCCTGGAGGATCCATTTGGGACCCATCCTCTGTGGAAGAAACAGAGCCCTTCAAGTTTGTGGATGATGGTAGTCAAGGCGGATGGAACATTTGGGCTGCTTTCATAAATACTCCACACAAAAAGAAACCACAGGAGGTATTTACATAGTGAACCCCTTTTCAAATATTTCCCTTCAATGAAACCAAGGCCAGTTCCACAGATACTGAATTAAGCACATGGAGGTTTCATAGAAATGCCACAGCCTTTACTCTCTGCCTGCATCTTCCTTCTCTCTCCCCATCCATCCCTCCGTGTTTCATACGAATCCCGTGTTCCGGCCCCAGACTGGCCTTTCTGCTCTAAACACATCAAAGCTTGGAGCTCGCCTCTCAGTGGGCCCTGCTTCTGCATGAACTTCGGAATAGGCAGTGGTTTGCTCTGGTCATTCTGATGTCAGCCTTCATGGCGCCTTCCACCGTAACCAAATCACTCCTGAGTGCCTCGCAGGATCAGGGTCGTCTTCAGACCAGCCGCTATGGCAAATGTCCATCTTTCCATTGATTCCATGTCCGTCGTTCCCGTACAACAGGCGTCTGAAAACTGTAGCTCATGAGCTAAGTCCAGCTCAGGTTCCTGTTTTTCAGAGTGGCCTGGGAAGGAAAAAAAAAAAGGTTTTTACATTATTTTAAAAGGATTGGGCGTCGTTGGGGGAGGCAGGGAGAACAGTAACATTTCATGATGTGAAAATTATAGGCAAGACAAATTTCAGTGTTCCAAATGAAAGGTTTTCCTTGAGATCTGATCGGCAGATAGCGTTACATTAGTTTCGGGCGCTCGGCATAACGGTTCGGCATGGGTACCTATTGCAGAGTGGTCACGGTGCGAGGTCTAACTCACGTTCTCAAGGTTAAGGGTTTACGTTGGGCTCGCTCATTTCTGTGTGGTCTGTGGCTGTGTTCACTGGCCCCGGCGGGGTGGAGGGGTCGTGGCGGGAAGAGTGTGGATACTAGAGCCTAAAGAACAAACACCCTCTCTGACCCTGCGCGGAACAGCTTCGCTGAACCCCAGTCCAGAGTGAGGGAGGTAAGGAAGCAGAGACCCTGTCTGTCTGATTTTTTTACTCTCGCAAAAGTCCTTGCTCCACAGCATTTCTCTTTCATGAATTTGCTTTTTTGTCCTGGCTGACTCTGTGACATGCAGCCGAGTCTGTACTTCCAGCAGCCCTCCCTGACCCCTCTCCCAAGACCGGGGTGTGCCTTTCCCCTTGCGCCCCGGGCATGGCGCTGGGTAATAACAACAGTGGACAGTGGCCGAGTCCCTGCCGTGGGCTGGGCTCCGGGTTCCCGGTTTTGCTTGTGTTTCCCCTGTCCTCGCACGTCGCCGCGAGGTAGCTGCTGTTACGGGGCCCATATGAGGGAGGCATGGGGGCAGGTGGGGCACGGAGGTCACCAGCCAAGGTGACACGGCTTTTTGGAGATAAGTGGAAATGTGAGCTTGGGTGACTGACTCCCAGACTGACCCCAGACTGATCCATGAGAATCACTCCTGTAATGCAGTTAGTTCCCTTGTGCCCGACGCCCCACTCAGAGGGGAGCTGCTGGGGCGTGGGGCGTGCTGTCTGCGCTGTTGTGTCTCAAGGCCTGAGCGAGGAGGGGTCTGCAGGGATGGTGGGGGGCGTCCCTTTGAGCCATGCCAGAGACTCATCCACTGTGGCCTTCTTCACTCTTCTTCCATTCATAAGTCCGCCATTCATTCAAACCTTTTCTTTCCACTGAAGGCAGTCGGGCCAATGCCTACATCCTCACTGGACACACGGGGAAACTGAGGCTCAGAGGAGTCAAAGGGAATGCCCACAGCCAGTGAGTGGCTACGTCAGGGTCAGAACCTGCAAGTCTCAGCAGACCCAGCCCTTTGATCTATGGGTGGAGAGGCCATCTTACTGGCCGAGGGACCAAGGTCACCCTGCAAGTCTTGTCTTGTGAGGGTCATTGTGAAAAGGATGAAAACATGACCACCACTCCCTCCCCCGCCCCCCAGGCCACGTGTCTATCACCCCGTGGACTGAGAATTCACCTGACAGGTGCTCCCCAGGCTCACAGTGCCATCAAGTACCAGGCTGCCTGCTGCCCCGCCCGTTGTGCCCCCTCCCTCCCCCCTTCCGCAGACACGCTCCTGTCTCCAAGGGCACCAGCTTCCTGACCAACCAGCCGTGCCCTAAAGCACAAACAGGGTAGGAAATGAAAACCCCGGGAAGAGCAGATGATACGGGCAGGAGGTGGAGTTACCTCCACTCAGTGCGAATCTGCTCCGCGCCCCAGGCTGCCGTGAAAAACTCAAACATTATTTACTCAACCATGCGCGAGTTCAGCCCATATCTGCTCGCCATCTGTTCAGCCGAGTGACCCCTCGGAACTTCAGGCCCCGCCCCCACCCCACCATGACGTCAGCATCATTTCTTGTCATCTCTCTGGCTGCTTCCTGGTCGGCCTCCCCTACCGCCCCAACCCAGTGGAGGGAGGAGGGCTCCTGGTGGGCCCGGACAGCATCATCCACCCTCGCAGCCACAGAGTTATTCTTAAACTTGTGCGCTTGGCACTCGGGGCTGCTTTGCCTTATGAGGGCTTCTTTCATATTCGCTGAGGTTCCCGGGGAGTCCCAGATCCTCGTCCGCGTCCAGTAACCCTGGTTGTGATATCCACTAATGGTGTGGCCCTGGGCATGTCCGTTCCCAAGTTCTGGGGCTCAGTCTCCGTGTTGAGTACACGAGGACACCGACCAGCTCTTCTTCGCGGTCCATTTGCCTCCTCGTGTCTCCCCAGCTCCCCCTGCGTGGGTGGCACACCCCGTTTCTGACTCCAGAGCCTCACATCAGATACTGCCAGCTCCGCTCCCTGCTGCACCCATTCCCATGGATTTGCCAAGGAAGGCTCCCCACCACCATGCTCCCGCCAGAATCTTGAATCTGTTACCTGGCAACCATCATCATCTCCACGCAGGACTCGGTGAGCCCGCCAGGCCCTGTCTTCCAATGTGACTCTCTCTCTCTCTCTCTCTCTCTCTCTCTCTCATACACACACACACACACACACACACACACACACACACACGGGCTGGTGAGGGAAGAAGGGACCTCAAGGTACCCGGGAGATCCGTGTCTGCTGGGCAGGAATGAGAATGCCCAGGAAAAGGATCACAGAGCGTTACAAAATAGCAGGAGTTGAGTCCCAGCCTCTCATGCTGATACCGGATGGCTGTGTGACCTTGCGCGAATTCTTCCCCACTCTGGGTTACCATCTCCGTCTTTGAGCAGCGAGGGTGACGTAGTCGCCTCTCAGCTCCTCAACTAAAGTCGTTCTGATATCCGGGTCTTAACACCTTGGGAACTTTCTGGAAAAGAGCATAGTTGGTGCAATAGCCCCATCATGACTCTCTGCATGCAGGGAGAGGTCAAAGCAGTGGCCCAGGCAAAGGAGACGGGGCCGTGACCTCCGCCTCACGCTATGCCCGGGGCCAGCTCAGCTCTCAGGAGTCAGCCGTGCGCCTGTCTCCTCGACTCTGCCTTGTGTGCCGGAAGCTTGAGAGTGGGAGTGTGTACTCCACGGAAACTGGCAAACGCTACAAATCTGGGACTTCTGCTTTTTGAGTTTGTTGTTGGTGTTGTTACCCATGAATCAGAACATCTGCTGCTTCCAGCTCCTTCAGCCTGCATGTGACTTCCCACCAAGGACAGGACCTCCTCCTCTCCTGAGTTTCCTCCTGGCCCCCACGCCTCCTGGGGATGGCCTTCCACTGCCCACTGTCCTGTCGCCTGGGCTTCCGGGAACACAGGCACAGAAAGAGGAGAGAAAGAGAAAGGGCACCGGCTTTCAGTGCGTGCAGGATGGGCGCGAAGACCCCTTCCCCGTGATTAGGGCAGGCCCGTTAATCGCAGGGTGTTAAAATATGTAAATAGCGTAAACACGCACCGCGTCCTAATGACTGTTTTTGCATTATCAAGTCATTTACTCTTTGTGACATTTTCTGACTGCTCAGCCGAATCAGCAAGCACTGAGCAGAACCTCCTACCGTGGATGATGAAACCCATCTCCCAGGCTCCTGTTGTGGGGGGGTAGGGTGGGGGTGGGCGGGGGAGGGGCCAAAACAAAGCCCACAAAGCCCTTCTGCCGCAGGTGCCCGGGGGGAGGGGCTGCGGAGGAAGACACCCATCGTCGGAGGTGCTCTTGGTGGAAACAACATATGTTTCCGCTGCCTGGCATTTTCCCTGGCGTTCTCTCACCCGGCTTCTCACGGAGGCAGATTTATACGCAGGCTAATGAGAGCTGACATTTCTTGAGCTGGTTGCTACACTTGCTGCATTGATTTAAAGCTGTGCCCGTGTCAACCCATCGCAAAGCCCGTTTCCCCTGGACCCCTTTCGTTAGGAACCTATCATTCAGGGCTGGAGAGGCTGCCAGCCCCCTTGGGGAAGCGCGGTGACTTTTGGGTCATCCAGCCTGGGTCACAGCATCGACTTCCACCTGCTCTCCAGACCCGCCTGAGCTCCTAAGGGAGTCTCTTGCTGGTGCCGAAGGGTGACTTGCATGACCACGTGGTTCTCTTTAAAGGGTTGGTTAGCTTACACCAGAGGTCTCCTCCCCCTGGCAGCCTAAAAATCCATCTCTGCTCATGGACATTGTTTAGCCCTTGCCATGTTCAAAAAATGATTTTACTTGCCAGTGTTTAAAAATATGAATTTTTTTTTCAATGGAAAAGTTTAGACTTCTGGTTTTTCTGAGAAGAAATCTGAAGGCCTGGCCATATTTGTCTGGTATGGCTATGTGGAGTCATTTTTTGGAGGGGTGGAACAGTGGGTTACAGCAAGGAGGTTAGAAGTATGGCTCCTGGCTTCCAACAGCCTGGGTTCAAGTCTAAGCTGCACAGCTTATTGCTGTGTAACTTTGGGCAACTTACTGGACTTCTCTGTGCTTCAGTCTCTTCCTCTACAAAACAAGGGGCTACAGGACTCCCCCGTGATTCAGTTAAGTGCTACAGAAGATTTATTGATTCTAAGTAGTGTCTGCTGCCTTTGGGTGGGCTCGCTGCTCATCCTGAGTTAGGCCTTGGAACTTTCCTGGCTTAAGACCCAAGATGTGAAGCTACCGGCCAGCAGCGATGTTGCGGTGAGCAGGCGGACACCCTCATGTCCAGCCAGAGCTGGAAGGAGGAGGGCGGAGCATGCCGCCAGGGCTCCTCTCAGTCCCACCATTAGCCGTCTACGTGTCTCAAGGCCCCGACGTCTTCTCCAAATGACAGGTCCACAGAGTGAATACTTGTGCCTCGGAGATGAGGGAAGACCCGGTGTTGCTAGCAGGAAGAGGGAAGCCGGGAGAGGCAGGCCAATGGAAACAGTTTCCAGGAAAATGGAGTTGGGAGACAAAAGGCATGAGGAGAAACTATTTTGAGTGGAGGGCAGGTGACTCGGGGATTCAAAGTTTAATGAGCCTTAAATGCCATTGGATGGATAGAGCCAGAGAAGCCAAGTTACATCAGGAAAGGCTCTCATAGCTGCATACTCGGCTTTAAAAGGCTCCTCAGAACTAACAAGCTAACAGTCTGTCAAAGGAGGGAGTCACCATTTGTGGCTAAGTGATCTTTAGGCTGCACAGGTAGACATGGCCCCTGGACTACCTAGCGGCTGGCATGTCACCCTGTGCTTGGGGACACAGGCTTTCGTGCTTGCCTGAGTGACCATGCTGGCAGACTGAACATCCGCAGACACCCGGTCTCTGTGTTCTCACCCCACACCCTCATGGGGTGCCACCGTCAGCTTCTCAGCGGGGTGGGTGGGTTCCGTCAGCTTCGGTAGTCTGTGACAGGTGTGTTCCCTACAGGTCACCTGCGGAGAGGCTGGGCTCAGGTGAAGGGCTTGCATTTGTCTGATGCGTAAACAGGGGAGCAAAATCCATTTCACAGCCAAGGTTGCTAGCCTCTGATAAGGTCCCGTTCCGCCTCTGAAACACCTATAGACTCAAAGGCAAAAAGTCCCCGGCTTGACCAGTGGTGGCGCAGTGGATTAAAAGTTGACCTGGAACACTGAGGTCGCTGGTTCAAAGCCCTGGGCTTGCTTGGTCAAGGCACATACAGGAAGCGACTCCTGAGAGTGGATGCTTCCTGCGTCTCCCCCCTCTTTCTCTCCCTCTCTCTAACAGCACGAACCCCGAGAGCCTTATAGACCATTACTGGGAGCTCTCGACATCGGAGGCTGGGTCCTCCTGGGTCAGTTACAGAGAGAATGTAATGGAAACATGGGGGAACTTGAAACCTCCTGCACTCCCAATACCTGCTCACTCACGGACCTCCTACTGCCATCTCACAGAGACGAAGGCTGCACACACCTGGCCAGGACAATTCTCGCCCCCCACCCCCCAGCTTTGGCCATTCTCACATCACCGTCCTGAACTTGGACGTATCCCTTGTGCTAGATTTACATGGTGCATTCAAGCCCCTCCGTTAGCCTCAGCGTAAGCAGTGATATCTGTGAAACTCCAGGTCTGATGTGACAACTTAGTTTTCCTGCTGTACGTTAAAATAAATATGTAACCATCGATGTAGAAAGCGTTTCTCAGCGTACCACCTAGCGTCCTCCTGTGGATGACCGGCACTGGAGGCATGAAACGTCTGGAACCTCGCTCTGAGAGGTGCTGGGAGGAACCGGTCACTGCAGGAAAAAGCTTGGAGGGTTGTGATTGGGGAGGATTGGAACTCAGAGCCACAGCACGAAAGAAGCAAGCCCTCTAGATGTAGTGTGGCAATGTGTTTTTTTCCTCCCAAAAAGACACTTGACTTGTCTTTCAAGTTAAAGGTATCAGGCAGCCTAACCTGTGGTGGCGCAATGGATCAAGCGTTGACCTGGAAATGCTGAGGTCGCCGGTTTGAAGCCCTGGGCTGCCTGGTCAAGGCACATGTGGGAGTTGATGCTTCCTGCTCCTCCCCCCTTCTGTCTTTCTCTCTGTCTCTCTCTCTCTCCTCTCTAAAATGAATAAATAAAAATTAAAAAAAAAGTTTGAAAGGTATCAGGCATTTGGGGCTTAGAAATCCAGGCAGGAAACTGAAGCATTAGAAAGCTTAGGGCAGGGGAGAGATGTGGGGAGAGATGAGAATGTTCATTTGGGGGGGGGGGCATGTTTTTCCAAAGGCGCTCCCAGGAGATGGAAGAAGGAAAAGGTTCATGACGCCCATCGGAGCTGTTCTCCCTCGACCACGGGACCACAGGACAAAGGGTCATAAAACCCAAGTTAGTGTGCCAAGGCCACCCTAACCAAGAACTCAGACTGGGTGGCTTCAACAGCGGGCATTTATTTTCTCACACTTCTGGAGGCTGGGAGCCTGAGACCAAGGTGTTGGCAGGGTTGGCTTCCTCTGGAGCCCCTCTCTCCTCAGCGTGTGGACAGCCATCTTCTCCCCGTATCCTCACATGGTTTCCCTCTGGGTACCTGTGTCCAAATTTTCTCCAGAACTGTGAGAAAATACATGCCTGTGGTTAAAGCCACCTGGATGAATACCTCCAGATGCTGTCCCTGTGTGTCACCTTCAGGAGGGAACCTGCCGGACCGCCGTGCCACGTGTCTGGGGTAGAACCCTGACTCATCCATTCATCAGGGGAGCGGGGAGACATGGGGTGGCTCCCCTGATCTGTGTCCTGGCAAGCCTGGTCTTTCTCTGTTCTTGGTCCCAGCTGGTGCTCATCCCTGGGTTTGGGGCACGTGGCTCCCTTTACCCAGAAGTGTTCTTGCGTGCATCTTTCTGTGGTCCCCTCCTCGTCTCCTTCGGGTCTCTTCCTTAGATGGGCCTTCCCCAGGCGCCCGCTGCATCCCATTTGGTGTCCTTTATCACACGTGCCACCTGCTGTCAACGTAGGACATACATTTGCCTTTAGTCCCCTGCCTAGAATACAAGCTTCACGAGCACGGGGACCCCGACAGCCTTATTTATCAGTGTCCCCTGCACCCAGCACGCGGCCTGGCACATAAAAGGTTCTCAGTAAACATTTGCTGGATGAATGAGTGAGTGAGTGAGCGCCCAGTGAGCCAGGGTACCACTCTGAGGTGCTGTCACAGACACGGACTTCTGGGCCACATTATTAATAAATCGAACACTTACTGCATTCCAAATTAGACTTGTCAGGCCACAAAACCCTAGACCTCATTCCTATCCACAGGGAGGTGTGGGAATTCGGTCTTTAGTGAGAACTTCTCAGAACAGGCGCTGGGAGACACTGTCCCCGAGTGCGGAGCCGAGTAATGACGCGTTAGGAGGGTGTAGGTACCAGAGGGAACACAGAGGAACACAACATGGCCCCTTCCCTCTCGGAAAATTACAGACCTGCAGGGCGAGATAGATGCATACATGCATTTTTCTGTTTTTCTGACATGAGCTGAATGACAGAAAACATAAAATGTGAAGAAAAAAACACCCCAGCGGGAGCAAGTGACTTTTGGCACTTTGGCTGTCTCTGCAGTCCTGGCTGATGTCCCCTGTCAGCTGATTTCAAGGGGAGGACGTTAATTATATATCGCTTAATTACACCAGAGTGCACCGGGAGGTGCTGTTTATTTTTTGTGTTTTCTTTTTTTTTTTGTAAGCATGGATTCCCCCTCGAGTTCCTGATATTTGCCTTACATTATTGCCAAGCACGGGAGGGGACCAGCACGCACAGGAAGGCACTCGGTGCTCAGCATCCTGAGCCCCGCCAAACGTCACTTGCTTCTTCACCTGGAGCTCTAGGGCGCAAACCCTTCATCGGACCCCGTGACCTCTGCACCAGCCTCCAGGAACAGGGGCGGACGTGGGGGGGACTCGGACGCGGTGGCAGGGGTTCCAGGGAACATCTCAGACTTTGCAAAACGCCGCAAGCTTCCCAACTGGACCGCATCAGTCCTCACACGGAGGAGACCACGCCCGTCGGCATCACACGTGGGAAAACCGCCGACCTGACTTGCTGGCCGGGGGTTAGACGGTCAGAGTAAAGATGAATCCGCGTCCGCAAACGCCAAGCCCGACGCGTTTGCCGCCAAACACGAGCTTTCTGCCGCGCCATTTACATCCGTGCCAAATCACGGGACCACGCGCCGCATAGCTCATCCTATACAAATATTATCCCCCCCACCATCCGCCCCCGCTTGACGGCTTCAGGTCAGCGTATGGGTTTAATTAACATTTCTAATTAAAACCGTGATGTGTAGAAATCAAATATTTTCTAGAGGTTACGTTGTTTCCTCCGTGTCAGTCAACGATGCCAATTTGCACAGGCTAGGTAAATTATTTTTAATTTTCCTAGAGAAATCATCTCGTATAATTTTATAGCATGGAGCCAGTGAGAACGAGGGAAGGCTGTCGGCCAGCTCTCCACCGAGGCTCAGTCCAGGACGCTGGGCTGAGCTAGGAGGCCACTTTGGGAGCTGGGATGGGCACAGCCCTTCTCTCCGGCTACAGGCAGCTTCCCATGAGCAAATGGGCGGGGAGGAGACAGGCGGTTGGATGGTGTGGGTCAGGGGTCCCCAGACTTTTTACACAGGGGGCCAGTTCATTGTCCCTCAGACCGTTGGAGGGCCGGACTATAAAAAAAAAAAACTATGAACAAATCCCTATGCACACTGCACATATCTTATTTTAAAGTAAAAAGACAAAACGGGAACAAATACAATATTTAAAATAAAGAACAAGTAAATTTAAAATGTGTTGTTTATTTTAGTAAACTATTTTTTTTTACAGGTACACGATTTTTTTTTTACAGGGACAGAGAGAGAGTCAGAGAGAGGGATAGATAGGCACAGACAGACAGGAACAGAGAGAGGTGAGAAGCATCAATCATCAGTTTTTTGTTGCCATCGCAACACCTTAGTTGTTCATTGATTGCTTTCTCTCATGTGCCTTGATCGAGGACCTTCAGCAGACTGAGTAACCCCTTGCTGGAGCCAGTGACCTTTGGTCCAAGCTGACGAGCTTTAGCTTAAGCCAGATGAGCCCATGCTCAAGCTGGCAGCTCAGGGTCTCGAACCTGGGTCTTCTGTATCCCAGTCCGACGCTCTATTCACTGCGCCACCACCTGGTCAGGCTAGAACAAGTAAATTTAAATCAACACACTGACCAGTATTTCAATGGGAACTATGGGTGCGGATGCATCCTGTGCTCCTCTCACTGACCACCAATGAAAGAGGTGCCCCTTCCGGAAATGCGGAGGGGGTGGATAAATGGCCTCAGGGGGCTGCATGCGCCTGCCTGCGTAGTTTGGGGACCCTGGTGTGGAATGTAAGAGAGGACTTTGCTGTCACATGGCCAAGAGACAAACAATGTCTGTAAAGAAATGAGAATTGCTTTGGTTTGTTATTAGATTTTCACAATCCCCCTTCCCCCCCCCCCCCCCAAGCTGGTGGAGGACAGGTTATAACACTTGTTTTATCAACACTCATGGTGAATTGCTCTTGTCCCTGGTGAGATGCCCCCAAATGAACCCGCAGGATTTTTCTCATACCCCAGAGCTACTGGTCTTAACTGTTCACGTTGTAGGTCTCCTTTTAACTGGCACATTCTCCTTAAACAAGTTTGTTTACAAGGGAGTCTCTCCTTGTGTTCACAAGCACAGAACCAGTATCAATAGTATGTCTAGTATGTCCGCATGCCCACGTTAAAGTAAGTAACCACCCAGAAGTGTTTGTGGGCCCCCGAGGACCGTGTCATCCGCCGAGGATGCCTGTGCACCGCGCTCTGAAACTCACCAGACTCCTCTCTAACAGAGCATCCTCACAGGGAAAAATTGGTAGAGTTCTGAAAATCTGTGATAGCTCAGTAATAGTAGACAATTCATAACTGACAAGGAATTGTGATGGATGAAGTAGCCTTAAGGAATGACACAGGGACGAAACAAAAGCAAGACAAACAATACGACATACCCACAGCTTCTCTTCTGTTGCCTCGCTAGAGTAGCAGATGAGTATCTCTCCTGCTCACCCCAGCGTGTACAAAGGTCCTGGGGTCTTACCAAGCCCCAAGATATCATTGATCCCTCCCTTACATCTCAAGCGCTGGAGGACTGCTGTGGAGAATTGCAGCATCCCAGCCCTCCGGGTCCCTCCCAGCTGTTCTCTGCCACTGCTCTCCTGAGTGCAGGACGCATTCCTCTCTTCGCCTGGGTTGAGACTGGGACCCCTGCCTTTCTTCTTCCACTATCCTCAAATACACTTCTCTTGCCTGGTTCTTTCATACCAGAGTGAACTCGGACCCAGAAGCACCAGCAACCAAGCTTTCTCAAAGGTGTATGGAAGGGGCGTGCTCCCCTCTCTGTGAAGGGGCCCAGGGTGTGGTCTTCCTGGAGGTGGGAGGTCAACTGCAGCTGACCCTCCACCGCCCAGGAAGGAAGACAAAAGCATGAAGTCTCCATAGTGAAACCAGCTGTCTATGCAGGGGCTACTAATACCATCATGCCAAAGCACGGTTAGGGTGGAAGCATACCATGTGCCAGGCCTGTCCTCCCAGATTACCTGCACACGGCCCACAGGAGGGCATGGCTCTTAGCCCTGCTTCAGCACAGATGACAAGGTGGGGACTCAGAGCAGCTGAGCAATGGGTCCCCGAGCACCCAGTTAGTCTGTAAGGGCAATGGCAGGGTATGGAGCCCAGCCTGTCCACCTTGTCGCTACCTTGCTGGAGGGCCTTGGGGCTCCCGGTGTGATTACTCCAACTTCCGTGCCTGTTATTACATCATCTCCTCCTCTGATTTCGGCTTCTCCTGTAACCCTTTTATACGGATCATTGTGACTACGTCAGGCCTAGTCAGATAATCCTGGGTGAGCTCCCCAGCGAGGGATTGCTAACTTAACCACATCGGCAAAGTCTCCTCTGCCGCACGTAACAATCAGTGTTCTCCAGGGAAGCAGGATAAATAGGGTGTGTAGCTGGATAGGGAGGGAGGGCAGCAGAAAGATGGACAGATAAATAAATATATGTCAAGGAATTGGCTCCTGGGATTGTGGGGCCCAGTAAGTCTACAATCTGTGGGGCAGGTTGTCAATATAGAGACCCAGAGATGAGTTGACATTTGCGTCTCGAGTCTAAGGACAGTCTGGAGGCAGTATCTTTCCCATCTGAAGGACCCAGGCTTTCTCTGATGGCCTGCCACTGATTGGGTGAGGCTCACCACGTTACAGAGGGTAATCTGCTCCATTCAGGGTCTGCTGACTAAAATGTTAATCACGTCAAAAAATTACCTTCACTGAAACCTCTTGACAGGTGTTTGACCAGACTCCGGGTCTCCACAGCCTAGGCAAGCTGATACCTGAAGTCACCCACCGCAGCATCTAAGGTAATGGTCACACTTTCCACCGAGAAGATGTGGGTGTGGATGTATGTGAGGGGCTACGATTCAGCCTCCCATCATCCCTTAGGGCCACTCCTTGGAACTGAAAGAGAACGTCCTCTCCTGAGAAAGAGCAGATACCACATTCAGACCAACTAACGACAAGTCCTCCAAAACTCTCCCATTCCCGTCAAAATTATACAGTCGCAGAAGGGAATTTTCCCATGATTCCTTTTACCTTCATTATGTGCAGTCTGGAGGAGACGTTCACATCATATTATCCTCAGTAATAAAAAGAAAGATAGGGTCTTTTGATTAAAAGCTTCTCCCCTCCCACAATACTTTTAAAGAAAATCTCTCCCTCTCTCTTTTTCTCCTGGATGGCTATTCTGAGCAGGAAAGATTTTTTTATCAGCTCATGCTCCTAATTGGATAGGAACGTGGTTATTGTGGTGACGTTCTCTTGCAGACAGAAGGCCTTTAGGTGTGGGGGACCGGAGACACATAGAGGCAGGAGTCTGTTCCCTCTCGGTCTCTCGTTATGTTTTTACGCGACCGAAATGAGAGAAAGAGGAGGATGGCCAGACAGCGATTCCCAGTTGCCGATAGAACTTCAGTCCTGAGCTACCTGCTCCCTCCAAAGACAAAAGAATCGGAGATTCAAGGGAAAGCCAGCTTGGAAAAAGAAATTCTCCCTTTTCTTAAACACATGAAATAACATCCACAGCTTTTACCTGAATGATGAATTCGCTTCGTACTTCCTGCCCTCACAAGTCACTAGCTTCTTTACCAAAGGAGTTTTCATTGCAACGGACATCTTTATTCTTTCCAATGTAGCATCTCCTTGAGACTCGGGGGGACTCGGTTAGACACTCACCTGGCCGAGGATTTGGTCGGTCCTCTCGTCCCCAGGTCCAGGGACAAAGGTACCCTGATTCAGGGTCGTGTGGACATTTCCCACGTGGTGTCACGTGGAATAATCATAATAACCATAGATGTTTCTTGAAGACGTGCCTGTGCCAAGCCACCCGGGGGTGCTCTTGCAGACATCACCTTAGCTCTCTCCACAAATGCCCCTCCTGGGGAGAGCCCGTTGTCATTCACACTTTGCAGATGAGGAAGCGGAGGCTGAGACACACGTCGGGCTCGTCTCAGTAGAGTCTCTCATCACCGGCATCTGGGCTGGCATGGCAGCAGGACTGTGTTTGCCTCCCTCATGGGTTTATGGTGTCTCTCCGCACCTCCCGCCCACCCCACATTCATATGCTGAAGTCCCAATTCCCTAGTACCTCCGACTGTGACAACCTGCTTTGGAGATAGAGTCATGATCAAGGGTATGCGGTTAAAATGACATGACGTTAGGTCTTGGTCCACTACGACCGGTGTCCTTCCACAAACAGGAAATTTGGGCACAGAGACAGACTTTCGTCGAGGCAGGTCAAAGACGGCGTCTGCACGCCGAGGAGAGGGGCCTGGGGCAGACCCTCCCTCACAGCCCCGGAAGGAACCAGCCCTGCCAACACCTTGATCTCGGACTTCCAGCCTCCAGAACTCTGGGACAATACGTGTCTGTTGTTTCAGCCCCACTCCCAGCCCATGGTCCTTTGTTACGGCCGCCCCAGAACACCAAGGCAAGCCCTCAAACCCTGCAGCTCCCTGTTAACAGGGTCAAAGGGGTTGCGATAAGGGCAGGAAACGTGTGCCCTCACCTCTATGGGAGCATCATCTGGGTCTCCACGCTGCTCTGCTCCCCTCTCCTCTTGTTTCCACATAATCCTGATGCTCGAAGCCGAGGCCCAGAGAGGTAAACGCCTCCCTGAAAGTGGCGCAGTGAGCAAACCGAAG